>OX459058.1:13033613-13633613 GCA_949775005.1 Orthosia gothica
ACAACTAATAACCTAAAGAAGCTCTACAAAAACTCATAAAACCCATTCATATTTTCTTAACGACTGCACAAAGAGCTCTTAAGAGCACTAGAACAGTGGCGCCAGGACCCTCGACAGTCGGCAGCTCAGTATTGGTGGATAATCTCTTAGCGAGCCGCCGAATACATCACTCTTGAGCACGTAAATAGACTGAGACGAAAAAAATAGGTACTTGTTGCTATCGAGCTAAGCCTTTTTGTATGCCGCCTGTACTTTAGGTGGGGTTTCTCTGTTTACAGAAGGCAAAAACGATAATAGTATCAAGAGAAGATACATCAAAGCTCATTAAAATCGTGCTTTCGCAGAAATTGTGACATCTAGCAAAGTAACTCCGTTTTTTACCCGGCTGCCGAAGGAGGGTAATGTGTTTATCAGTCTATTTATGTATGTATGTATGTTTGTTCCTATGTGGCGTTCTAGAGACCAAACGCGATGGCCGATTTTGATGATTCTTACGTTAATCGATTCGTCTTAACCCTGCGAGTGTCACTGGCTACATGAAAATCGGAAAATAGATTATGGCGGATTTTGGGTGCCATAATGTGAGGGACCATATTTTTTTCTTCCAAACCCATCGTGTGGTGTATCAAAATAAAGGTTTTAAGAGGTGATTTCAAAAATATATTACACTTATATGTTTAAATCTACCTAATTCAAACAAACTAAAAAGTTATAAATAAAAACATTTATTAAAAACAATCTAAAAACCCGACTGCTTGCAAAGCGAACTAAAAAGGCGTAAACAAGAAGAAAATTATGCTGTGCAGTCGGAGGATACGGTTTAGGTCAACTAGCTCGCGAATAATACCAGGCCCCTCAGAAAGTATTGCGAAAAAAAGTTTTTATATATGGGAGACTGGCCAGTTATAATGTTTTTCGAAAATATGATTATTTATAAGTAAAAATAAGTAAGTTCCAATTTCAAAATTTCCCTCCACATTTTTTGCGAGTTAATTCAAAGTATTGTGTCTCACTGAAATATGGATCTGCGCCGGGAACATTTTAGAGTTATGATTTTATACGATTTCAAGTGTCGCCTGAAACCGGATGAATCGTACGATAGACTTCAAATGGCATTCATGGATGAAGGCCCTTCCAAGGCAACCGTGTATCGTTGGTATAACGAATTCAAGCGCGGTCGACCAACTTTGGGGGATGACGAAAGAAGCGGTCGCCCTTTGACGGCTGTTACCGAAGAAAACGTGCTAGCAGTGAAAAATTTAATCCAAGACAATAGGCGAATTACATATCAGGAGATTCAACACATATTGAAGATTGGATCGGGAAGCGTTCACGAGATTCTACACAGCCATCTTCGCGTGAGGAGGATAGTATCACGCTGGGTGCCGCACAACCTCACCGATGCTCAGAAGCAGGCCCGGGTGGAATGGTGCCGTGATATGCTTAACAAATTTGAAGCAGGCTCGTCTCGGCGTGTTTACGACATCGTTACAGGTGATGAGTCCTGGATTTATCAATACGACCCAGAAACCAAGCGCCAGTCGACTGTTTGGGTGTTTCAAAATGAGCCAACGCCTACCAAAGTGAAGCGATCTAGAAGCGGGGGTAAGATTTTGATCGCTAGCTTTTTTAATTTGACTGGCCACTTGGTATCAATTCCCTTACGGGATCAAAGAAGCATTAATGCCGAATGGTATACTACCAAATGTTTGCCAGAAGTTTTCTCTGTTATAAGCAACAAGCGACCAAACACAGGGCTCCGCGGGCTACTGCTCCACCACGACAATGCACCTGCGCACACCGCACTCAAAACGAGGGACTTCCTGGACAGCACGCCAGTCAAACTCCTGGGTCACCCTCCTTACAGCCCTGATCTAGCACCGTGTGACTTCTTTTTATTCCCAAAAATAAAAAATCAGCTCAAAGGGATACAATTTTCGTCGCCGGAAGATGCGCTGGCTGCGTTCGAGCAGGCTGTAAACGAGGTGTCTGCGGCGGACTGGAAAAAGTGTTTTGAAAACTGGTTTAGGCGCATGAATCTTTGTATAGAGGCTGGTGGAAAGTACTTTGAAAAGATTTAATAAAAATATATGTACGTATAGAACAATTTTTTTTAGTTTCGCAAAACTTTCTGAGTGTCCCACGTATGTATCCTGATTTTCTTCTTGTGTACGTCTTTTTTTTTAGTTCGCTTTTTAAGCAGTCGGGTTTTTTGATTTTTTTTATTAACGATTTTTTGACGGCTAATGTAACGTGGGATGTGTGAGATCAAATCCTCAGTCATCAGTCCCACAACAGAAGTAGATAAGGAGTAGATATAATGACAAAAAAAACCGGCCAAGTGCGAGTCGGACACGCACACGAAGGGTTCCGTACCATAATCGCAAAAAACGGCAGAAAAACATAATTGTTGTATGGGGGGGCTCCCATACAACAATTATGTTTTTCTCTACTTAAATATTTATTTTATTCTGTTTTTAGTATTTGTTGTTATAGCGGCAACGGAAATATATCATCTGTGAAAATTTCAACTGTCTAGCTATCACGGTTCATGAGATACAGCCTGGTGACAGACAGACAGACAGACAGACAGACGGACAGACAGACAGACGGACCGTGGAGTCTCAGTAATAGGGTTCCGTTTTCACCCTTTGGGTATGGAACCCTAAAAAAAACATCTCAAGTATCACAATACTTTGTTTGTCCTTGACATTATTAACACATCTGTTGTAGGAAAACATCTCTCTTCACCCAAATGGTCGAAGATCACAATTGTCAGCAATTAACAGGGTGTGGGCGCGCAAAAAACGACCACCATGGTGGAAACACCTTGGCTAATGTGCCAGTTGACAAACCAAGATACAGGGCGTTGAAAAAAAAAAAATAGTTTTGCGAAACCGCAGGGGTGCCACGTTAGTGGTCGACTTGTCCAAACATAGACCTCCGTGGGTGACCACGTGGACGAGTTCTAATATGTTTTTAATGAACTTGCAAGTTTATTGTAGTTTAATGAATAATTGTGTCTATTTTGAAGTACTCAGAACATTATAGGAGGTCGATTGCCCTCAGTAACCTTAGGTGGTCTAGAATAAATTACTTTTGATGGGGACCGCCTGTTTGTCTTATTTTTTGCTGAATATAAATCTATTTAGAATATTATAATGGTGGTCCCATTGATTGAATTCATATACAATCTGTCAAACTTGCGATGATATCTAGATTAGTGGAAAACACTGCTGTTAGGTAAGGTATACTACAGCTATATATATTTTTAAGTTTTTGCATAGTGCGTGCCACGGAATAAGAGACTCTAAACACCACGTGGTTTGACTTGCGCAGTAGACGATTTATCGGTGTCTTTAGCGGTATGAGGTCTGAGTGCGGGAAGGGACCGGGCGTCATCGGGGCGCGGGAGGCGCGGTCTAGTCTCATCTTTATAGGTCTCTTTAGCGGTATGAGGTCGGAGTGGGGGAAGGGACCGGGCGTCATCGGGGCGGCGAACAGAGCGCGGGAGGCGCGGTCTAGTCTCATCTTTATAGGTCTCTTTAGCGCTATGAGGTCTGAGTGGGGGAAGGGACCGGGCGTCATCGGGGCGGCGGACAGAGCGCGGGAGGCGCGGTCTAGTCTCATCTTTATAGGTCTCTTTAGCGGTATGAGGTCTGAGTGGGGGAAGGGACCGGGCGTCATCGGGGCGGCGGACAGAGCGCGGGAGTTGCAGTCTAGTCTCATCTTTATAGGTCTCTTTAGCGGTATGAGGTCTGAGTGGGGGAAGGGACCGGGCGTCATCGGGGCGGCGGACAGTGCGCGGGAGGCGCGGTCTAGTCTCATCTTTATAGGTCTCTTTAGCGGTATGAGGTCTGAGTGGGGGAAGGGACCGGGCGTCATCGGGGCGGCGGACAGTGCGCGGGAGTCGCGGTCAAGTCTCATCTTTCGTGGCACGCACTGTACATTAATTCGAGTTGTTCTAGTTCAATATAATGTTGAAGCACAAATTCAGTTTCCAACCTCAAATCTCCATGCCAATATAATTTAACAATCCGTTACCAACCATCGATAACATATTCCCCAGAACCAAAACACTAAAAAGGAACGCCAAATCATTCTTCAACAATGTCGAAATCCTTGAACTTTAGCTACAATAAAAAGGAGCAATTTTTCTCAAGTCACTGTACAGACCACACTGGGTAACCGCAAATATGGCGCTTGTATTTAGTTCATACTAGGAGACGCCCATTATAATTCATGGGTACAATGGGGCCCACTGGAACTGTCTTAAATAGTCTTGAGTGAGTCGCGAGTGAAGTCGGGATGAATGGCACAGTGGGAGCTAACGAGACTTGTATGATTGTGGCAGATGTCACCTGGTTTCTTACGATGTCACCCTTATACATAAAACCCCCTGTTTTATCTATAAGGGTGACGTTGTAAGAAAAAGTCAATTGTTGGTCTCTTTCAATCACTTTCCTCAGCGATTTAGATTAATCATCATGAAGTACAGATTGCTTTTTAACTTTATATGTATATACAATAAAGATTTCTTAATGCAATTAATATTTAAAGGTAGATCTGTATATAATGGAATTAGGTACCGTGACATTTTTATGTACTCTAAGTAATAGATTTGCATAAATTATGATAAAATGAAAAATGTTTGAAATTAAATTGTTTATTTCCAGACTAGCTTCTGCCAGCGGCTTCGGCCGCGTGAAAAGTGTTTATTATACGTGGGACACTCAGAAAGTTTTGCGAAACTAAAAAAAATTGTTCTATACGTACATATATTTTTATTAAATCTTTTCAAAGTACTTTCCACCAGCCTCTATACAAAGATTCATGCGCCTAAACCAGTTTTCAAAACACTTTTTCCAGTCCGCCGCAGACACCTCGTTTACAGCCTGCTCGAACGCAGCCAGCGCATCTTCCGGCGACGAAAATTGTATCCCTTTGAGCTGATTTTTTATTTTTGGGAATAAAAAGAAGTCACACGGTGCTAGATCAGGGCTGTAAGGAGGGTGACCCAGGAGTTTGACTGGCGTGCTGTCCAGGAAGTCCCTCGTTTTGAGTGCGGTGTGCGCAGGTGCATTGTCGTGGTGGAGCAGTAGCCCGCGGAGCCCTGTGTTTGGTCGCTTGTTGCTTATAACAGAGAAAACTTCTGGCAAACATTTGGTAGTATACCATTCGGCATTAATGCTTCTTTGATCCCGTAAGGGAATTGATACCAAGTGGCCAGTCAAATTAAAAAAGCTAGCGATCAAAATCTTACCCCCGCTTCTAGATCGCTTCACTTTTGTAGGCGTTGGCTCATTTTGAAACACCCAAACAGTCGACTGGCGCTTGGATTCTGGGTCGTATTGATAAATCCAGGACTCATCACCTGTAACGATGTCGTAAACACGCCGAGACGAGCCTGCTTCAAATTTGTTAAGCATATCACGGCACCATTACACCCGGGCCTGCTTCTGAGCATCGGTGAGGTTGTGCGGCACCCAGCGTGATACTATCCTCCTCACGCGAAGATGGCTGTGTAGAATCTCGTGAACGCTTCCCGATCCAATCTTCAATATGTGTTGAATCTCCTGATATATAATTCGCCTATTGTCTTGGATTAAATTTTTCACTGCTAGCACGTTTTCTTCGGTAACAGCCGTCAAAGGGCGACCGCTTCTTTCGTCATCCCCCAAAGTTGGTCGACCGCGCTTGAATTCGTTATACCAACGATACACGGTTGCCTTGGAAGGGCCTTCATCCATGAATGCCATTTGAAGTCTATCGTACGATTCATCCGGTTTCAGGCGACACTTGAAATCGTATAAAATCATAGCTCTAAAATGTTCCCGGCGCAGATCCATATTTCAGTGAGACACAATACTTTGAATTAACTCGCAAAAAATGTGGAGGGAAATTTTGAAATTGGAACTTACTTATTTTTACTTATAAATAATCATATTTTCGAAAAACATTATAACTGGCCAGTCTCCCATATATAAAAACTTTTTTTCGCAATACTTTCTGAGGGGCCTGGTACATATAAACCTTCCTCTTGAATCATTCTATCTATTCTAAAACTTCCGCATCAAAATCCGTTGCGTAGTTTTAAAGATCTAAGCATACATGGGACAGGCAGAAAGCGGGAAGCGACTTTGTTCTATACTATATAGTGATTTACATCCAAATAAAATTATATAAAACACATGTTAACTAATATTATCAAGAGAGAGCCCGAATTTTATGAATTTCTTACGTGTAATCTCTGGCACCACTACACCAATTTGAAAATCTTTCACCTTATGAAAGGTATATTTATTCCAGATGGTTATCTACCTCTCTCACAGAGAGGATGCCTGTGTCCCAGCAGTGGGAACATTATAAGGCTGATGATGACACTACATCTGCATGCAACAGGGAAAAAAACACTATATTACCTAAGCATATCAAACAGATCTTATAAAAAATACCGTATTTTATATCCTTAGGAAGACACTTTGCGGTTTACTTAAATACTCATTCAATTGAAGTGAATACAAAGGGTAGTTTGACTGAATACTTTTGTAATCACTTCAATTAATCAGAAAACCCCATATAACGAAACAACAAGCAATCAATAAAACGTGTTCCCACTATTTATTTCCAATATTTGTCACAATCACAAGTCACTTTATAAGTAACAAAGATGTTCTCCAAACAATAACAGTCTCTTGTTCAAGGGGGGCATAACCTTCGGTGACTGAGTATTATAACACCATAAGAATGAAAACAACGTTAAGCAATATATAATAGTCATTTTAAGACACAAATAGACACCTGGTGTACCATGCTGTGCTGTGTTGGCTAAATAGAGTGATCTACACATTCATCTTGACAAAATATTTTGATCATTTGAAGTGCCATTACGTTTTAAGGATGAAATAACTGTTGGTGAAATTAAAAGTATGAAGAACGTGAATTTTCGGTTAACTTTTCATTATAAAAAAACTTTTTTGCAAAAAATTCCTACCGCCTTCCAAATAAAAAACTACAAAGTGAAAAATTACTTTATTTTTGGAAGTCGGTGTCTTTCTTTTCCCCATTTTTTTGCGATATGGACACCGACTTATTTTTCATTTCGTAGTTTTTTATTTGGAATCGGTAGTATTTTTTTGTAAAAAAGTTTATTTATTTTTCCCTTTTTCGTTGTACCTACCTAAAACAGGCAATTTGTTTAGTAAGGTACCTATAACGCCAGAATAGATTACCAGCATAACATGAAACTTGAACATAACCGGTGAAATGAGAGATCTGCGTACCCCTTTAGAGCGTACTGGCGTGATGTTTTGATATGAAATGGTATAAATAATAAACAGACATGCAATTGCAGAAATCGCGAATGATTTGCCATTATTTATTAAACAGTTCTGTTGTGTATCTCCGAAGTTCTTCATCAGATCTTCACCAAATTAAAATGGGACCAATTTCGAACCATACTATTTCAAACAAAATAAGAATGGGGCTACAATTAAAACATACATGAAGTCGAACATAGAACCTCCTCTTTTTTGGTAAGTCGGTTAAAAATAGGTAAATACATGATTACGTATTTAGAGTACCCCAATGTTCTGTTCTTCAACAGTTATTTACCAGTGTATCAACCCGCAAAGAGTCGAGGGAAACGGACATTTTAATGTTTGTAGCCCATGAGCAAGCAAACAGTCTCAATTTACTGTAGGCAAGTACTTAAGGTTACACTAGTCGAACATTCTTCCATACAAACGTAGTCTAGCGATTACTCCACTGTTTGACGATGTACGTTCAAAATTAACAAGTAAAATTTCAAAATTTAAAAAACCCCCGACACATTTATCTTGTGAAATCACCCCGATTCAAACAGTAAAACGCCCATAACTTTTGAACGGCTGAGCCGATTTGATTCAAACATAGCTAAGAACACTCTCGACAAAATTACCTTTCAAACACAAAAAACTAAATCAAAATCGGTTCATCCGTTTAGGCGCTATGATGCCACAGACAGACACACAGATACACAGCAACACACGTGAAACTTATAACACCCCTCTTTTCCCGGCGGGGGTTAAAAATGATATCAATTTGTCTCATCATTATCTAGCCCTGTATCGAAACAAAAAAGTAAAAAAGATATGTATTTGAATGTTTTGACCGTCGAAAGTTCCATATTTCAACAGAAATTTTAACGTATCTTTGTTTTGAAGAAGGAAAATTGCAAAACGGCCTCCATACAGGGATAGATTAGTAATTCAGCAATGCAAATAATTGTATTTTGAAAATATACATTTAGTCGTTTTTTCATGATATCTAGACTCCCAAAGGTCTGTTTATAAAACTACGCGCGCTCTTTTTCGTCCTAAATCATCATCCATTTCGATACAAATTTGCAAAAGTACTAATTCGTACGCAAACTAGCTTCTTACTGCTCATCACAGCATCTATCTCATTCACACGTGTTGTCGGATGAGACAGCATGCATTTTAACCTCGCGCACAAAATAGTTCGTGCCGTCGACTAGGAGAACCTTAACTCGCCTGTTTCTTATGCAAAGCTATATACATCCGGTATCGACGGACAACTTGAGCTTACAAATAAATATGGAGATACAACCATAAGCGATACTATATTAAGGAGAGGATTACTGGCTTTAATATCTTGACACTTTGTAATGAGCCATGATATTTATACGTGGATTTATTTACTTACCGAAGCATAATATGATAAGACGGAATGCGCGTCGTGTCGAGTGAAGGCAGCGACCAACCGAGCTAGATATGTCTTCGTCACAATTTACATAAATGATGTATGCGATCCGCCTAATACTGCGCGCTGGTCATTTATTAAGCGGTTGAGTAGTGCGCGCGCGCAGTCGGCCCGCATAGCGCGCGTGCCGGCCGCGCCGTCGACAGCCGCCCAGAACACCGGACCACACCAGAACAACACTACGACCTCATCACAGAATGCCATGCTCTGTGCTCGGTTCTGGGTCAACCTTGTTGACGTATGTAAATGGACAAGACGATTGTTATCTGCAGATAAGAAACGTTGCCTCATAACACAACGGTGCCTTTCCAACGGAATGGAACTACAGTCTCCGAATAATTAAATTTTATATTTTTTTGCAAATATGTATGTCATCTGGACAGAAAAACTATGAAATGTGGGTAACTATTAGCGAGTATCCACGTGTGCTGAGCACGCCTCCGGCGGCCGGCGGTCGAGCGCGGGTGGTCTGCTCGCGCCGCCGCTCCACGCGTCAGCTTCACACTTCTACTCCGCACGATTCTACGACACGAAACCCAAATAGCCCTACGGCTGACGTCACAAGGCACAATTTCCAGCAATACGAAAAAAATACAATTATACCTTTACAAGATCACCGATGCACCGAACAACTCATTACACATGATAGTAGGTCTACCGAAAGTAAAGATTTGGACGTAATAACAGATGGGTGTTAATTGCTATCATGAGGCGTCAATAATTGTTTTTTTAGTCACTAATGGCAATTGAAGTTCCGGGTTATGAAAGTTTTTGTAGGGTGTAATCAAGTCGTAATCAGAGGTTTGGCTAGAGCGTGTGAGACTGTGAGCTACTCCGCGGTCTCCTCGCGCGGGAAATTATTAGTTTGGTAGATGTGTTCCGGCAAGTTCGTGTTGAGGCGCTTGTGAGTGCTTTATGAAGACATTAGAGCGATCTTTATGAGCCGTTGCGTGTGGTTTCGTGTGTAATTCACGGCGCAATCACATCTCTCGTGTCTCAGCAATTTATGACTAAACATCGGTTTGTAACACCATTGAATCGTGATTATTCATTTTTTGTAATAAGAGAGACATTTACAGACACACACACACACGTATTATCAGCCTCACCCGGAACCGTCCTACGTCATTAACCAGAAGTAATAAATAAGACAAACACAAGTTTCGGAAAACAATTTGTAACGCCTTACTACGATCATAAATCACTGGAGTGCATCTTGTTTCACAGAATCGGCGCATTGCCGAAATATTTAGAATCGTTTCTGTCATCTCACGGCTTGGTTTTTGTGGATGAAGTTTTTGTGCGGGTCGCTACCGACGGCGCTAATGAGATAAGACTGATGAAAGTTGTGTGCACCCACACTCGCTGCCGATTTTACACAGAAAATCGTGTAAATTGTTAATACTTTAGCTTTATTTGAAGTCTACATTAAATAAACAGTTAATTAAATATGCATAATAGCAAGTTGTGTAGCTACATTGCTTAGTGAGACTGTCGTGAACTCGGGGCCACCCACGCCCACCTAATAGTCAGACGCCATAGACTGAAGCACGGAAATCGTCCGTAACGTCGCTTGGAGTATGTCATGCTTCTCTGGCTACTTCGAAATTCACAACATTGCCGAGTAGCCTACCCGATCCTTATCTCGTTCAATCCCAAATTGTCATCTTATAAAAACAAATATTATGCTACCGTTCCTACAACATTTAGGGTGACACCACCATGGTTTCCTTCCTACGTAAAAATACAATCAGCGCGGCGTAACGAAAACATGACAAACAAGAAAACAATCTTGCAAATAAAATTGTCTATACAACGAACGCGGGATCCGACAGATCCTATCGCAAAACCCACTATTTACCATCGGAGTCGGCCATATTTTTGTCAATTTTTCGTTTGACGTATCCCATTTCCTATTCAGAAAAAAAAACAGGGAGCAGACGTGAAGTTGGAAAACAAGGGAACGGAAAAAAGAGCGTCTCGTTTGAAAAGACAGATAATCGTGTTAGCCGGCCGCACCGGCGAATAACTGATGCGGCCACCGAGCCGGGCCGCGCCGAGCGAGGCCGCTGCACCGACACAATGAGATTGCGGTGTTTTTTCCGCCAACGCTCCGCTGAGACAAACAAGGGATGCAAATTCGTGTTGACACCGCGATCCATCTTGTTCGCCTCTCCGGAGACCAGTTCCTGAATAAATAGTACCGTGATTGAGACGTCCCAGCGGTTTATTTGTACGACTACGTAGCACGGTTGCTGATGTTTTTCTTGGCGGTCTTACCGAAAAATAAGTCTCGATTTCGCTGTGCGAGACTAATAAATAACCGTGAGGTCAGTGAGCAGTGGATGCCAGCAGTTTAGTTTCGCTTAATCTTGAAAACAAAACTGGCGGTGTATCGTAAAACAGGGGCAGTGCGACCGCGGCCGCTGCAAACTGTGACCTTACTGAATGAAGAACGACGCCCGCTACGTGCCGCGACACATACTAACGCCCTGCACTGAATATTTAAAGCAGCTTTGCTACTTTTTATCTTTCAGCATAACTCTATCCTGCAGATGCAGGGTAATATTTTCTTTCCATCTTATCCTAACTATACACGAATCTGTTTAAACTTTAAGACAAAAAATTATGAGCAACGCCATCAACAACAACCCTTTACCCAACAAATAATATAAGAAATAAACAATCAGAAAATCTCCTGCCCACTGGGCATTTTCTCAATTTTCACGGCTTCTCATCCGTGCCCGCTCGCGCCACTTCCACGGTGGCAACTTAAGGGCACAGCGAATAGATCATCCTCGGGATCGGCCGCGCCGCGCCACTGTCCAATAAATATATTGTTTCGCGCACACCCAGCCAGATAAAGCAAGCTCGCGCCTCGCTCTGCTTCGCTGCCGTCGGGTAGAGCTTTACTAACAGCGGGATTTAGATTCACTTTTATAGACATATCTATAATCTTCCACTCAGTCTAGCCATCGCTTCTTTAGTCTTCCCCTACTATTAGCAATCCATATTCAAACTGAATACTTTTGAAACATTGAAAACATTTCGTTATATATCAATAAAAATTGAGTGCTTCGCCAATGGCTACGAGTGCTACGACCCTCTACGCGTACTACGCGAAGTGTCTATACAAATAATTTATTTTTCTTTATGTACAACAATCTGGTATTGGAATGGCCTGTATTAAATGGAGCACTTCGCTTTGCCAAAACGTAATATATTACAGAAAGTACTACTTACCTGCATTAGAATTTTTGTGGGAAAAAGTCTTGTAGTTTTGAAACAATTGTATTCAAGGTTTTTACCAAACTAAGTGGAAATATTACTGTGACAATATCATCATCTTCTTGCCCTTGTCCCATGTTACGTGGGGTCGGCGCAACACGTTTTCTTCTTCCACACCCTCCTGTCCCCCGTCACTCCATCACTGACGCCCTTTTCTTTCATATCACTCCTCACACAGTCCATCCATCTTTTCTTTGGCCGTCCCCTCCCTCTCCATTCATCCACATTTACATTCATAACTCTTTTAATAACATGCGTTTAATCCCATACATAACAATACCAGGATAAAGATTTCCTTTCAACTTTTCTGTCACTGGCGCCACTTTCAAACTTCCTCTAATATACTCATTTCTCACTTTATCCAATCTCGTCACTCCGTACATCCATCTCAACATTCTCATCTCTGCTACATGCAATCTCTTTTCATCCATCTTTTTCACAGCCAAACATTCTGATCCATACAGTACGACAGGTCTAATCACGGACTTGTAAATTTTTCCCTTTAACTTGAGGGGCATCCGTGGGTCGCAAGTTGTTCCAGTGACCTGTCGCCATTTCATTCATCCCAAGTTGATCCTGTGCGTTACGTCTCGGTCGGACTGTGACAATATAACAAATGCACACATAAAATTGCATTTTTTTTTAATATTTCTCAATCTATCGTTATTCACTACTTGCATAGTCACGTAGTAAAGATGCTACGAGGGTCTACGAGGCGTAGCAAAATAAGTTGCAATAAAAATTGTCTGTTCTTCAGTTTTTACAATACAAGATTATGAATAAATAAAACGAGCACTCTCGGTAGGGTTTCGTATACGATTTAGTATACATTGGTACACCTATTCAAATTTATGGATTCGTCGCTCGCATTGTGACCATACCGCAGCTTCTATGCCCGGCACAGTGTCAGCCAAACGCGGAGAGCTTGGCGTTTGCACATTATGACTAGCCGAGGGTGTGTTATATTATACTTATTTATCATGTTACTGTTTTACTACTACACCGCCGAAATACTGCGGGTCAAGCATAAAACGACCAGCGGAGATTCTATTATAGTGCAGCCTTACCATACGGCACCAAATTGTGTGCACGTATGTGCATGAAGAGATTACGTGCAGTATAATGAAAATTAGTTTTGTAAAATGTTATTCTTAGAGCAAATGGAGTTATTGCTGATAATTTAACGTAATTGTTTTCTCAGTTAAAACCGCGGTAACTTTAGAAGCAGGCCATGAGTATGGTCTTTTAACTACCGGCCGCTAATAAACTGAAAATTAAATATAGTTTCCACACGCGTGTGTGTTTAGCAAAAATATTTTAACAAACCAAATCCGTGGTGTATTTAGCTAGAATACTGTTGGGGGAAAATGGATGATTCAAGTGTGCTATCAAAGCGGGGGTTGTAGGGTAGCAAAGAGAGCAAATAAACAAAAATGGAGAGAAACCAATACGATTTAGCGCGTCCCGGGAGGGTTCCACGCCGGCGTGGCCGACCGGCGTATTGTCACGACGGATACGTCACGCGAGGCGTTTAGATTTACACTCGTACGTCTTTAAAGAAATACACGTGGGGAAAACGTTACTTGGCTTGTTTTAAAGGGGGACTCTGATTTTGACATGTTTAGTATAATTATGTTTGCTGAGATTTTCCTGCTTCTCTTATGATTGTACACAGGACCCAAGAGAGTATATCTTTTTGTGAATTTAGATTTTGAAGTTAACAAGTATTTTTTCTTTTGACACGTAAACATAGAGTGACGACGATATAATTCGTTGAAATATCGTGTGACATCACTCCGTAAGTACACTTTTCACTGACATAGTTACGTCACAAGCCGCCACTCCTGAACTTTGATGCCCTTTATCTTTGTCATTTTTAGGGTTCCGTAGCCAAATGGAAAAAACGGAACCGTTATAGATTCGTCGTGTCTGTCTGTCTGTCCGTCCGTCCGTATGTCACAGCCATTTTTTTCCGAAACTATAAGAACTATGCTGTTGAAACTTGGTGAATAGATGTAATCTGTGAACCGCATTAAGATTTTCACACAAAAATAGAAAAAAAACAAAAAAAAATTGGGAGTCCCCGTACTTGAAACTGAAACTTAAAAAAAAAAAATTCTTCATACCCATACGTGTGGGGTATCTATGGATAGGTATTCAAAAATGATATTGAGGTTTCTAATATATTTTTTTTCTAAACTGAATAGTTTGTGCGAGAGACACTTTCAAAGTGGTAAAATTTGTGTCCCTCCCCTGTAACTTCTAAAATAAGAGAATGATAAAACTAAAAAAAAAATATGATGTACATTACCATGTAAACTTCCAACGAAAATTGGTTTGAACGAGATCTAGTAAGTAGTTTTTTTTTAATACGTCATAAATCGTAAACCGCAATTTACCAAGTACGGAACCCTTCGTGCGCGAGTCCGACTCGAACTTGGCCGGTTTTTATTGATTAGGTTAAGCGAAACATATACATAAACGTATACATTTCCAATATTATTTATTAATCAGCAGCGGCAGAAGATGCCGTCGAGGGGAAGAGGGTGAAGTACGCACAGTTGGTACACCGTTACCAGTTTGTGCCCATTGCCGTTGAGACCATGGTCAGTTGGGGCACTGAGGCCAAGAAGCTCATTACCGAGATAGGGCACAAGCTCCGTGGTTAAACAGCTCCTCAACTTGTATCAAGCGCAAGTTCGATCATGCATGGGGTACTGTTCTCATCTCTGGGACGGATCCGCCAAATACCAGCTTGACGCACTAGAGTCGATCGAAAAGCGAGCCAAGAGGCTCATCGGCGATGAGGCGCTGGTCAAGTCAAAGCTCCAGAGTCTTGAACATCGTCGCCGAGTTGCCAGCCTGTCGGTTTTTTATCGGTTACATTTCGGGGAGTGTGCGATGGAATTGCACGATATAATTCCACCTAGCCCGTTCCATCATCGGACTACCAGACGTACGGCGATGCGCCATCGATACATGGTAGACATCCCACCCATACGCACAAAACGTTTTGGGAACACTTTTATTATGCGTACAGCTAAGGAGTGGAATTCCCTGCCGGAGTCTGTGTTTCCCGATAGCTACAATCTAGGGGTCTTTAAGTCACGAGTGAATAGGTTATTTCTAGGCAAGCGTGCTTCACCGTCGACCACATCATCGCTTACCATCAGGTGAGATTGTGGTCAAGCGCGAGCCTATAGGTTATTAAAAAAAAAAAAAAAACGGGTGACACCCCCTGGCTCGTTCTTGGTTCAAAGGTTGGCCATTGCCATCCAACGCGGCAATGCAGCAAGCGTTATGGGCACCTTTGCGCCGAGAACAGTTAGGGGTGGGTTATTTGATTAGTCATAGGACGTGTCGTGGTAGTTATAGATAGCTGTATTAATAAGGTTATTGTAGTATTTGGCATATTTAGCATAATATTTCTTTTGTTTTTTACTTGATTTGTGTTGTATTTAGTTGTTACTCTTTGTTTTATTAAATTTATATTATATCTCACTGAATACTAAATATAATTATTATTTTTCTGCCCATTAAACATCCATATTCCCAACATCCAAGCGGGCGAAGCCGCTGGCTAAAGCAGACATCTCAATAAATGAAGATATTTAATGATTATTATTTACCTTATCTTTTAGTATATTCGGTTAGCACATATTATGTTTTCATCCCAAGATTTGGAAAGACGAATTCTCTACCAAAACACAAGTAATCTCGATCGCCATAAACAGCCTATTAGCGACCGGGACCCACTTAAGCTGGCCCACTGGAGGCACTTAATCACGATAAAAGTAGTAGTAAGATGTGTCGCACATTCATTAGCATCGGACCTTCGTAATTTATTCAGGTGACAGGGAACGGCGCCGGGCGACGTTTTGTCGCTGTCGTGTCGCGCGCAACGGTCGCAGGTTGCCACGTCGCGCCGTGGTTGCGCTACAACAAGGGCGATGCAGGATTGGGTATGTGTCTTTGAGAAAACGAAATGGGAAACTTTTATGTATTACCTATTAGAAAAACTGGCCATATGCGAGTCTGACTCGCGCACTATGAGTTCCGTATAAACAGATATATTCACTAAAATAAATAGGTAAAATTACTAACGTTCATAAACAATGAAAGCACCAAACATTGCTCTAACGAAGGAGCAAAATTAACTTTGCCCTTCGAAAACAGTTGTCTCCATACATCAATCTTCAACATATTTACTTTTCTAAGTACATTTTATAAGTTGGTCGACTATTACTCGTAAACTTGTAAACCCTACTAAGCTGTTATAGTTTTCCTTTTAATTTAGTTATATAAACTACGGCCGTGAATTTTTCACATATTTAGCTGGAAAGACAAACTTGACTCGCTTAATTTTACGCGAACGGACGGATCCGTTCGCATCGGAAAATGGTTTTCACAGACCCGTAATATATTTTAGAATGGCGACGATACCGGACACCATGGGATAGACGAGGAAACAAAACATCCTCACTTTACGTGTACAGGAAGAACCTTATTTTTTTTGTGATTTTCATTGTATCCCTTTGTAGGCGTGATTAATATTTATATCCATGCCAAATTCTCTTTCTAGTACTAAGAGTCTCTGAGATAAGTTGCGGACGGACGGACAGACAGACGGCGACTATAAGGGTTCCTTGTTGACAGCGGAACCCTAAAAATGAAAATTAAGATAAAGTAAAACGAAATAGATGAAAATCTTAATTTAAATATGAATCTTAACCATTCTTTAAATCGGTAGGGCGGTAACTAGGTATTGGCACTTTAAGAGAGTTTCTCTTCCAGCTTCGTAAACAAATGCCCAGAAAACCATATTGAATAGCCACCTTAGCATTAGAATACAAAAATTATAATGACGCCGAAGGAAATATTATAATCTTTATTTTAAGATTTGTTTCATCCATTGAAATAGTAATTATACATTATATTTATACTAAAGTTAAAAAGACTATCATAATTCCTGTTAAAGCGTAATCTATGGTTTTCTTATTTCTAGCCTATAAAATCAGAAGTGCCAATAACTGGAGAGGTGCCAGCGATAGTGTGGTTTACCCTATATTTTATTTATTTATTTAAGGCAACAACACAAACACAAACATTGACATATAAAATTTCATGAGGTTCACAAAAATAATCTCACATAATACAATAATTCAATAAAAATCCAATTTACATAGAGGATGAGTGAATAATAGGCAAAATTACAATATAATATAAATAGATATCAAAATTTATGAGATTTAAAATAAAATAATAATAATTTAGATCAATTAAAAATAAAACAATTGATCTAAAAAATTATTAACTTAAAAAATAAAATAAATAATAGATTATATTGAAAATAAAACAAAATAATTTAGGTACCTAATTGAGCAACTTGTAATTTAATGTCATATTAGTAATTTTGTTACAGACACATTTACATACACACACATATTTTTAGAAGCTTTTATTTAATTTCACCTGTCGGACTGCCCTGGTGTCTCTAATCAAATATTGCTCTGATTGAGCTTAGATTTTGCACACACGTTTGTTTTTCATGACAATGTAATTTTTAAATAAGTATAAAAGCTTGAAGTGAAGGAAGTGAAGGTTGGGTATGGCTAAAAAGACGTGAAAGTAGGATTAATGCAGTAGAAATACGCTCCTTGCGGAGTATGTGTGGTGTAACTTTAACTGATAGATTGAGGAATGAGGTAATAAGACAACGTTGTGGTTTAAAAGAAGATGTAGTGACTAAAATTGAAAAGAGTATGTTAAGATGGTTTGGCCATGTTGAGAGGATGAATGAAAGGCGACTAACGAAAGGTATTTACAAGGCAGACGTGAATGGAAACGCCGGGAGGGGACGCCCTAGAAAGACATACATAGACCTTATAGGTGATGTTCTTCAGAAAGGCCAAGTGCGCAGTACCCATAACCGGCGTGTGTGTATGACTAGATGTATGAATGTGTGTGAAGCAAAATAAGTATGTAAGGATCGTAGCAGGTGGCGTTCTGTAGTTTCTGCCTACCCCCATGGAAAAAAGGCGTGAGTTTATGTATGTAAGTATGTAAAAGCTTGTTTTATTTATGATAATCTGTGCCAATATTTTCAATTCCGCCAATGTCAAATGGAAAGTGAAAAAGAAATAAAAACTTTCATGAAATGGGAAATAATTTAAGAAATATGACACTCCTTGAATAAAAAAAAACAGATTTTTACAAAAGCTGAATCACTATGCACTTTTAAATAACATTATCTAACTATGATAAAATTCCGTTAAATTCAGTGTCTTGATTCTTTTCAGTGCCAGTGTGGGCGCTCTAGGTAGGGTGGCGCAACAAAAAGACTCGTGCAAAGGAGATGGATCGCGTGTACTTCACCACCGAGCCAGCGGTCACATGTTACACATTGTACCAAGCTTTTTTTGCTCCTCTAACTACCCTCCTGATACGTCATTTAGAAGGTAGATTCAGTATATTTTATTGGGAGTATTTTTGCCTAGCCTTTTCCCAACTATATTAGTGTCGGCTTCCAGTCTTACCCGATTCAGCTGAGTACCAGAGTTTTACATGGAGCGACTGCCTATCTGACCTCCACAACCCTATAACTGGGTAACACGGTACGCCATTTAGACATTTATTTATCCTCGCACTGCAACGCCTTGCAGAAAATTTTACACCAGTGGATCAGAAACGATTACAATACATTCACAATCAGTGTGAATTCGGCCAGAAGTTGCTAAAGCCTCAAATTTTTCAAGTAGCATTAGGTTATATTGTTTGTTTATGTTTTTAGTCATATAATTGCAAAATGAGTATTTGCTTGTTACTGTTCGCGACGAGGCGTCACCAACCATATTAAAAATAGAAAATAGTATCAACAGACATACGTCTGCTTGCAAGGTCCTCGTTACGGTCGAGTTAATAGGAAGGATAGTGCGCAGGCGCATCGTCCAAATTGTAGCCATTATTTCAACTTAGTAATTTCCACGCATCTTTGTGTAACGAGGACCATGAAGAAACGTCGCCTTTGGTCATGAACAAATAAGTCTTTTATTTATCTGGACATCACGCCTTCACCTCAACATGCTTGGCAGCCTTCAAGCGGCTCCAAGGTCTGATATTTCCCGAAGACAACTGAACTATAGGTGCAGGGGCGTCAACGCGTTCGAGCAGGAGCCTTACAACCTCCAGAATACCTATCTACCTCGAGCGATCACGTCCGTCCCGTACAGTTACTTTAATTAAAGCGGTGCGTTTTTAGGGTGCCGTAGCCAAATGGCAAAAAACGGAACCCTTATAGATTCGTCATGTCTGTCTGTCTGTCTGTCTGTCCGTCCGTATGTCACAGCCACTTTTTTTCGAAACTATAAGAACTATGCTGTTGAAACTTGGCAAGTAGATGTATTCTGTGAACCGCATTAAGATTTTTACACAAAAATAAAAATAAAACAATAAATTTTGGGGGTTCCCATACTTGAAACTAAAACTAAAAATATTGTTTTTCATCAAACCCATACGTGTGGGGTATCTATGGATAGGTCTTTAAAAATGATATTGAGGTTTCTAATATCATTTTTTTCTAAACTGAATAGTTTGCGTGAGAGACTCTTCCAAAGTGGTAAAATGTGTGTCCCCCCCCTCCTGTAACTTCTAAAATAAGAAAATGATAAAACTGAAAGAAATATATGATGTACATTACTATGTAAACTGCCAGCGAAAATTGGTTTGAACGAGATCTAGTCAGTAGTTTTTTTTTAATACGTCATAAATCGTAAACCGCAATTTACCAAGTTCGGAACCCTTCGTGCGCGAGTCCGACTCGCACTTGGCCGGTTTTTTTTGTTTTTGTGCTCACATCATAAACTATTGATTCACAAATGAGGATTTGTAATTGGCTTTCTGTTGACTATGGTTTCCTTTTTATCTATATTTATTAGCTGTAAGTCCTCCATGTACTAAAATTAATAAATAAATAATAATCTAACTCGTAAGTCCAGCAGCCGTATTGCGTAAGTGCGCAAAGAGTTTGACCGCTATCCAATCGACCAAATCGACCAATCACTTGCGAGATGAATGACGCGATGTGGATTTCCGTCTTGTGCGATTGGCCGATTTGGTCGATTGGATAGCGGTCAAACTCTTTGCGCACTTACGCAATACGGCTGCTGGTTTCCTCCCAATGTTTCCTTCACCGTGGTCAAAGATGTCCAAGACAAACTTTGAATGTTCACGTTTAAGACAACTTCTTACAATCAATATAACAGAAGCTCTCAGGTGAGTGTGTAGGGTTTTGGTGAAAATTAGTTTAGCGTCGTTTAGTAAAGTACAACAAATAATAAATAATAGTTTAAAAAAACACGCTTTTTATAGAAAACCGAACTAAAAAACAGAAAATAAATTTTAATAAATTTAAATTAAGAATAGTGTTAAAAATTTCAATAAATATAAATTAATAATAGTATGAATAAAAAAAAAATATTTTAAAAAAAGCGTGGTACTTTATTTTTTTTTAAATTAGTGTATTGTCATCGGTCCTCGATAAATCTACAAAGTTTGAACGAAATCTGGCCGTTTAAAGTGGGTCAAAATCGCGCCCAAAGATGTCGGTTATAAACATACATACAGGTGAAGCTAATATAAAGCGTGTAAAAACCGGCCACGGGCGAGTCGGACTCGCTCACGATGTGTTCCGTACCATTACCGCAAAAAAACGGCATAAAATCACGTTTGTTGTATGGGAGCACCACTTAAATACTTATTTTATTCTGTTTTTAGTATGTTTTGTTATAGCGGCAACAGAAATACATCATTTGTGAAAATTTCAACTGTCCAGCTATCACGGTTCAAGAGATACAGCCTGGTGACAGACAGATAGACAGACGGACCGCGGAGTCTCAGTAATAGGGTCCCGTTTTTACCTTTTGGGCACGGAACCCTAAAAATACAAATTATTTTAGAGATAGTAATTAATACCTGCTTACTTAAAATAATAAAGGGCAAAATAGATGTCCTTTTTTAAAACAGTTAACCCCAAATTAAGGGAATGACTAATTATTAATGTACTTATGTAGGTAATTAACTTAATAACACGAAACATCAGTGATATTACGTCTATAACATTCAAATAGATAATTAGAAAATTGTTAAAACACGAAATTTAAGGGTTGACAAACAATATCTACACAAAACCTCTGTTTACAGGCCTTATGAAAAATGTAGAAAGATTTTTGTTTCAATTATGTGTTACACAATAAGGTGAACCCCTTATTTACACATAATATATAGTATACTAGCTGTTGTCCGCTACTTCGTCTGCGTATCATTAGTATATTGAAAACAGAATAAATTACTAAAAACAGAATAAATTAAATATTTAGCTCCCATACAACAAGCGTGATTTTTTTTTGCCGTATTTTGCGATAATAGTACGGAACCCTTCGTGCGCCAGTCCGACTCGCACTTGGCCGGTTTTTTTGTTTATAATATTTTAGTTACCATTTTTTTTTCGAATTAGGTACATTTAAACATAAAATAATTTTATATTTTTGAAATCACCATCTTAAAACCCTTTATTTTGACACCCCACACGATGGAAGAAAAAAGACCCGTAATTTGTTTATTTTCCAATTTTAATGTAGCCAGTGACACTCGCAAGGTTATGACGAATCGATTGACGTAAGAACCATCAAAATCGGCCAACGTGTTTCGTCTCTAGAATGCCACATAGAAACAAACGTACATACATCAATAGACTGATAAAAACATTACTCTCTTTCGGCAGTCAGGTAAAAATACCCATGCATCCACAATACAGCAGAAATTCCTAGCGTGGAGCAACTTTTTTTAATGAAATAGAATGAAAAATATCTACTGCCTAAAAGGAGATCAGCTTACGAAACTTCTTTGATGAGAAATCTATGATCACACTTTCCTTGTCTAGTTCTTGATCCAGTCCTTGAGGTCCTATGAGGTGCCTAAGTACATTCTTATAACCTGTAATTATTACTATATTAAGACTGATAATGTTGGGACCAATGTGGAATGTGGTGTTGGTTTTTCCCTGGCTTTGTGATGATTGTTAAATTGTGAAATTGTTGTGTTGTATCTATTGTTAAAACCACTGTTCGACACAAATGTAAATTTGTTGAAGAAATAAATAAATATAAATATTATAAATCTTTATCATATGCCCGGTATTTATTAATTACTTAGACAGAATGCTCAATTCGATTCGGCCTAGCCCTTTCCATCATCAGTCTACAAGACGTACGGGCATGCGCCATCGGTACATGGTGGATATATCCCACCCATACGCACAAATCGTTTTGCTAATACTTTCATTATGCGTACAGCTAAGGAGTGCAATTCCCTGCCGGAGTCTTTGTTCCCTGATAGCTACAACCTTGGGATCTTGAAGTCAAGAGTGAATAGGTTACTTCTAGGCAAACGTGCTTCACCGTAGCCCACATCATCGCTTCCTATCAGGCGAGATAGCGGTCAAACGCGAACCACTCGATAATTTAAAAAAAATGATAATTTTTGTTTCCCAATTTACAGTCTGAGATTGCAGAAGATACACAGAATTGCATTGGCAGCTTTCGGATTGGGTTTTGCGTTGGTAGGTTGTAAATTTTGAACAAATTCTTCAAAATTTCTTGGATGCTTTCCACAGTTGTGAAAGAGACCTGAATATATGCATGTAAATTAAGTGAGTTGTTAAGTTTGGCAGTTAGTTAATTTAAATTAAAACGAAAGAGTTTATCTAAAAATCAAATACCCGACTGCTTAAGAAGCGTACTAAAACCTGTGCAGTCGGAGGATACATATTCGCAAGCTGGCTGACCACCTGGTCCTCCAACTGCACAGTATGACTTTCTTCTTAATGTTTACTAACATCTTTTTAGTTCGCTTCGGGATTTAGATTTTTAAATTAACCGTTTTTTTATTTACAACTTCTTAATTGTAATGGTTTTCGAATTACTTTTAAACATAAAGGGTGGTATATATTTTCGTAACTACCTCTTAAAACCATTCATTTTGATACCCCACTAAATGGATACAGAAGAAAAACTATTGGGACCCAACAATATGGTGCCCAAAATCCGCCATATTTGTTTTTTTTTAATTATTTAATCAAGCACACAAGGGCGGTCAAGACGTATCTAACAATGTCTTAATGATATAAATCCGTCTAGCGGTTTGAAAGATATGAGGTCATAAAGAATATATATATATACATACACACAAACATACATACAAGATTTGCGCGGCAACCTTTCCTTGCAGTCGGGTAAAAAATGAAGGTTGTTGCTAGAAACCCGGTCAGGTCTACCAATTTATGATTATACAAGCCGTGTGCCTATGGAATCTCTCATCACAGTTAACAAACTTAAGGAACTGCTAATACTGATTTTCATCCCATATCATTTTCCCCAAATCATTCCTTAGTGGTCATTTTCATTATACATGTTAAGACAGAACTTGTATAAGCAAAATTCTGTATTTCTGGTTTAGTTTGAATGAATGAATTTAGGATTTTCATTAAGTAAATAAGTGGAGAGATTGATATTGTTGATGTAACCTCAAATCGTTTCATTTCAATACCATAGACAACCAAAACTAACCCCGAGAACTCTTTCAATAACTCTTCCTCTACCATACCTGTTTCAAATTCCACTCACTTCTTAAGAGGGGACTCTAGTGAGACTTTCTCCATACAAAAACATTCTGCTGTTTTCTTTGTGGATAATGCCTCTAGAGCAATGATTTTTTTTCCATAAAATCTAGGTCTCAATAATACGTGCCTGTATCATTTCCTTTTTTCCAAAACATAATCACAAAAAGAAATATGACAATCCAAAAATCCGAAAAAAATGCTCGTTTTTACCGCCATGTTCAGAAGACTTTCAGACAAAATTTATAAGTTTTTAACAAAACGGAAATGATAGGAGCATAGATATACTTTTCCTCTAAATTTTGATATAAGAATTTTTTAGATCAGACCAGTTTTCATGAAGAAAACAGCAGAATACGAAACGTCTTTTAGTCAAAGTTTTTGTAGGTAAAATCAGCCTGAGCTGCAGTTGTCCCTTTCGCACTTTACGGGGTGAGGTTGGAGGTGACGCGACGGCAATAGTTTTTTCAAATACCTATTTTTCAAATTCCTGTTCACTAGAGTCCGCTCTTAAAGGGGGCAACCAGAAAATATCGGAAACATAGATCTACTATTAGGTGTAGTTTACATGCATTATGTGGGTAGTATTGCACACTATGATTTAACTGTTTCAATAAGAGAACGGTGCTAAAATTTTATCGTTCGTAGGAAAGCAGCTGCGTAGCCATCTATTGGGTCGAACGGCTCGCAGCCCGGCCGGTGCAATATTGTGCACTGTTTTACTTAGACTAACTTGAGAGGAAATATGGGCAGAGAGCGCTGACTGAATTTCTTGGCAATGTAGGTGGGATAATTCTATCAAGGGCCGACACCCCCACCAATTCTTTCCATCCGTTCGCGTGCGGCTGGCCAGCACGTGGCTGGAAGTGGATCACTGTGTTGCCCAATTTCTCACGGGACATGGTAACTTTAAAAGTAAATTATTTTCTTTCAAGCTCGTTGCCTCGCCTTTATGTCAGTGTTCTACATCTGACTGCGAATATGTACAATCTGCACATCATATCTTATGGGAGTGTATTCTTTGGCAGAATGAACGTAATATTATGTTGAATAATATACAGGCTGCATCAGGAGTTGTTTACTATACGGACCTTGTGGAAACTAGAACAAATTTCCGTGCGTTCAAGCGTTTTTGCCATACCTATTATTGGAGCCAAATATGCTAATTTTTTATCCGTGGTGCTAGGCAACTGGGCTTATCCCAGTTGTATATGACCCTTTGTGCCTATTGGCCTTGTTTGTTCTGTCTCCTGCTTGATATGGAGGAAAGTGGAAATTTACATTTTTCCTACTCCTACGTTATGACTTTTCTGATTAATTTCGTTGCGGGATCCAAGACAGTTAAATTCATTCTCCGGGACTTCGTCGAGCTTCATTGCCTCGGCGCTTTTCTGGTGGTCGCCACTGTTGATTCTGGCTTTCAGGAGTTGCAGTGGTTTGGGAATAGTTCGGTGGGATTGTCCCAAAAAAAAATTACTGAATTTCCTAAGTAAAAAGTCATAATTCGAGGTTTGGCTCGCGTCTATTTCCTCCTCCAATATTGATTTTGAAGATATTCCATAAACTTGTACAGTTAGATATATACTATGTCCCTATGTTTTTCTTTTTCCATTTACATTTGTCAAATTTGTACACTAAGCCTCTGTTGACAGCGCAATTTTGAGCATTTTTTCAGGGTTCTAGAGCTTCTAAAGATAATGTTTCATCAAAAAGGAAAACATAGGGACATCATCATCTTTCATATTCAGTTTATGGAATATCTTTTAAATTGGTTCAATATTAGAGGAGAAAATAGACGAGAGCCGAACCTCGAATTATGACTTTTTACTTAGGAAATGCAGTCAGCGCTCTCTGCCCCCGTTTCCTCTTAAGCCAATATGTTATGTATGCAGGGTAATATCGCGTCTAATAGTACAAGATTAGAATATGTTTTTTGGGGTTATTTTTGATGGGAGTCATATGCAAAATTCATATTGATTCGCAATCTTCAATGTTTGTAGTAGATGTTAACAAAATGTTTAGAGGTACGTGAATGAATGAATGAATGAAAGAAGAGGGACTCCCTTTTCCGCATTAAGACTTGCATTTGGTCCGTTGTGCGTAGGGGTTCTGGCTAAGCCAGCTTCGAGTCCCAGCATTATGCTGAGCGATGACCGTTTTGCGTGGTTGTGACGTATACTCTGTATTTGTATTTAAGGCGGTACCCCGAGCAAAACGCCGCGAAAGACGTTTTTTGTGCTGTTTTTAGGAGCTATCTACTCGTTATTTAAAAAGAAATATCAATTAATACATAAAAAAACATTAAATTTCTACATAATATTGATTCTAAAATGGTAGATTTGTTTTTTTTTTTAAAGTTGTATATATTTAACTAATCTCCTTCCAAAAAAACATGAAAATGAGAAATAATTATTGATATTATGCATCTCCTCGTAAAATGTTCATTAATTATTTTTTGTACTAACACTAATGGATAGACAATTTAATAAAGAGCATTTTTGTAGTTTTTTTTTTTTCAAAAGTCCAAAATTTGATTTTAGAAAGATACATACATACATACATACATAAACTCACGCCTTTTTCCCATGGGGGTAGGCAGAAACTACAGAACGCCACCTGCTACGATCCCTACATACTTCTTTTGCTTCACACACATTCATACATCTAGTCATACACACACGCCGGTTATGGGTACTGCGCACTTGGCCTTTCTGAAGAACATCACCTATAAGGTCTAAATATGTCTTTCTAGGGCGTCCTCTCCCGGCGTTTCCTTTCACGTCTGCCTTGTAAATACCTTTCGTTAATCGCCTTTCATTCATCCTCTCAACATGGCCAAACCATCTTAGCATACTCTTTTCAATTTTAGTCACTACATCTTCTTTTAAACCACAACGTTGTCTTATTACGTTTTAAACCACAACGTTGTCTTATTACGTTGTCTTAAAGATTTTATTCTAAAATCTGGGCGTATTCACTACTGTAATTCATGCGCCACCAGTGCCGCTAGACCAATAGGAATGCTCATATCTCATGTCGATTTTTTGGTCAGGGTACCGTCTTAAGCATTCCTTTGTTTTTTATGGTATGCGTCGTGCCTGGCGCAAATAAACGTTTTTCTTTCTTTCTTTATTTCTAAGCTCCATCCAAAAGCACAGCAGCTTCCTGGGGGCTTCACAGGCTTCATGGTGTGAACTCTGTTCCGAGGATTTCTTCGCGTTGAGATACCACGGCCTCTTATTCTAGGATGACGTAGGCGGCTGATTCTTCGGCGTCAAAACAGCCCCTGCAAAGTGGGCTGTCTGTGGCGCCTATGTTAAAAATGTTGTGCTGGGCGAAGAACCCATAGGTAATACTTATTCCTGATATTGCTCTGAAATATCAAGTCGTTTGTTATTCGTTATTCTTTTCTGATTAATTTCGTTGCGGGATCCAAGACAGGTAAATTCATTCTCCGGGACTTCGTCGAGCTTCATTGCCTCGGCGCTTTTCTGGTGGTCGCCACTGTTGATTCTGGCTTTCAGGAGTTGCAGTGGTTTGGGAATAGTGCGGTGGGATTGTCCCAAAAAAAAAAAAAAAAATAAAAAAAAAAAAAAAATCGAATCGAAATCGAAATCGTTTGTTAACAATAATGATTGATATAATTAGTAGTTTTTTTTAAAGCCGTTTGATTATTATATTTATTTTAGAAAGTTTCACTCTCTTTCAATGCCGCCTCTAAGACGACCTACTGAACCTTACCTGAACAAACCAAATTTTTCACATTACTATATAGAGGATATCTAGAAAAAAAACTTGTTTGTAAAATGTCGAAGTGTAAGCGAAAAAAACATGAATGAATGAATTAATCTCTATTATTTGATTGCGATTTTTTATTTTTTTTTATAATTTTTTTAAATGTTCAAAATATATATCGCAGAGTTTCAATTATATTATAATTTAATAACCACAGAAGCCGTTTATGGCTTATATATGGCTAATGAGTTCGGAATAATTAATTCTGAGACAAACAATAAATACTACGAAACAATGATAACTGTGAGTGTTACATTCGAGCGATACAAAAAGAAAAACAATATCTTCAAGTACTTGATAATACAGGAGGTAGGTATATCAAACTAAAGTACATACTCATGATGTGTAATTTGCATAAAATGCGTTTTAATTACATTTTTTGCCTTTTTAGGGTTGCATAGGTATTTATTTTGTATGTGCGCAGGTAGTTCGTTTATTATTTTTGGTAGTATGTAGGTGTATGTTCTCATACCGTATGTATTATTGTATTTAGGCAAGGTAAAAGTTTTCATGTTAGCTAACGTTCTCAATTTAGGATGGTTGATAAAAATCAATACTACTGCCGAGTGTCATAGGCTACTTTGTAACTCGAAAATATTGACAGGTCCCGTGGTAAAGGTCACTGGAGCCAAGACGCTAGCCAAAACGAAGAAGGAAAACATCGTGAGGAAACTGATGGCATGTCCTAAAACCTAAAATTCGAAAACAAGTGACATCCACCAACCCGCACTGGGTCCGCGTGGTGGATTAAGGCACATTACCTCTCTCACAGATAGGATGCCTGTGTCCCAGCAGTGGGCACATTATATGGCTCATGATGAATCTTCTCATGATAATGCATTAGAAGTCGTTAGAATTGAAATTATTGTTATAACGATTGATTTTTAGTACCTTTGTTATCTTTTAGTAAATAAAAATATTATTTATTTTTGAATGCTAAGATCTTACCTTAACAAAAAACCGCCCAAGTGCGCATTATCGCAAAAAAACGGCTTATAAAGTCACGTCTGTTGTATGGGAGCCCCACTTAAATATTTATTTTATTCTGTTTTTAGTATTTGTTGTTATTACGGCAACAGAAATACATCATCCGTGACAATGTCAACTGTCTAGCTATTACGGTTCATGAGATACAGCCTGGTGACAGACTGACAGACGGACAGTGGAGTCTTAGTAATAGGGTCCCGTTTTTACCCTTTGGGTACGGTACCCTTAACAATTAAGACGGTACCCTGACCAAAAAATCGGCATGAGATTTGAGCATTCCTATTGGTCTAGCGGCACTGGTGGCGCATGAATTACAGTAGTTAACGCCCAGATTTTAGAATATTTTTTTAATAAAATTGGATTTGGGACTTTTGAAAAAAAAAATCTACAAAAATGTTCGTTATTAAATTGTCTATCCATTAGTCTTAGTACAAAAATTATTAATGAACACTTTACGAGGAGATGCATAATATCAATAATTATTTCTCATTTTTATGTTTTTTTGGAAGGAGATTAGTGAAATATATTCAACATTTAAAAAAACTAAATCTACCATTTTAGAATCAATATTATGTAGAATTTTAATGTATTTTTATTAATTGATATTTCTTTTTAAATAACGAGTAGATAGCTCCTAAAAACAGCTTGCGCGGCGTTTTGCTCGGGGTACCGCCTTAAGCACAGGAGATTGAGAAATAACGGTTTTAAGGAAAATACATAGTTTTTTCTTAAATAATTTTGATATTCAATAACAGTTTAGTTATCAAAGTAATGTTTCTTTTGGATAAGTAAATTATAAATACAGGGCTAAGAATATTAAACGAATAAAATTTTGGCTGACTTGCATATTTAATCATTCAAACATAGTCAGCCACCAATGTCACCTATCTCAAAAAAAAAAACTATGACCAAAAAAAATAATTCCGAAAACCTCTTCTAAAACTACCAAAGGCTTGCATAAAAAAAACGAAGCATGTCGCGTACTCGGACGATACTTAGCGAAGAATTGCCTCTCCCACGCAGACTTGCACAGGATGCACACTACAAACCACAAAACATCAAAAAGAACTCTATGCAGCTTTACGTAGAGTTGAGTTTCCCTTGTGGAGTGGCCGTCCCGCCTACAAGGGGCGTCCATACCCCCTCTATCGTCGTCGAAGCGAGTGCGTTCACACGAGTTTCTACTTTTAAATTTTAATCACAACTTGGCCGTTGATTTGGACAAAAAGTGTAATGGACGCTACTGTGACAACTGAAATGTTTGCAATGTCATTTGTATGTAATGCAGTTATATAAAGGGGATAATTGTTTTTTTTTTATATCATGGTGATTCATTGGTTTTTGTTTGATGAGTAGGGAGTTGGTATCTAATGGTGGCAGGGAAAATGGTAACAAAAATTATGTTGATAATGACCATTTTTCATGTCTGAAAAGTACCAAGACACTTTTTTTTTTCTTTTTTTTTTAAGTTTTGAAAGTATCTTTTCCAAAGGTAAAATAATATCGATAGATTATTAAGTAACTACCTATTATTACATTTTAAAAAATAATTTAAAATCTCTAAAAAATAAATTAGCTCAACAGCTCCATGAAAATTGTTCACAGGTGGTTCAAAAAAACTGAGTTTGTTTTCAGACTTTGTTTTTAATATATTTGTTTTAGTTCAATCATTTATTTTTATTGTATTTGTTTTAGTTCAAACATTAATTTTGTATGTTCTTCGCATATTGGTGTGAAACTTTGAGTGGCAATTGATGTAATTACTATTTCAGCTGTAAAATCGATTTTTAGTATGAGTGTAAAACTAAAACTCATTAAAATTAACGACTCGCGAGTTAATAGTTTTCCTTACAAAAATTAAAAGATAAAAGGAAATGACTTGAGTTGAGAAATGTTATGAGTGTGTGTATTTTGTAATGTGGTTTGTTTTTTCTTCAATTTGTTTTCTTTTACACTAGATTTCTGCCGTACACTATACTAAAGACACGTTTTTTTTCCGGGTAAAAAAGTGAATCATTACAATCAGTGAAAGAATTTTCAAAATCGGTTCAGTAGTTCCAGAGATCACTGCCTACAAACAAACTCACAAACTAACAATATTTACCTCATTATAACATTAGTGTAGATCCATGACTGTATTAAAAATGCTTACCTAGTAATTCATGTTGATTATAGTAACATTTTGACTTTATTTCATACTAGCGAACGCCTCGCGGTTTCACCCGCGTAGTTCCAGTGCCCGCGGGAATACAGGGATTAAAAGTAGCCTATGTCACCCGGGGATAGTGTAGCTTCCCAACGGTGAAATAATTTTTGAAATCGGTCCAGTGGTTCTTAAGTTTATTCTTTACATACAAAAATACAAATCTTTTCTCTTTATAATATTATATTTAGTATATTATAGATATCTATCAGAAATGTCTTAGGTACCTACTTAGGTACCTAAGTAGGTTAGTACCTACTGAACCTGCTAAACTAGGGTTCAATCAAACTCGTCCTCATTTATCGAGGAATCAATGGTCAACTTATATTAATAGTTGACAATACAAACAAATTAGGTAATTTTTATTATATAGTTAAATATTTACCACACCCCTTATTTATGAATTGAGAATTAGAACTTTTCAAAATCTAGTTCAGGATTATAATTATTCAAAATAATGTAGAGTTTGTCTATTTCTTAGCTTATATTCTCAATTTAAAATCATGGCTACACTGGATCTCTACTTATATGAAGCTTTCAATGTTCAGGAAAAGGCGACTTTTGATAGCCAACCTTGAAATTGGTAATAACAGAGAAAATTCAGTGATTTATTACCTTCATTATGTTTAAACAACCGGCCATTAAGTGGTAACACAACAATAATTATTGTTGAAACCGCTGACTGAGTGAGCAATTTTTATGGTGAAATGGAAGTGACGAAAAATATTTTTTTACAAATCTCTTGGCTTCTACTCTCAACCAATTTAATAAAAAAAAATGTTAAACAAACAGACTTAGAGTTTTCAGAATAGAGACCACGAAGACCAGATCAGTACTTTCAGAGATCATGTCCCTTCCTACGAAGGAGGTATCACCAGAAGTATTGACAGAAAAAAAAATAAAAAAAAAATAAAAGGAAAATGCCCGGTTCCTGTAGGATGGCTCACAAGTGTGAAACCGCGGGATACTAGTAAAGTAGGTGTTATCAGCAAATATTTTTATGATGGTTACGAGTTTTATTTTCTGAGGTTACTGAATAACTGCTCAACTTGTATCAAGCGCAAGTTCGAACATGCATGGAGTACTGTTCTCATCTTTGGGACGCATCTGCCAAATACCAGCTTGATGCACTAGAGTCGATCGAAAATCGGGCCAAGAGACTTACCGGCAATGAGGCATTGGTCAAGTCAAAGCTCCAGAACCTTGAACATCTTTGGTTTTTTATCGGTTACATTTCGGGGAGTGTGCGAAGGAATTGCACGATCTAATTCCGGCCAGCCCGTTCCATCATCACACTAGCAGACGTACGGCGACACACCATCGGTAGCTACATGGTGGACATCCCACCCATACGCACAAAACATTTTAGGAACACTTTTATTATGCGTACAGCTCAGGAGTGGAATTCCCTGCCGGAGTCTGTGTTTCCCGATAGCTACAATCTAGGGATCTTTAAGTCAAGAGTGAATAGGTTTTTTCCTAGGCAAGCTTGCTTCACCGTCGACCACATCATCGCTTACCATCAGGTGAGATAGTGGTCAGGAATACAGACTATAAAAAAAATCCTATTCTTAACTAGATAGCTACTGCGCACTTTAAATACCTATGCTTGAAGTCTATTTTGCCTCTTGAAATTACATAAAGTTTTGAGATATCTTTACTTATTCTAGTAGTCAGTAATTTTCACATTCTAAACTACAATATCTAATTTAAAGTTTATTTTTTTAACCAATCTGCTAGCCAACAAAAATATTAGATCAACTGCGTAGCCGAATTAAGTTTGCTACGAACAGGAAAACTTTTTCAGGGAAGTAACAAATGTAGAGACGCGATGTGACTTTCTTCAATATCTCAAAGGCTAAAATTAAATTAATATTATGTTTCCGTTTGTACATTTCTGTCAATAATAGAGGAGCTCGTGGCTAAATAATAACAGCGGCACGGGTCGATTTTCAAGGGTAAGCAACGCTTGACGAGGTCGGTCCGTGAATGGGTGACCATTACACATACCAAGATTTCTCCGTGCTTCGGCAAGCACGTTAATCCGTTGATCCCGGCTGTCATTTGAAGATCTTTGACAGTCGTTTCGGGTAGTCAGAAGCTTGAGATCTGACACCAGTCTTGCCAAGAGGTATCGTGTTACCCAGATACTGGGTTGTGGAGGTCAGATAGGCAGTCGCTCCATGTAAAACTCTGGTACTCAGCTGAATCCGGTTAGACTGGAAACCGACCCAAACATAGTTGGAATAATTTCTCTCAAGTAGGTAGGTCATTTCTTAAAGAATTCATGCTGCATTCACCATTATTATAAAACGTATAAGTAATAAATTTTATTCAAAATACCGAAGGCTATTCAAAATCATCGAATAATACCAGTTATTATCGTTGCCTTACTTGGAAATCAACAAAATAATTAATATGATTCGTCACAATTCGCGTATCGGCGGCCATTTGTGCCGCTATTACCGGCTCGACTGCGATAAGCTTTACTGCCTTACGACATGGTTAGTTTGAGCTCCTCGCACGTAATAAATTATTATAAATACAAAACTATGAGAAAGTCTGTGGGTTTAATTTTCCGCAAATTTGATCTAACGCTATAAAAGTGAGCAATCTAGCGCGTTCGACGCAGCGCGTTCATTACCACTGCTTACCCCGCCTCCGCGAGCACACGTAATGAAGTTTATAAAGTCGCTCTAATTGAGCGGTCACTGTTCTACTGCGAGAGGTAAGGTTACAATAACATTGCCTTAGCAACAGAATTTAATGGGCTGCAAAGCTTCAATGGAAGTCGATCTTTCGAATTTCAGAGACTTTATTTTTTTGATTTTGTTAAGTTGGACGCTATTTCGAGTAAAATAATTCTAGTCAGTGTAAAGTCGGATTTGGATATATTTTTTTAACAAATAGATAAAGTTCTATACCTGATTTAAATTAAATTTTCAATTGGATGTTTTCGATTTGTCTCTGTTTTTCGCCCATCCGATCTCTGTTAGCTTTTACTACGTTGAAATAGAACTGGCAGATAAGCTTACGTAGCTCGCCTTTTAATTAAATTCTATTTTTGCTTCTGTTAATTTATTTAAGACAGAGGTAATAAGTTTGTTAAAAGTATAGTATTTTCAACTCATGCGTTAATTGGCAACTTAAATGGTTGTATCACTTACTTCATACCGTGCATAATGCATGTGTAGGCGTCTGCGCATACTCATAGAATTATATGTAAATGTGCAAGGAGCTATTTGCGTCGTGTAGTCAACTAAGGGCTTGTTTATTCACGATATAACCGCGTATTTTGTGACGCGGTAATCGGCGCGCGGGCACAGCCCCATCCATGGCGGCAAGCTCTCACAGCGCATAAATAGTGATACGAAGCGTCGGCGCATCGAGCAATCCGAATAAATACCCCGATACAATCGGCTCACCGTTTAACGAGAGCGCCTTTTCCGCGCCGCGGTGAGCCGTTTAGCGAATTTCAATAGTTATCACGCGGAGAAAAACTCGCGAGAGGGACGGGCGCGAGCGGCGAGGCCAGCGCGAGCGGGACGGACTTAATAAGAAAGAAATAATAAAAAAGCGGTTGTGTGTGCGTGGTTGAGTGTGGTGGCGTAGGGCGGGATGCAGGCCCCTCCCTGGCGCGCCGCCTGCCGCCCGAGCGCCTCAGTCGAGTCGCAGCGCGCCGCGCCGCACCGGTCGCTACGTTCCACCGCTCTACCCGCGCCAGAGCGCGCGTAAAAAGTTTCAACACTCTGTACGAAACTCGCACATCGTGATTACGATACCGAACTACGTAAAGACCACTCATTCTTGCGTTGTCCTGTAAAAGACACGCTGAAAAGTTGTGCGTTTGACAATTTAATTCGAAAAATCTGTGATTTTTACGGTTCCTCTAAAATCTTGAATATTACATTTTTACTCGAAAAATTATTTAGCTTTCAATATTTTCTTACGATCGTTTGTTTATTTTATAACTTAGCTGGACAATATTCATAGTCTTCAGTAGCAAGTGTGAACTGCAGCAGATTTCCAACTTCAAAGTTGCAAAGATTATGTACTGGAACATCGATGGGATGTTCGGACGGTGACAGCGAGTGGTCGGCTGGAGGCAGACTAGGCTCGCAGGCACACCACTTGATGCTGCTGCAGGGTGAGGGTCGGCAGGGGCCCGCCATGGAGGAGGACTGCTCCGCGCGGCCCTGCGCCACGGACTTCTCCATCGCAGCCATAATGGCGAGAGACCGTCAGGAGAGGAGAGAGAGGCGGAGGCACAGGGACCCCAGGGAAGACACGCTCATGCCTTTAGGTGAGTCCTACAAACTTAACAACCACTTCATAATAAATCTTTCAGGTACATCAAAAATCTACTAATTTTTCAGGTAGAGTCAGTTGCCACTTAAGACAATTAAAACTTAATCAACCTAAGTAGTTTAACTTATAGCAAAATATAATCCTTGTTTAAATTTATCTAAGACCACATCAATGCATTTAACAAAAAGAAACCAATTAGAAAAGTTCAGAAACAAACGACTGACGATGTTTTAAGTCGTCAAAACCCATTAAAACTTCTCCAAACTTAAATTCCAATAAGATTAAGTTCTTTTGAGAGGTTGAAGTTCAATAAAAACTTTATTGGTAAGCTCTCCTCTACAAGGTTAAGTCCAGCAAGGATATCTGTTCACCCCACGTAGAAAAACCAGCCTAGTTTATTTGTTAAATTTAATGCTATTTTAATTCATTTGTTAAACTTAATGCTATTCTAATTCATTTGTTAAATTTAATGTCATTCTAATTCATTTGTTAAATTAAATTTGACATTTCTTATATAGGTATTTTTTCGATTATTGCTATGATCACTCCACAATATTTTTAAACAAGATTTTCTGTTCACCTCTAGTAGAAAAAACATTCTATTTTATTTATCTTTGTTTTCATACATTTGTATCAGTAACTTTTTCGAAAACTTTTTAAGCATCACATCTCACACCAGAATATTTTTGGGTTATATATCATTCAATTTTATTCAAAACTGACTTAACTTTTTCACAATGAGGTAGGTAGGTTCAAATATATTCTGAAATCCCAAAATCAACTGGTAGGTGGGTCGTACTTTCAAAAAGGATCTTGTATTTATAAACTGCAATTTTCTTCGTCTCTATCAAATATTTTGTAAGGCTGCTTGAATTAACTTGTCAGTAAATTTTGACATTGAAGTACAAATAAATTCTGAAATCGTTAAAAAAAAAATGTTAAAAAGGATCTAATATGTACATACTTAAACACTAAACAAAAGTGTACTAAACCTAATTACTTACACTATATACAAAGAAAGGTACACTTAGGCGTGGAAAATAAAGAAACATTAGTTAATAAGTACGTGTGTTTTTAGTTTGGAAGTAGTCCTCCACATCGCTATCATCCAGGAACGTACCCAGAAGACTGGCAGCATTGCCACGTTGAATAGCAATGCTGATTCAAAAGGATCTTATATTTACAAACGTCATTTTCTCTTTCTGGATCTACTAAATGTGTTTAAACGCAGCTTAAAATCTTAGAAAATATCTTATGGATTATTTAGGCCTATATGTGAAAATTCCTTGAGGAGCTCGTGGCTAAATAATAACAGCCGCACGGGTCGATCTTTAAGGTTAAGCAACGCTTGACGAGGTCGGTCCGTGGATGGGTGACCATTTCAACATACCGAGATTCCTCCGTGCCTCGGAAAGCACGTTAAGCCGTTGGTCCCGGCTGTCATTTGAAGATCTTTGACAGCCGTTACGAATAGTCAGACGCTTGAGATCTGACACCAGTCTAGCCAAGGGGTACCCTGTTACCCAGTTACTGGGTTGTGGAGGTCAGATAGGCAGTCGCTCCATATAAAACACTGGTACTCAGCTAAAATCCGGTTAGACTGGAAGCCGACCCCAACATAGTTGGGAAAAGGCTAGGCAGATGATGATATGTGAAAATTCCTTACTGTAGGATAAATAATAGCATAAGCATTCGATAATATTTCCAGTGCTAGGACACGTGACTCCTCTCTGGGAGAGGGAATGGGCCATGATCTGCCATATCTCTTCGAATTTTAGTTCTAAAACATGCCGTTTCCACACGAGGTTTTTCACCGTTGAGAATCACACTAATATTATTAAGGCGAAAGTTTTTGCGTGTGTTAATGTGTTTGTATGTTTGTTAGTCTTTCACGCAAAAACTACTGAACGGATCTTGATGAAATTTGGCACGGAGATAGATTATAGTCTGGATTAGCACATAGGATAGTTTTTACTCCGGGAATATGTTCCCTTGGGCACAGATAATATGATACTAGCATACAGATGCCTCATCCCATAGAAAGAAACAGTGCCGACGTAATTACCGTTTTTCATCTAATTATACATTCCACGGCGATAGATAGATCACCATCTATATCAGTGGAACGGAACGGAACGGAACCGAACGCGGTCGATGTACAAAAAATAATCATTATAGTACATCGGCACGGTTTCTTTGTATGGGATAAGACACCACATATTTTTTAGTGCTACTACCATTAGTTGTAGCAAGCAATCTGCCTAGCCTTTTACAAACTATATTGGGGTCGGCTTCCAGTCTCACCGGATTTAGCTGAGTACCAGTGTTTTACATGGAGCAACTGCCTATCTGACCTCCACAACCCAGTAACTGGGTAACACGGTACTCCTTGGCAAGACTGATGTCAGATCTCAAGCTTCTGACTACTCGTAACGACTGTCAAAGATCTTCAAATGACAGCCGGGACCAACGGCTTAACGTGTTTTCCGAGGCACGGAGGAAACTCGGTATGTTGAAATGGTCACCCATCCACGGACCGACCTCTTCAAGCGACGCTAGTTGCAGCATAAAATACAAAAAATATGACTATGTTAAAAGCATATGTTCCTAATTGAACACGGCTATCGATTTCATACGGCTGTCATTAAAGGTATTGTTATATTTTCTTGTAAAATGAAATTATTATTTATTACTAGTTCTTATCGCGAACAAATGTTAATATTACCTATCAGCAAAGCATTTGCTACAAAATTTGCATTGTTAACAACTTTATAAACTTCACTTGTGTTAAGTATTAATGGCAAAAAGAAACACAGGCGACTAAGAAGTTAAAATAATAAAAAGTGCGAGTCGGACTCGCGCACGAAGGGTTCCGTACTTGGTAAATTGCGGTTTACGATTTATGACGTATTAAAAAAAAACTACTAACTAGATCTCGTTTAAACCAATTTTCGGTGGAAGTTTACATGGTAATGCACGTCATATATTTTTTTTAGTTTTAGCATTCTCTTATTTTAGAAGTTACATGGGAAACATATTTTACCACTTTGGAAGTGTCTCTCGCGCAAACCATTCAGTTTAAAAAAAAAAAACTTGAAACCTCAATATCATTTTTAAAAACCTATTATGGGTTTGATGGAAAAAAGAAATGAGTTTCCGTTCTAAGTATGGGGAAACCCCAGTTTTTTTCTATTTTTTTTTGTGAAAATCTTAATGCGGTTCACAGAATATATCTTTACCAAGTATCAACAGCATAGTTCTTATAGTTTCGGAAAAAAGGGGCTGTGACATACGGAGGGACAGACAGACATGACGAATCCATAAGGGTTCCGTTTTTTGCCATTTGGCTATGGAACCCTAAAAAAATGTGTTAAAAGTTATCATTCTGTTTTTTTTATGTTGTTTAGACAAACATACGTTTTTAACAATGTTCGTCAATAAAATACCCGATCTTTTTGTAAACGTAAGGGTTATTTATGATACAGCCTTTTAGTTACAGTAACTTTAATAGTGTAATAAAATTAAAATGGAAACTAAGTTTTATATCTTTAGCGAGAAACATTTTGAATCGAGACTGCATCATATATTATTTATCAGGTGACTAAAGTATTTTTATTAATATAGATGTGTGGGGATTTGAAAGTACGATTGTGTGTGTTATATAGGGAACATTGTACTAAAATATATTATTGTTGAATAGGTACCAAAGTTGTCGACATAGCTCACAGAATAAGTAAGCTGAAGTGGCAATGGACCGGCCATATAAGTCGTAGAACCGATGACCGTTGGGGTAGACGTGTTCTTGAGTGGAGACCGCGAACTGGTAAACGTAAGGTGGGACGCCCTCAGGCTATGTGGAGTGACGATCTTCGCGGGGTGGCTGGTAGCAGCTGGATAAGAGTTGCCGAAAATCGAAGCAAATGGCGTGCAATTGGAGAGGCCTATGTCCAGCAGTGGACTGCTATAGGCTGATGATGATGATGATGAGGTACTTTTGTTCGGACCTTAGAGCAGTGGTGGCCCAGTGGTAACGGACGATTTACGTGTCGTAGGTCGTGGGTTCGAATGACGGCAGGCGCTTTACCTTGTGTAAATTATTTCATCACCACTGCTCTGAAAACGGTGAAGGAAAACATCGTGAGGAAACCGTCATGCCCTAGAATAAAAAATTCGAAGACATGTGACATCCACCAACCCGTACTGGGCCCGCGTGGTGGATTAAAGGCCATCCCCCCTCTCACAGAGAGGAAGCCAGTGTCCCAGCAGGGAAAAATAAAAGGCTGGCTACTCCATCATAATAGAATAATATTTTCTCATGGTATCTTTTCTTCTGTATCCAAGTTTTTGGAGAAGAGATCACAAAAAGAAAACTTTCTGACACACTATGAAAAAATCAGAAGTTCAATCATAATTTTACTGTAGTAACAATATAGTTTAACGTTGGAGGTGTTAAAACCTCTTAAAATTATTTCAAAGCTTGAATCGGGGTGTTTTCACAAGATAAATGTGTAGGGGGTTTTAAATTTTTTCTTGTTGATAAACTCTTGTCAGGATAACAGACAGTTGGTTAATAGAAACATAAAACACATTCACACACTTTTTTCACACAACTCTAATACTTCGTAATTCATCATAATATGGTTAATTTTCCATTTTGGGTACAAGTATTGAATTGAACTGGAATCGAATCAAATCAAATGCAAGTCTTATCAACAGCAATTATTTATCTGAAAAGACATAAACAAAATCATATGTCTATAATTATTTTGGTGAATGAATTTATCTAATAATACCTTTAAACGCTTGAACGCTTTAAGAATTGCTATTGCTATAATCTGAATCTCGGAAACGGCTTCAACGATTTTCATGAAATTTAGTATGCAGGTTTCGGGGCGATAAATCGATCTAGATTTAATTTTTAGAAAACATCGTTTTCCATATTTTTACCCGAGCAGAGCTCGGTCGACCAGGTACTTTTTATTATTATATGGCAGTTCATTAATTATTTGTTAAAAGGTATATGTATTCATAACTTTCTTAATAACTTTGAAGAAAATTATATTTAATTTCATCATGTGTCTTATATCTAGTAACCCCGTATATTACAATATATATTTTTTTTTATCTCAACTCAAATAAATAGTATTTGTCTATCTGGTCAAGTTCTATGGCTGAAATTACTTATATTTTATTGGTAAATATTTAAGTGTGCGCATTCAGTAGGTATAGTTCCCACTTGACAGTGAAAACCCTTATCAGGATGTAGCACGTCAATTTTACAACAGTTTTGAGGTGAATAATGTGCTTTTTTATTTGTAAAAGAAAGAAAGAAAGAAAGAAAAATATTGATTTGTGACCCGCACAGGAGACACGAGAAATAAGCATAAAATTAAACAATCATAAAATAAAAACCCCGTGCGAGACCAAAAAGGCTCCTATCTCAGCATGTGCAGCGATATCCAAAAAAGGTAATAACGCAATTGTACAATAAAACATAAATAGATTTAGCCGATTTTTTTACCGTTCATAAAATTGCATAGGTAATGGAATGTTTTCTTGTGCTTACTTACTGACATACCTACTTACCAACCCATTTAAAAAAAAGTATCAGCTATATAATTTCAGTCGAAAGACGTCTGCGATGACCATGCCTTGTTAAATATAGGTAACGACAATGCTACATACTAATAAACATATCTAAAAGTAGGCAGAATTGTCACCTTTTCGCGTCAAGTGCTATAAAGTAAAATGGAAATAAATGACAATGAAAAGATACAATAAAATTTCCACGAGGACATCGGTTTCACCATAAAAAAAAAACCGGCCCAGTGCGCGTCGGACTCGTGCATCGAGGGTTCCGTACAAACCTCAGCTTAAAGGTATTTATAGACCTGAGTATTTGATGTGAATTTCTATATAATACCTCTACGCGTTCATGAGGAAAGGGGTAGTAAGTTTAAAATTATTAAAAATATTTTTATTATATGATGTAACTAAAAATGTACGGTTTTCGCGATTATTCCTTTATCGGTGCTATAAGAGGTTGCTTCGTAACAAATTCGAAGATTCTGAGTTCACGGGAAGTACCCTGTAGGTTTTGATTCCCTTGCAAGTGTCGAAAATTTGCGGCATAAACGACTGTATCTTTTGATTGCGTTGGCTTAGAAGGTAGATTTTTTCAGAGCTTTAAGGGACAGTAGACCTGAGTATTTGATGGACGGACAACAAAGTGATCCTTTAAGGGTTCCGTTTTTTCCTTACGAGGTACGGAACCCTAAAAATGCAATCAAGTAGGTAGCAGACCAGGCATGCTTAACAGAGTAGCAGTGCTATTAACAATAGGCATGGCTAACGTGAAGTTTATAACATTATCGTATGAAGGTCGCTCATTGTCGCGGCCTAATCGTAAGCGTTCAGCAGAGGAAATTTACAGCCTGAAGAGATGATAAGGATTATCATAACAATGGACCTATTCATACGGCAAGTACCTGTGAGGTGCTGAACATTTTCCTATGAGTTTTAAAAGAAATGACTACGAAGAGGAGCTCCGTGGATGAGTAAACATCTTTACGTGGCTTGATTGCTCCGTGGTTCGGCAAGTATGTTAAGGTACCCCGAGCAAAACGCCGCGCAAGCCGTTTTTTGTGCTGTTTTTAGGAGCTATCTACTCGTTATTTAAAAAGAAATATCAATTAATAAAAATACATTAAATTTCTACATAATATTGATTCTGAAATGGTAGATTTAGTTTTTTTTTTAAATGTTGTATATATTTCACTAATCTACTTCCAAAAAAACATAAAAATGAGAAATAATTATTGATATTATGCATCTCCTCGTAAAGTGTTCATTGATTATTTTTTGTACTAACACTAATAGATAGACAATTTAATAACGAACATTTTTGTAGAATTATTTTTTTCAAAAGACCAAAATTCGATTTTATAAAGATTTTATTCTAAAATCTGGGCGTATTCACTACTGTAATTCATGCGCCACCAGTGCCGCTAGACCAATAGGAACGCTCATATTTCATGCCGATTTTTTGGTCAGGGTACCGTCTTAAGGGCCCACAACCGCTTTAGTGCAGTAAAACGGTAACTTTCTAAAGCATACACCTTAGTAACGGCTAAGTAAAAAGGTTTGAAAAAAAATATTTTTATTATTGATTCATGTACTATCAGCCAACTATACATTTGATCACCGTTAAGACTATTTTTGCTTGCAGGGCTCGCCCGCTATAGTAACGCCGACTTATACTCATCAACCAATAGCATCGCAGCATCGGGTGACTGTTTCTCTAGTACCGATCGGACCCTTGTTTTTGTAATAAAAAAGACGGCAAAAAAAAACAAACGAGTAATTTTAACTAAAAAAACTTTGTTAAAAAAACAAAATGTTAAGCATTAAAACTTTCTCTTCTTTGGTCCTGTTTTTTTTTTTATTACTATTGGTCAGCCAAAAAACTATTTTTTTTTCTCGGCTCCTTTTTTTTTAACACTGCTATGCATATTGGCATGGCTATTGGTCAACGCAAAAAGGGCGGACGCAGATATTGTGGTCTTGTTGCACGGGATTTTGTTTTCAAAATGATCAGATGTATAGTTGGCTGATAGTACATCATTTGTGAAACATGGTTTTTTCGTATAACAAATAGTTTTGCTTTAAAAAAATTATTAACAACCTTCTCTGGAGGTCTTCAAGAGGAAGATTAAGGAACATTTCCTAGCGCAATGACATGGTACTAGTGTGTATATAAAAATATATATTTATGTAAGTATATTTTATTTTATTCGTCGTCAGTTTTTACCGTATTTAAGTCTTTTAAAATTGTACACTGGATCCTGCCCTCTATAATGTCATCTTTCTCTGTCACCCTAGGGTTTGCTGTAAGAGAACTCAACATTGAGTTAAGCTCGCCTTTGTACATGTACTTTATTATCACACTGTATTTTATGTTGTTTTGGTGTACAATAAAGAATTAAGAACAACACGATATTTTTTCGCTACTTTTGGATACTCCTCCAAAACTACTTAAATGATTAAAAATATTCGTACACAGAAAATTTGATGGCGAGAATTTCTTCATAACTGAAATAGAATATGTAAATATAAGAATATTTTGCAAACAAAACTGTCGAAAAGAAGGTTCAATATTGATATTCTGGTTCCGAGCTTTAATATTGGGGAATATATACGCCTTAAGATGTTGGTCTTGGCTGTCATTTGTAGATGTTTGATAGTCGTTACGGATAGTCAGAAGCCAGAAAATCTAACAACAGAATTACCGGGGGTTTCGTATTACCACAGATAACATAATACTAGCATACAGATGCCTCATGCCATACAAAGAAACCATGCCGACGTGGTTTTATAAGTACATCAATCGCGTTCGGTTCCGCTCCGATGGCGATAGATGCTGTTACCAGCGAATTTCAAGTAAAAGGGTTTACTTACTTTATTTTATAGTATCAAGTATGTTTTTACAGTTTTATTGTACCAAAATGTGTTACAATACAAATTTATAAAATCTAGTGGAAACACTTAGAAATTTAAAACTGCGCCATCTATTGCTGTCAATTTTAAATGATCCGTTCAAATAATCTTTGAAAGCCCAATATTCCATAACTTTTTAGTTAGGAGAGTTGTTAAATTAATTTTTTTTGATCAATTCTAGAAAATGTTAATTTTACGCACAAATCAATGCCTATGCACCATCTAGTGATATTTATTTGAACCACATTTTCTTTCTTAGCGTCGGGTTCAGTGTTACATGTTACGCACTTACTGGGTTGTGGAGGTCAGATATGCAAAATACTGAGACCAGTTGCATCTGGTTACACTGGAAGCCAACCCCAATATATTTGGGCAAAGGATCGGCAGATTGATGTAAACAGAAACTAACCTAAAGTCCCCGTCACGAGAAGTTATAAATTTTGTAAATAAAGAACTTTACTAAGTTACGAAACGATTTGACGACGACTTGGTCGGGTTATATTTTAGCGATAAAAAACGCTGTCGCCTAATGTTTTGTGGTACGGGAACGCGTCTGACTCATGGAACGTTACAGTATCAAAAAGTTCTTTTTTTATTGTGTTGCGTCTCGCAGTTCAATCAGAGTGATTGGCTTTTGCTTAACCGGGTGATCCTGTGGATACTAAACTAGAGCCTTCAGACAGATACAATAAGCTAAACCTTAGGGCTACCCCCTATGGGGTCGAACCTCGGCTCAGGGCGTCGCTGGGGGGACAACTAGCGCTGGTACTTTTTTTTTTCAAAATTCAGTCGAATTACAGTTCATTTCTTGTTAATAACAAATATTTAAAAAACTAGTGTTAGTAAAACGTACATTCCAAATCAAATAAACATCTACAAAATATTGGAAAACTAAATAAAGGAATTCTACCATCCGGAAAATATCAACGTGGAGAAGAACGGACAATACCACAAAATACGAGACAACAGCGCTTTTTATCGCTAAAATATAAGCCGACCAAGAGAAATTGCTCGTTAGTTTCGTATTACACGTATTTTACTTAGAGTTGATTGAATTTGGGAGTATTTGTTGTTGATTGAATGGTCGCTACGTAACTTAGTAGAAGTTCTTTTTATACAAAATTTATAGCTTCCCGTGAGAGGAATTTGTCTTAATTATATTGACTTATTTAAAAATATGTCGTAGGTACCTTTTTTAAGTATTTATTTGAATCTATATATAAGCTTCGAAGGGTTTTAAGCAAAATTGACTCTTATATGCGTTAAAAAAAACACATGATTAAAAGATATTCACAGATCTTTTAGAGGACATTGTTAAATGTCTTCTAGTTTTTTTGTTACATCTTCATCATCATCAGCCTTATAAGTTCCCACTGCTGGGACACAGGCATACTCTTTAAGAGAGAAATCCTCCACGTGGGCGCAATGTGGGTTGGTGGATGTCACATGTCTTCTAATTTTTGGTTCTAAGACATGCCGGTTTCCTCACGATATTTTCCATCGCCGTTTTATGAGCAGTTGTGATGAAATAATTAACAAAAAATAAAGCGCCTTCCTGGGTTCGAACTCACATAAAACAACTTACAAAATAACATCTAAAATCCGTGACTCTAAAAATGTATCTTTATTCAAGAGACAGGTCAAAGAACATTACCTTTCCACCATCTTGTAATTTTATATATTATATGTTGTATGTATTTTTTATTTTATATATGTAGTTAAGGTATATGTGTAATTTATACATAATTAGTTAAGTTATAATAGTCTATTTTAAGTTTCCTTGTTTCTTTCTACACACTGTGTCTTTGTCTATCATCCAACTTTCCTGTCGCAGGTCTGCTGGAAGAAATTTCTATTGAAATAAGCAGTACCTTTGTGCTCTTCTATCTGTATTCCTTCTTTTCTCTGTTAAGTGTTTTGTGTGTACATAAATAAATAAATAAAATTGGGCTCAAACATTATAATTAAGAACGTTGTAAGTAGTAAATAAGCCAGTACTAAGTCGAATTGCTCACAGCTCGCTAATGCACGTCAAATTTTACAATTTTCTGCTGAAAAGAATACCAGGGACGCCGCACCTTTTTACGTTTTATAACACCTAAAATAAATAAGACAGTTTGTCGGTTGTCAATCTGTCAGTTAATAGAGTGTGAGATTGAAGACGAACACGATATATTTATAAAATATGTGTCAAAAGTATGTGATAAAGAAATTACAGATGTTCCAAATAGTTTTGATGCCGTCGCTCTAAGATTTTACCCTCATAATGACTTCATTATGATGACAGGTTGTTCTTCACGACAAAGCGGGAAAATGTTTTAGTGGCTATTTAACTAAATATATACATCTTTAATGACGCTTCTATTTTTCTCAAGATTTCTAAATTAACTAGTAAAACAATAATAAAATGTAAAGATTTTTTTTTATCATCCCACATTATCGACCTCACATTTTTAGGTTACACTAGTCGAAAATTCTTCAATACAAACGTAGTCTAGAGATTACTCCACTGTTTGACGATGTACGTTCGAAATAAAAAAAAATATATCAATTTGTCTCATCATTATCTAGTCTTGTATGGAGTCAAAATGTAAAAAAAAAATATATTTGAAAGTTATGAGCGTCAAAAGTTCCATATTTCAACACTAATTTTAACGCATCTTTGGGCGGATATAAATACCATAAGAAGAAGGAAAATTGCAAAACGGCCTCCATACAGGGATAGATTAGTAATTCAACAATGCAAATAATGTTATTTTATAAATGTACATTTAGTTGTTTTTTCATGATATCTAGACTCCCAAAGGTCTGTTAATAAAATTTCGCGTGCTCGTTTTTGTCCTAAATCATCATCAATTTCGATACAAATTTGCAAAAGTGCTAATTCGTACGCGAACTAGCATCTTACTGCTCATCACAGCATCTATTTCTTTCGCACGTGTTGTCGGATAAGATTGCATGCATTTTAACCCCGCGCACAAAATAGTTCGTGCCGTCGACTAGTTCAACCTTAATGTAGGAAGTCGATTGACATAAGTCATTTGTTTTTTCAGAAAAGTTCGTGGACGCGACAGCATCAGCCTCGGGTTCACCATCCCCGCCTCTCGCGGAGTACGAGCGGGATTCCCCCGTGGACGTGTCGTCGACGTCGGAGGCCGGGTCCGCTAGCGGAGCCCCGAGCAGCTCCCGGCCTCTGTCGCCGCCCCCCAGGAACCCGCAGCTCACGGAGCGATGGTCCAGCGAGGAGATGCGACACATACAGTGCCACCTTGAGACAAAAGAACTCTGGGACAAATTTAACGAATTAGGAACAGAAATGATTATTACTAAGACTGGAAGGTGAGTTCTTATTGTTTTTGTTATCTGTACTAATATTATAAAGCTGAAGAGTTTGTTTGTTTGAACGCGCTAATCTTAGGAACTACTGATTGGAATTGAAAATTATTTTTGTGTTGGCTATTTCATTTATCAAGGAAGGTTATAGGCAATATAACATCACGCTACAGCCAATAGGAGCGGAGCATAAATGAAAAATGTTGCAAAAACGGGAAAACAAAATCCTTTTTGAGAGCTTCCGTTGCGTGCGCTGCGTTTAAGTTACGCAACAACCATGTTTGTAGGGTAGGTATAGTTGACGGGAGCGAATCCGCGTGGGACAGCTAGTAGTTTTATATTTACGTATAGATATAAATCGAAGTAGATTAGCTATAGATTAGTTGGCGGCATTAGTGCCAAATTACTACCGCCTACTCATTTATCCGCGGCGAACACATTTAAATTAATTAAACAACGATTGTCTCATAACTTTTTTATACATCAGCACTTTTATGGACTTGGTTTCCGGCACATTGAGTATTTCTCGATTATGACACACGCTCAAATTGCAATTCATTTAATTTTAATTACCTGCGTTAAAACCGACCGTTGAAAACAGAAGCCGTTTTATCGCAATTAATTTTTCATTAATTGAACCGAGAGGCGGATTCATAACAAGCACTACTGACGTAAAGCACGCGTTATTAAACAGCTAAATGACGAAACGAATCGTTTTTAGGCTTCTCGTGTGTTGATCTTGACGAGAAATTAAAAACTCTGTGGTAGGTAGGTAATCGAATCGGGATTGTTGGTTAACGAGATCAAGGCAATATTGACGGCGCGTTTCAGAGGCGATAAGGTAGGTGGCACACTGAAGGCGATGGCGCGAGGCGTGTCGGTCGCGGCGCGCGGGCGAACAATAGGCAATCGACCGCCGCTCGCGCTGCCCGCCCCCGGGCGATACTCGCACGTTAAACAATGAACGCCACAATCAAAAACGTAACGATCACACCAATTGAACATATTCCAAATAATCTGCTCGTTACAGCTACTGCAGATCGAATTTTCATCTCATTAAAACCTGAATTTTTTTGATGGTGATCTGAATTTGACAGGCTTAACGCTTTTCTCTCGCTCATATTATTAAACGGTTTAAGACATTTATTTCTCAAAAGATTACATTAATCACTTACAGAGAAAATACAATAATAAGTAAATAAAATAACCGATTAGCGTTTTTAGTAGGGTAGATGTTAGAAATGTTAGTGGAGATTGTGTATTTTGTATTTATATATTGTAGTGACTTGACAAAATAATAAATTGTCTGAAAATTAATTCAAAGTATCCAATACGCACTTTAGCCTTAGGGCGGTTACGCACTACATCCGATCCGAGTCCGTGATTTGAATGCCGAGTTCTATCCGAATTGAAAATGTTCTAAATTCGAACGAAAATGTTCGGACGAAGTTCGGGTGTAGTGCGTACCTTCCCCTACAAGAAGTACCACGGCCACTTCAGAACCGAAATTTCTCGGATTCGGATCGGATGCAGAGCGTAACCGCTCACAGTAACAGAGAATTGAGACTGTAGGAAAATGAATACTTATTACAAAGCTTTTCCAGTTCAACGCTATGGTACAAAAAGCGACGTGACAATAAATTGATTTTATACATTTACGTTAAATTGATTCTAAAGCCGCTAATGAAATTGTCTTAGTATTAAAACAAATTGAGGCATTTTCATTAGACATTGCTCTTATTTTCAAAGTCTCAAATCACAAGACAAACGTAAAACTAACGTAACTGCTGAAACGAATTGAATAGTAGTGCAAGGACTAGTGTCATATAAAACTCTGCTTAGCTAGATTTGACGTCCTAGCAGGTGAAAATGATTTGTGTGTAAGTGTTATCGAGGAAACACTGGGTCGCTAGAGCGCGGCAGCATGGCGGCACAGCGGCGGAGCGGTACCAGCGACGCTTATCGACGCCAGCGTAAATCAACGCGACAGCCCACCGATCGTGACAAATTCGCAAACCTAATCTTTTGATAACGTTGTAGCTTACTCAGACAAACCGCACTATACTCGCCGCTTATAAACGCTCCACCAATATTCTCTGCTGCGTCCCTTATTTCACATAACAACGTTTTGATCCTCAAAACTATCGTTGAAGCTATAGAGCGTCCAGCCGTCCGATACCTGAACCTAATTAGGGAATCTAACCCATTTCACAGTTCGCTTTGAAGTTTATTTAATGCTAAATACGTCGTCTCCATACAAATAAATGTGAACAAAGGCCGGGTATAATGTACAAAACAATGAAGGCTCTTTCACGGACTATAAAGCTGTATTAATACCTCACTTATTTATTCCTTATAATGTTCTCGAGTTAACGACGCTTCGGGCGTCCAGTTTTTCTACCACGCACCGTAAAATACGACATCTGGAAATATAATACCAGACGCATTCATTTCCGAATTTAGCAACGCAGAACACAATAATAACAGTGTTGATTTGCTATAATAACCGTTCGCAAAAAAGATCGTAGCCATGTTTCGTTTTTATGAGGATGTTTAGACGCGATAGATCTTCATAATTACCTCGCGTTATCTCTTTTTCCACATTATCAATGCTTTAGATACGGCCGGTATCGGCAATAAAAGATGGTGCGTGATAGCAGGCATTACAAAGGGCTTTGGGAAGTCGCAATGGGAGACAATTTGCCACACACCGTCACGCGAGCTTATCCGAGTCGGCCCCGTCGATTAGCATAAATCTCGCCAACTAACCGTCACAAATGAAGGACGGACGCGGGACGCGGTACGCGGGCAGCGGCTAAACAAACTGACGCGAGCGACGATGCGATCGCGCGACATTCGCATGTCGCGGCGACGATGCGCGACGAATCGCGACCGTCGGCCGCCCGCATAAATCAGCTTTATCTCGCGAGATAGCCGCGCGCCTGGACCCACCCCGCCGTATCACGCGGAGCCCCGTGTCGTTCGAAAAAATTAATGACTTGGAAAAACGATTCGCTTATGAGGGATCTTTCACTGTAATTGAATTGCCCCGCAGAGATCGGCCGAATTGTCGCGCAATATGTCGAGTAGGTGATACAGAATCAGGTGCACCGACCTTTGATATAACTATATCCATGTAAATAAGGCCTTCATTGAGTACAAACTTATCAGAGCTACAAACAGGTTCGTAAAAATCTGCGGCTGAAATCAGGCGAGAAACGTCCACTGCTGGAAATACGCATTCCCCAAGTATCAACACAGATCGTTCCTGAGCTTATAATGATTGCCACAGTAATAAGTCCAAACAATCTCAATCAAATCCCTATTACTGATTCAATATTTCATGCCCCATAAAAAACACAAAAGGCAGACTGCAACAGAATGAAATCCCCACACATTATCTCACCCCAAAAGATAATCGCTGCACGCGTAATAGAATAATGTAAATATGTCGGTGTGTCCGTCGCTAGTTGGCATGCTAATCGCGTTGTCTGTAAGCTGCGTTTTAAAACCTGCCTCGTGTTGCCCCGCTCTTTTTTAGTTTATTCAACAGGGACCCATTTTTCATCCGCTCGGCAAATATTTTGATGTTTGTCGATTATTCGGCTTTGTGTGCAAAAGCTTTCATAAACGGAGAGTCCATCTGATGCTTTGTTTATTGTATTCGACAAATTAGGAGCGTTTTATTTAACGCTGATAATATCGGAAATGACAACTTGTGTCGATTGAATTAATTGTTGTCATTAGTTATGTGGTTTCGTGTTTTTTTTTTACTGATTTGAACGAGTGTGGGTTTTTCTTTAAAAAAAAGATTTTATTGATTGAATACATTGTAGAGATTGTGTGTTTTACACTTAAGGCCATAGGGTAATAGTAAACATATTTTCACTGTAACTTGTTATTCTAAATCACTGCCAATACTACAGAAATCTATACCTAGCTGAAGAGTTTGTTTGTTTGAACGCGCTGATCTCAGGAACTGCTAGTTGGAATTGAAATTTTTTTTTGTGTTTGATAGTCCATTTATCGAGGAAGGTTATATGCTATATAACATCACGCTACGACCAATAGGAGCGGAGCATAAATGAAAAATGTTGCAGAAACGGGAAAAAAAAAAAAACCTTTTTGAGAGCATTTGGTTTAAGTTACGCAACAATCATGTATGTAGGGTAGGTAGGGTAGATGGCCAGTAGACGGGAGCGAAACCACGTGGGACAGCTAGTATACATATATAAATCTGTCTCAAAACTTTATCGAAAGACCGTAACATCAAGTAGACCACATTAACTGCATTCAAATCAATAAACTCCAAAGAAAACGATCGATTTAATTTATAACACTAGCTGACACCCGTGGCTTCGCTCCCGTCAAAATTATAGCTTATATTACTCGGGAATAATGTAGCTTGCCATAGGTGAAAGAATTTTTAAAATCGGTCCAGTAGTTTCGGAGCCTATTCGGTATAAAGAAACAAACAAAGATCCAGACCAAAGAAAACGATCGATTTTATTTATAACACTAGCTGACACCCGCGGCTTCGCTCCCGTCAAAATTATAGCCTATGTTACTCGGGAATAATGTAGCTTTCCATAGGTGAAAGAATTTTTAAAATCGGTCCAGTAGTTTCGGAGCCTATTCGGTACAAACAAACAAAAACATCTTTCCTCTTTATAATATTGGTATAGATTAGCATAGATATGTGCAAAGTATATAGTATAGTCGTATTATATATCGTTTATATGTGGGAACAGTGCTAACAGATTTAAATTAACATGTTTTACTAATACACAATACTATCCGTCGTCAATAGCGGTTCGTAGCTCGCTGAAGATGTTTTCGCCGGGTCTCGTTGCCAACACTCTAATCGCTGAAGCACACAGTTGGCAGCCAACCCGCTCTTTGATTTACTTCTCACCAGCATCTAACCATCGTAAATCTTCCACATATATGATATATAAACACACTTTTATCTTATGCGTATGTTTTCAAAGGCATTTTAACTTAACAGAACATCACATAGCATCTAAATTAAGATTTTTCTTGTTTATAAATTACTCGTCGACTCTTTGCGGATCGTGGAAGTTCTGGCATGTAGTGAAATGTGTTTGACGTCTTTCTTTATAATGGGTGCGACATAAATCGTGCTTGTTTGCTGTTTTTGATAATCAGATGTGTATCATTTTTGAAGTCAGGTCGTAGCAGGTAAATCACTTGTTTCTCAGATTTGTTTTATCTTGGGGTGGTCATGTGCCTGGTTTGATTTGTTCATAACATAGATTTGTCTATTGTATCGTTTAAGCTTCAGGTCGAATGTGAAGACTATGTGGATCATTCTTATCTTTTTGTTTGTTTTTTATTTGGATTTTCTCGGTTAGTTTTTAATCATGGTCTGAGAGTTTGAGTAATTTATGCGGCCTACCCGAATGTCCTTTCTTTGGTTCTTGTTCTTAAATTCTGAGTTGAGCTGCACGGTTATTGACAAATTCGTGCACTGACTGGACCGGTCCACTCAATCTGGCTAGTTCATTCCTCAAAAGACCATTTCAGACATCAGTCTACATGGTTTTCACATGATCTAACCAAGATTTTGTCTGGACTTTAAAAGAGACTGTGTCCTCTGAGTTTGTTTCGGCCTTTCTTTTCAGAGTTGTCAGATAGGAAACGCCGCTCATCTAGTTTTAAAAATCGACTTGTAAAAAAAAGTGTTTGTACAAACCAATTTACAGAAATAAAATCATTTATCATAAACACTCGTTTCAGATTTCCGTATTTGCTGCAATACATCAACATGTTATTTTTCTAATAGACCTTTTCAAAACCAGTTTAATTTGCTATAATTAAACTGACCTTTCAACAATATGAATAATAATACAGCAGCCGTTAACATTTATACTTTTCAAAATATTAGTGTAATGTCCCAGAGGCCACGACACAGCACATTTTTACCTGTAATGGGCCATCGTGTACGAATTCCCACAGCTAGGTCCGTGGCGATTTATCGAACAATATTGCAGCCTGCCGTGCGTATGTACTAGGCAGCTATCGTGTTTGTTAAAAGTGCAGCTTGTAAAGCAGACGATACTTTTGGATGCGCTTTATTTTGTTAAAAGTTTTGCTGATTTGTCTTTATTCCAAAATAAAGTTCTTACCTATAGGTATTAGAACTAGCAGAAACATTGTATTTTGGGTTTATTCCAGAAATCCCCACCGACAAGTCCCCACCAGTGGGGATTATTACTTTTTTCCAGAAATCCCCACTAGCTAAATAAACTCAGCCTAGTGGGGATTTTTGGAAAAATAAGTTACAATCAACGTTGATACAACTGCACTGGGCTGTTCATTGACAGTAAGGTGAACATCTATTCATGTAAATTTTAGACGCGCTTTATTTTGTTAAAAGTTTTGCTGATTTGTCTTTATTCCAAAATAAAGTTCTTACCTATAGGTATTAGAACTAGCAGAAACATTGTATTTTGGATTTATTCCAGAAATCCCCACCGACAAGTCCCCACCAGTGGGGATTATTACTTTTTTCCAGAAATCCCCACTAGCTAAATAAACTCAGCCTAGTGGGGATTTTTGGAAAAATAAGTTACAATCAACGTTGATACAACTGCACTGGGCTGTTCATTGACAGTAAGGTGAACATCTATTCATGTAAATTTTAGACGCGCTTTATTTTGTTAAAAGTTTTGCTGATTTGTCTTTATTCCAAAATAAAGTTCTTACCTATAGGTATTAGAACTAGCAGAAACATTGTATTTTGGGTTTATTCCAGAAATCCCCACCGACAAGTCCCCACCAGTGGGGATTATTACTTTTTTCCAGAAATCCCCACTAGCTAAATAAACTCAGCCTAGTGGGGATTTTTGGAAAAATAAGTTACAATCAACGTTGATACAACTGCACTGGGCTGTTCATTGACAGTAAGGTGAACATCTATTCATGTAAATTAGTAATAAGCTGTTGAGTTTCCAAATAAATAAATAAATCCCTACTGGTGGGGTATTGTCTTGGGGATTTATGGAATAAACCGTCTTTTGATGTTGTAGGATACTTATAGTAAATAAATGCAGGTTTCAGGCAGCGTCTGCATACATTATATCGAAAGCCTTCTCTCACAAAGTTTTATTTGGTCTTTTTTGCATTGATCAACCTACATATTTATATCTTCAACACAATTTGTGTACGTGTATTATAATATGAATCCCATTAGTCTTACTTCTTACAACATGACACTCGTCCTGAAAAGAATGTGAGTCTTCTTTTCAGGAGCCCTCAAATTGCTGAACTTTATGAGGATGCAGATACAATGCAGTATTATTTTTCACTGGCTAGACAATTCATGCTTTTGATATTTATCGAAATAGTTTAGGCGTATCCACAGATTTAAAATATTTTCGCAGTTGCGATAGCGCCGTGCGCACACCGCGCTTACACGAGCACGCGCGCGGGCCACCATTTGTCGCACTCGCGCGATAATTGTTGATATACGATCGCGATCCGACACCGTAATTGTCAACGCTTAATCTTCTAATTGGCTCGCATTTACCAATGCCAACGTGTCGCCTCTGCCCATTCGCATCGATAGTTCGTTCGAAAAAAAAACATTGTCAAATTTTTCGTACAATCGTTAAACATTACCGACTCCTATAAAAGCTCGGATCGAGCAGAGTCGAAAAGCAATTCGCAACGCCAATTTCAAGAACAGTAAAAAGTGCGATTCACAAGTGCAACTTGAAACGGCGTTTAAGAGCGAACCGAGGGCGGCGCCCACCGGGGGCGAGAAAACAATTTGGAATTTTATCGGTGGCGAGGTGGGGTGAGTGGGGGGTGCGGGGGCGCGTTACCTCTGATTTATGTGCGACATTAGACGCGAGGTGGGCACGACGCGCGAAATGCACACGCGCCGCGGCGACCATTGCCGCTCACTTGACACTCACTCACTACCCGCGCCCGCGCCAGCTCCCTCTTCCATAGACAAAACGCACCTTTGTGACACAGCCTTAAGTCCGGTAGGTACTGTCAAGATTACAAACGAATTTGGTGAGATTTCATAACTGCAGTTTACTTTTCAGCTTATAAAAATCTCAACAAATACAAACCCTGTATAAATTAGAACATCATAACTTGGCAGTCATTTCATCTCAAGCAATGTCTTTTGGCATTTCAAAATTTTATCGAAAAAGCAGGATTAATTAATAAAACCTTAATACAGCTTAAACTTTCCCAACTGATGCCGTGGATATTTCAGTGTCATTCCAATTCAAAAGCTAATTTCACTAAAACCTTAAATGAATCGAGTTGGTCGGAGCTCGCACATTATTTAACTTGTTCCAAGTTTAAATTGAAAACGCCACCAAACTCTTTGCGGAGTCAGAGTCAAATTTTGAACTTTGCCGCTGAATCGGAAATTTCTTTATAAATATCTTATTAAGCTTAAATTCAGTTGGTGTCACGCTGCCGACACTAATTTTATTCGTGAAAGACGGCGACTGAGCGACGCGCGACGGCGAGACGCGGCCCGTGGGGAGCACTGAAAATGTATGCAAACGGAAAACGCGATATTTGACGGAGCTGAAAACGACAAAAGAATTAAGGAGGATGCGGCTGAGGGGTGGCCCGGGCGGCCCCGGCGACGACGACACCGCCCCACCCCAGCACATCGCGGATTCACTTTGCTGTGTCTTATTAAGAGATTAGCTGTCATTTCAGCGCGATCAACCCTTTCATTAGAAAACAATGTATAAATTACTAAGAACCACATAATGATAAGCCTTCGATACGTATTGAAACATGTCATGGAAACGATGGCCATGTTTATAATTAAAGTGGAAACTGAACCACTAATTGTTCTACGTTTGTAACAAAACGAAATGGAAAATTTTAATTTTCGCCCATTAATAATTCAGACACTCAACCCTATCTGTTGTTATCTAGGTTATGTGAAGTGAACACATGCAGGCTATTTGAATACGCGTGTAATAGATGTGTGATTCATGTAAATGTACCCTTAGCAAGTGTATCGCGAGCTAATCTGCCCCCGTCCCCCGCACCCGCGCCGCCAATATGGCCCGGGGTGGCGGGGTGCTCGAGAAAACGTGTAAACTAATTATGTACATTTTCGTAGCCACTTATTTACATAACCACGGCCTGAGCCTCGCTTTCACCGTGAATATTTCATTAGTAATCTTTACTTTGACGGTTTAATATGACATCTGTTGTATTGTTTGGAGGAAATGGTAGCAGCGCCCTTTGTGTGCGCGTTAGGCCGACGCCTCCCGTAATGATAGGTGATTGTCGAATAACTTTTTTTTTAAAACGGATAAACGGCTGGGAAACTTCGTGTGGTTTAATTTGGAAATTTCGCCGAGACGTGCCGTTGTTGTATTGTTGTAGGGGAAGGTGCTTATTATTTTGATGACTGTTTTGTCTACTTTCGAGGGAGTTGTTGTATTGATAGTTCGGGGACAACAGATATCGATTGGGTCGAAGGGTATTCACGTAACGAGTACGTTACAAAATGATTCATGAGTCGCCAACAGGCTGGCTTGTTGTGAAGTGTACAGGAAGCTGATAAGTAAAACTATTAGTAGGTAATGAGCGAGTGTTGCGGCGTTTCGCGGGTATTAATACCGCGCCTTCGCGGGAACTAATTTATGGAAGCAAGTACGCGGAAAATGTTTATGTACGTACTTCGGCCCTCCCGCCCTGAGTCGGTGACATCCGGTGCCTTCGCTATTTGCTGCTACTAGGCAGCAGACGTGGAATTATAAAACAGTAGGAGCTCGATTGTTTGAAATTATACGTGGGCATACAAAGCATTGTGCCTTTAGTATTACTTCTTAGGACCGATTCCACCAATGATACTAATCGCGATTAGTACAAAAACTCAGTTTATGCTAATACAGCGTTATGATTGGTTGAGACCGCTCAAAAACTACAAATCATAACGCAGTATTTGCGTAAACTGAGTTTAGTTGTTCTAATTGCATCATCATCTGCCTAGCCTTTTCCCAATTGTTGTTGGGGTCGGCTTCCAGTCTTACCGGATTCAGCTGAGTACCAGTGTTTTACTCGGAGCGACTGCCTATCTGACCTCCACAACCCAGTAACTGGGTAACACGATACCTCTTGGTAAGACTGGTGTCAGATCTCAAGTCATTCTGACTACTCGTAACGACTGTCAAAGATCTTCAAATGACAACCGGGACCAACGGCTTAACGTGCTTGCCGAGGCACGGTGGAAACTCGGTATGTTGAAATGGTCACCCATCCACCGACCGACCTCATTAAGCATTGCTTAACCTTAAAGATCCAGTGCGGCTGTTATTGTTTAGCCACGAGCTCCTCTTTAGTTGTTTTAATTGCGATTAGTTTAATGGTGACTCCGGTCCTTAGAAACGATTACGAATTTATTGGCAAAGAAAAAGCTTTGGGATAGATCAGTTGGATTCTTAGAGGTAATAAACACAAGGCGTTGTTTCAGCACAAAACGAACGGCAAAGACCACCGCGTGCGCATCGCTGCGTCTTTGATGCAACGACGAGCTGATGACAGATGCGTTTCATGTAGGCATTACTCACGGGGCTGTCCGACGCACTAATGACTCTTTGTGTTATTAACAGAATCAGAAACAATGTAGTCTTCCGTCTGAAGCACCATACTAGATGTTTTTTTTTTTGATATCCCGTAACTCTAGGGTATGAATGAGATCTATCAAAGAATCAACTGGCATACGAATTTTTTTTTGCATTTTTCATAAATTGATGCAATTTTTATTAAGGAGCTCGTGGCTAAATAATAACAGCCACACGGTTCGATTTTCAAGGTTAAGCAACGCTTGCCGAGGTCGGTCCTTGGATGGGTGACCATTTCAACATAGCGAGTATCCTCCGTGCGTCGGAAAGCACGTTAAGCCGTTGGTCCCGGCTGTCATTTGAAGATCTTTGACAGTCGTTACGGGTAGTCAGAAGCTTGAGATCTGACACCAGTCTTGCCAAGGGGTATGGTACCCAGTTACTGGGTTGTGGAGGTCAGATAGGCAGTCGCTCCATGTAAAACACTGGTACTCAGCTGAATCCGGTAAGACTGGAAGCTGAACCCAACAACAATAGGGAAAAGGCTAGGCAGATGATGATGATGCAATTTGTAATTGAAATAAATAAATTTCTTAATATGATATCTTTAAAACCATGCATGCACATTTGGACCACATACTTTAGGACTTTTTGTATTATTATGACTGATAGAATATAATCCTAGAGTTAACCAATATCAAAATAAAACACCTCTATATTGCGATCTAAATATTGTATTCACGATTCCCATAAATATGAAAAATGTTTGTAAAGACCGAAATACCTATAAAGCAATTGTTTACCAAATTGACGGCAAATTTAAATTGCTCGTAGTCATTTTTATCGTTCAACTGTCATTCTTTGAACTTACAAAGAATGAAATTCAACGATACACCGCAATATAACACTACTTATTATGCAATCAATAGGTACTTAACTTACTTACATTATAACCGCAAAGGAACTCCATCTGTTGGTTAGGTTTTTTTCACCTAAACTGCAGAACAAATTTTGATGAGTTTTGGTTTAGAGATGAGAGAAGGATTTTATCGCGACAGTACGTTCCCTTGGAAAAAATGCCGACATTCATGCGCAATGAATTCGCTGGTAGAATCGAGTTTAAAATACAATTAATTCCTCTAACCGTAGGTATATGAAATGAAAGAAGAAAGAAAGAAAGAAAAAGTTTTAATTGTCAGCTCTTTATTAAAGATTTTATGACACATTAAATGAATAAGGACGTGGACATATTTCTAACACTTGCAATACAATAATATCTTAGTTTTAGCTATTATTCGCGTTACTATGTATCACTTAATAGGTTTGTACTACATAATAAAACAATTAATGTCAGCTGAAATAGCTGAGCTGTTGAATAGTGTGAAGCTGTTTTCTTCACCTCAAATATGTCGTATAATTCCTTATTCCCAGTTTCTTATAAAGGGTAGAAAGGTTGTTATTACAAGCTTTTATTAAACTTGCAATGTAGTTATGTATGTATGAATGTATAAATCTTGCAACTGAATTTTAAAGCAGTTATCCTCCACCGATTAAGATGAAATTTTGCATACACGTTTAGTTTGGATGACAATGCATGGTTAGCTAAGTGACCTCATTCGAAATCCTATATGGCAGACGGCCCAAGATGGCGGACTAGTTATTTTATGTGCACTGCCTTAATATGGGTATCCAATAAAAAGGTTTGCTGAGAAGAATACGAAAAATGCTTGGAGAAAAAATAATTTTTAATTTTATTTTCGAAGCAATATTTCTTTACTCTATGGTAGTTTTCTTGACTCTAGAATATGGCAGTTTTTCCCAATTGTATTGGAGTTGGCTCTAATCTTTCCGGATGAGACTGGAAAAAAACTTATTTATTTATTTATTAATCACAAAATCCACAGCTCTTAAAAATACATTAACACACTTATTGTTCCACTATTACAGCCAATTACGGATTTACAATTTATTAACTTTACAAAATAAAATTGCAACAGAAACCTAGAACAACAAAACATATATAATATTTGGAAACTCTTGTGAAGTGTATAAGAGGAGTTTTGTGTGAGTGTGTTACAGTATTTTATAATGCGTATCAAATGAGAGGAAAATCGACTAACCCCCCGTAAGCTACAATCGGACAAGACCGCACCGCTAGCAACACAATAATTCATCCCAAAAGCCCAGGGTCAGTTAAAAACCAGTATTTTTCTCATCCAATTTTTTTTAATAACGTAATTTGGAGAGTAATTTCAAAAGGTACAATTCTACCGACATTAAACCAAATCCCTGACTTGCAACACAAACTATATGCCTAAAGAAACTCATCGCAACTACATATTTGTTTCAAGTCGCCAGCTATCATATAGGTCACGACATTATCGCGAAGCCTCCATCGAGACGAGGCTCCGCCCGCTCCTCGTTGACATGTAGCGTTTTAACAGTCAGTACGTGCCTCTACCACCCACTACACCCCCTACCAAGCCCCCACACCCCCCGTAACCCCTAGAACTGACGACATTAGCAGCCGCAGACATAGGGCACGTCCCGCCGTCCCGGCCAGACGTTGACATAGGTAGCTAAAGTTAAATTTGCTTTAAGCTTCACGTAATATTTTTTCAGAATGTTAGTTTGTAAGTTAGCTTTTTATAAGGGTTCTGTTTTTATGAGCCGTTAACAGGTCAGAATGACGTGGCTATGGCAGCTCTGTCGTCGAGATGCTGTTAAAATGGTCTTTAAAAATCGGTTGGTCGTTAATTAATAGAATTATTTGTGTCACAGAGTATTGTTTTTTAACCCCCGACGGACAAAGAGGGGTGTTATAAATTTGACGTGTATTGCTGTGTATCTGTCTGTGGCATCAAAGCGTCCAAACGGGTGAACCGATTTTGATTTATTTTTGGTGATTTTGTCGAGAGTGTTCTTAGCTATGTTTGAATAAAATCGGTTCAGCCGTTCAAAAGTTATGGGCGTTTTACTGTTTGAATCGGGGTGTTTTCGCAAGATATCGTGTCATAATTACGTGTTCAATAGATTGTCGATCGAAGCGTATCTCTATCTACTATGTACTAGATAAATTATGTAGCATGAAATAAAAATGTGTCGGGGGTTTTTAAAATTTTGAAATTTTACTTGTACATCAATTGTAGAGATTTTTTAAACTTGTATGTTTTGTCATCAAACAAATAAATGAACATAATATATTATATAGTAATTTACACATTTATGCATATATGTAGTTAACCTTAAATCTCATCAATCACTGCGAAGCCTACAACCACGCTAAACACAACAAAAAAACTATTTGCAGTATACGCCCTCTTTTGTATTCACAACTATTAATTTACTGAATTGATTCACCATCGCTTCGGTAAACATAAAAACACATAGGTGGCTCTAACCACAACTCTATGTCATTGCATATAAAAACCGCATGTCACAAATCTTGTGTATACGATAATCTTCGATATTGCTATTGATTTAAGGGTTATAGTGGTGTGTAGAGTTAGATGTCATAAGTAACTGCTGGCACGGACTGGTGAGTTTACGCCGTCGCAATGGCTCCCTCTTATGGAAATGAAAACAACCTAACTATAGCTCTCAGTACCCTAGTGTTACTAACTTAATACCTACCTAGCTGTAGGTTGATACCTAAGCCCGGCTTAGCTAAGTTATGGAAAAATTGTTGCAAATTATTCTTTGAGTAAACACTTACTTGTATTAACAGCGTTCGTTTATATTTAATAGCTTTTCCTACACTTTTCTATGAAGATTTAACAAAACCAAATTCAAATGTTATGTTCGGAATGAAATTTTTCCCGGTGTTAAACTAGGTACTAGGTACCTTGAAGTTTCGTGTACATTCCAAACGATGACGGGAATTCATCAATACCTGCCAGCAATAGCCGTACTATTTGTAGGTAATTTAGTAAGCATAGCCAGGTTACTAAACATTGCTATAATAAGCGGTAGGGGGTAGCCGACGCGGCGACGTGGGGAGATGCAAGCGGCAGTTTTCGCAATATTGTCGCCGAACTTCCCAATTTCGGTGTCGACTTGCGAAACTCCTCGCTCCTTGTGAACCTTACAGGTGTGAGTGCCTGCTGCTGTATGTAGCGTGCCGCCTCTATGGACGTGACTCCAAATTGTCGGCTTTCCGGGAATTAGCGACGGATTTACAAGGAATAATTCGTTGGTACGAGTACTGTAGGTTATGTTTAACTGCGATTCTGCGAGGTATACTTCAGTTTACCGAATTTTTGTAAGACAAATATGGAGGTTGTTTTGTGTTTATAGCTTCTATAGTTCCTAACACAACAAAAACTGTCAGGTACGCTCCTCCCACAGACCATAGTACATTATTATTCATTCTCTAAAAATTCACTAACGACCGAAATAAGCGGCAAAACAAGAGGAGTGTGGCGTGTTCTGACATCGTTTGGCGTGTTATGTGACACCATTAGCGCAGCGAACCGCGCGGACAATACGAACAACAAGACGCGGCGGAATTTCGCGCGGCGGCAGCGCGGATACCGCGCGAGCCGTCTCCGCCTCCAGGAGAACTGTACTGAGTTATACACTGGTTTTACAGGCACAATACGGTTAGACTATTAAGAAAATTTAGTCAATCTGATGTATTTTGTGTTATTGAGAATTTGTTTTGAACATTTTGTCGTTGCGTAGCAGTTTACAATGTTTGGTTACATTGTGAATATCTTTGTTAACTTTTTAAGTCACGTTTCCTATTCTCACATTCTGATAGATTTCCTCGATTTTCCCAAGACAAGTCCACTTATCTTTAACACAGATAAAGCTACGCAACCACTTCGCAAGTTTCCACTATCATTATCATACATGTAGATTGACTATAATACAACCGGACAGGAACGTTAGCTAGTGGTCCACTTCCGCGACGGCATGACGCGTCTCCAACGTACGTAGGTGCTCCATACATTTGCTCGAGTGACAGATTCCACGTTGAATTCTACGCAGATACCGTACGACCCGCCTACACACAGTCCTCGCATTTCATTGCATCGCAAAACTTTCAAGAATGTTAAGTAGGTAAGAATTAGTTTTGTCAATATGTGTACGTCTAATTAATAGTCAAAGGCCCTTTTTTCTTGTGAAAGCTGCCTATAGGGACAAAAAGGCAATGTTTCCGTTACAATAAAGCCAGGTACACGCGGTGTGTCATTACCTCGCGCTGCAATTAAAATGGTACGCATAAGTAATATTTGTTTAAATTCACTAATTATGTTGCCGCTAATAAATACTTACACGCCACATCTGCTGTGCTAATGGCGACGTAGTGCATTGTTCAAATGTTTTATTTGGTACGCGCGCCGCCCGTCCGCGGACATGGCCTACCTTGTAATTTTCTTTTTGTGTGAACACGGTTTTTACGTAAATATTTAGTGGGATACAGGTAAATGTCAGGGTGGTGTCGCCAAATGCCACCGTGGAGGTAACACACGTGTAGGTGTTTAGTGAGAACATTGTCAGGCTATTGATAGGTTTATCGACGGCTACGTAGAATATTAATTCTATTTCTTAAGAGTAAATTTAATAAAGAACAACTGGTTCTATGTTTGTGGTAGGTAACTCGTATCTACCACATGTGTCATCACATCAAACACAGTTTTTTACCATCCACTTAAGCATCAACCTCACCGTTTAACTAAACAAGCGGAACCAGCCAGATACAAGTCAAAAGTGACTAAGACAAATGATTTATTACGCACACATTTTGATATGGCAATTGAAACTTATTAATAAATGAAGCGTTACAAATATTTTTACGGGTATTAGCATTAGCGCAGGCGGAGTGGCGGCACCACGCCGGGCGGCTGAACTTATCTCCCATCGCCGTCTATCCGACAGAGATATTAATCAATGGGATTGACAAAATCGTGCGAGTGTCGAAAATTTGACGCGGTTTCGTACCCGGACCTCCCAGGAAGAACTATATTTCACGCGCGCCTCAGCCGCCGCCCAACCACGCCCCACAGCTCATTAAGCGACTCTAATGCGCATCAATCTCATACTTTCTCCCTACGGGAAAAATTCTGTTCCGAATACACGATTTTTTTTTTCTTTCAGTAACGCCTTTACACGACTACATGTGTATTTCAATGTTCATCGTCAATCTAGGATTGATGCCACACATGCTGACAAAACAGCGGCATCTTAATACGATATTGATGATAGCTTACAAACAACCTATTCTAATGTTGTTGATATAAGCGGACAGGCTGATGGACATAATAATTAATTAGGACTCGTAAAAAAACTAGTGGAACATAATGAGATGGTGGACGATCGCGACGATGGTACAGACGCGACTCGCGAGCCGATCCTGAATGTAATGATCCCGAGAGGCGCGCGATCATTTGTCTTCGCGTCACTCACACGTCAGCGCCGCTGATACGCCCTTTTCCTTTATAATCGCAAAAAGATTGTGTGAAAAAGTTAAATAAGTAAAATCAACACAAAAGGAATGTACTACATTTACCAGTAATATAAGTGCCGACAGAAATCTTTCGAGACGACACATAACAATTGATATTTTCAGGTCAAATGTGAGCGTTGGTGGAGACGTTGAAATGAGATGAAGTCGTAATAGGAACTTTCAATTACTGTTCAAAATCTGTTATTCTTTAGAACTGTACTAAAATGAGTTGAATACAAGAGCAATACACGTATGAATAAATCACCATTCAATAGCTTAGTGGGTCTGTTCTCATGCCCTAAGAGAAGGTTGACATTAAATGTCACGGACTTTATTTGATGTAGGTCCAGTACGTGCTGTGAATGGTTCAGATCTTGCTGATAGCTTATTGTTACTCCTACAGGTCTAATTGATTTTATAATCCGAATTGCAATGACAAGGAGGGTACAGACGCCAGTTTTTGTAGGTTCGATATAATCAATCATTAATTCCGTCGGCATTAGTGAGCTGCAAATAGATTTTTCATTCTTTCGTAAATCGGTCATATTGGCATCGTTTTTCAGCATGTAATATGTGCATTACTCCAACTTATAAAATGTAATAAGTACAGTTTTTTCTTCTCAGAAAACTAGCTACCAGTTCTCGTCAGCCTACCACAATTAATTTTCATAAACACTTCTACATTGAATTCGAAATTAGGATTAGTTTTCTCGTAATAGGAGCTACAGTGTAAAGTTTCAAACGCATGTCGGACGGGGGAAGGCGTCGAGTCGTGACCATGTCAGACTTGTCAGTCAGCCAGTGTGTACACGACACCGCCCATCAAGCCAGCATGGTGACCATGACGAACACAACACTTGGCTGCTTGTGCTTCTACAGTTTATAGACCGTGGATTGAAGTTCTGCAACGAACATTTGCAAATCAAATGTCATTACGAAACGGGAGGCTCACGTTTCTTTGTGCCAGTTTTGTATGAAAGCTGTTTTTCAGTTGAGTGATTTTCGCTAATTGAATATTGTTTGAAAATAGAATAGCACCATCACGAATCGAATGATCTTTGTCATTGTTAAAACTTTTGCATTTGGAACTGATATTTTCAACGCGTTCTATTCCATTTTGAAATAAACACGACTCAAACCGAACTGGCCTTTCACACTATAACCATAGACTACTATTATATACTTGCTATAACCTTCGCCGAGGAAGCCCGAAGGTGTCTCACCGACCAGCTGATACCAATCTCCGTTAGACGAGATTATCCGAACTTACTCAATCGCAGTCACTCGTTGTTAATCATCGCTTAACTGCACCACAATCGGTCGTAAGTAAGGCCTATTATCCGATATGAAATATTCATTGGCCACCGACACAGATTGTTGTCACTCGTATTATGCAGCAGAAATCACTTAAGGCCGGGTATAGAGAACTATTAGCGATAATTCGCGGTAATGATGGCTGGCCAAGCGAGTTTGGCATGTTTTACAGGACACGCCGCAAATGTATATAATGTAGCTAATGTAGATGATAGCGGTGTAATACATGGTTATCTAGAAAAAGAGGCAACAAATGAAAATTATTTTTGTGAAATGCGTGAGAAAAAGCTGCAGGCTCTGGATGTATTGTTCATAGTTGGACATAAAGTCCTAGAATTTAATTAGTTTTGGAGTTAAATTTCTTATAAAAAAAGTTATAAATCGATTTAAATAGGTTAGAATCTTGTAGTCAGGGACTTGAAAATATAATTAAAATAAAATAAACCAAATTCAAAAACTAAACAATAAAAATTGTAAAATAACTTTCGTTTCGGAAGTCGGTGTCAAGAAACGATAAAACAAGAGTACCAAAGACACCGGCTTCCGAAACGAAAGTTATTTTGAAATTTTTAGTGTTTTGCTTTTGAATTTTGTTTTTTTCTATAAAGTTTTATTTCTTTATTTTTAGTGTTAGTACATTATCACTAAAAAGTGGCCAAGTTATATCTCAATTTACACATTCGTGCAGTTTGTCACTGAGAAGTTCGGTTGTATGTTACATATCTTGAAAACTACTGAACCGATTTTTATGACACTTGCAGTGTTCCCTAAGTTGAGAGATATTTAATCCAATAAAAAAAGATTGATCCCGATCCGATAAGTAGTTTCGGCGAAATGCCTGAACAAACATACATACACTTATGAAATTTAGCACATACATATGTTAAGAAGCTCATATAGAGTAACTTATGTGATTATTATTGTGCAATGTCAACATTATTACATATATATCTACGTATTGAATAGATTACCTCCTTTTTATTTGAACTCGGTAAAAATAAATTCTAATGTATAGTCGAGGTAGATATTGATTAGATCACTCGTGATGTTGTGAAATCCATGTAATTTGTAAATTGATTCACAATCATTAAATATTAGTCATGAACCTAATACGAGTATGTACTGGTACTTTCCATCGGTAATTGGCACCTATCTTGTTTGTGCTACAATATTACCCTACACCACTAAATACCAATAACCAACTTTTCAAGCCGTACCCAACTTTTATCACCACTTACATCATCATCATCTTCCTGCCCTTACCCCATGTTATCTTCTTCCATACCGTCCTGTCCCCCGTCACGCTATCACTGACTCCCTTTTCCTTCATATCACTCCTCACACAGTCCATCCATCTTTTCTTTGGCTTTCCTCTTCCTCTCCATCCATCCATATTTATATTCATAACTCTTTTAGTAACATGCGTTTTATCACCACTTACAACTACTTACTTGCTTTTATGACATTGGCGAATATATGGCATTTTGTAAAAATCCAAGACGACATGAACTTAATTTTGACATTTTAAAGTAACAATTATCAAATTTTTAGTTTATGCAATGGTCATATAATCGGGGTTATTAAAACACGAGCGTGGGTTTATCACATGAGGCGAAGCCGAATGTGATAATATTAACACGCGAGTGTTTTAATACCTAATTATATGCCGTTGCATACACTATTTTATATTCACTCATACAGTTGAAATAAAATAAAATTGGAAAATGAAAAAATATGCAGTATGGGCAATTTAGATTCTCATTGCACCATGACTGTCAATGTCAATGAACCAAGCGCCAATAAATTAAAAAGTAAAAGTGTGCTATAAAAATTAAAAAGATTTTTTTAAGATGCAGTTGTTTGAAAATCGAAGGAAAATGTTGAACCGTAATGCTTTTTTTTTAAATTTTACCTATCCACAAATATAAAGTACGTGTTTATGCAATATTTTTTGAATTCATAATTGGAACATTACGTTGTGAGTGTAGATAAAATTAATTATGTACTAAGTTAAGACTGAGTATTAAATATTTGTACACCATATATTTCGCGGAAGAATGTATAGAACTAACAAACATATTAACACCATACTATGTAAAAGTACATTCTTACAAATAAATAAAATTCTAAATTCTACATCTGATCCAATGAATAATACAACCATTTACATTGCAAACATGTAACAGATATCTATGTTAACATTCGCAGTTTTACCAACAAATTATCAAGTACCTTTAATATTACCACACTACGCTTATCGAGTGGCTAGCGTCAAAACTGCGCTAATGAGTACTCAGCATTCGCAATCTCGCGCCATCTGTCTCTAATCAACGAATCGAGTTAATTAAAACGCTTGGCAATATGGCGGCGGGGTGTAATTGCTATTAATAAAGCGCTTTCCTGTATAATTAGACGGCAGCGCGCGCGGATTGGCTGCTCGCCGGCCCTAATCACGATGTGATAACATTGCGCTAATGGCGTGCATAGCTTCCTATTGCATAATCACTACCCGCGCTACGCTCAAATGTCGACCAACTCATTCGGCGTACTGTGTGAACTTGCGTTTCGTTTGTGTCATATTTTTCATATGTGTCCGAATATGTTTTTTTTATGACGTGTTCATCATCTGCCTTTTCCCAATTGTTGTTGGGGTCGGCTTCCAGTCTTACTGGATCCAGCTGAGTGCCAGTGTTTTACATGGAGCGACTGACTATCTGACCTCCACAACCCAGTAACTGGGTAACACCATACACCTTGGCAAGACTGGTGTCAGATCTCAAGCTTCTGACTACCTGTAACGACTGTCAAAGATCTTCAAATGACAGCCACGGCTTAACGTGCTTTCCGAGGCACGGAGGAATCTCGGTATGTTGAAATGGTCACCCATCCACGGACCGACCTCGGCAAGCGTTGCTTAACCTTGAAGATCGACCCGTGCGGCTGTTTTATTTAGCCACGAGCTCCTCCTTTTTTATGACGTGTTGAACTATAATTTTAATACAGTTTTTAATAGTTATGGCTTCCTCGTAAATATTTCGTTAAATGTCGCTTAAAAGCAGTCAAAACCCCATCCCGCTAATAAAATGTGTTAATTGAGTATCAAATTCACAAGCCTCTATAAATAAATTTCGAAGATTCCTTGTCTTATTTTAAGGAACATCATTAAAGGATTCACGGTTGAAAAAAACCCAATTGTCCATAGAAACAGATTCATCAAATGAGACGCCGAAGGAAACAATGATTGACGAGTTCGCACCTCGGCTCGTGCCTTCCTAATTAAGACGACATGCGTGCGCGCACTGCTGCGACTCTTCGCGCTCGTTTAACTTGCTACACTCGTCTTGCCCCGTGTCTCTGGTACACGCTTAATTGTTACATTAGCACTAACAATCCACTAAACATGCTCAGCATTCACATCACTACCACCATTAAATAAATTGCTATCAACTTGACAGTTAAGCAAGCATTTCCGACTTCTATATAATAAAGTGAGTTACTCCTGCCATTTATAGCAGCAGAGAACTTTCATCCATACAATACCAATCTTTAGTATACATTAATTTATAACACACATATAAATTTCAATCATAGAAATGTATTTTAACAATGTCATAACGATAAAAGCGCGCTGTAAACGGGCGCCTCTTATTTCTGTCTTCGGTACATACTCATTAAAGCGAGTCATGTGCGTCTCGGCGTTCTTTTGCTCTCGCTCGCTTTTCCGCTAACTTTTGGGTGGTAGGATGATGGACGACGTCGGTGGTCATATATCATTGCGGTAATATATCGCGAGTGCGCCGAGTGTCGCCATTAACGCATGCGCGCAATTGCCGTGCGCGAGCGCATGCACCATCGTGGCTGCTATAAGAAGCGTCTCACAAATCGACGCGCGCGACCACAGCTAAACGTGCATAAATCTTATTAATGCTATTCTTATTTTCGTCTCGAACTTGTAAAATCATTAGAACTCGCAGAACGACGCTACTTCGAATCGCCTTTGTTAAAATATCCCAGCTTTATATGGAGACATAAAATTTTCCTACCACGGAACGTTCCAATCAAAATTATATTGTAAATCATAATAGTTGTACACAATGATGACGAACGACTTGGGTGGTCGACAGTCACATCCCATCCGTTATAAATGTTCTTGTAGTTCGCGGGTCAAAAGCCGCATACCGTTCGCGCAAGCCCGATGGCGAATTGTCAAGCGATCTCGCGCACCGCTGCGCCTCTGGCATTGTCGACAAAAAGTGAGAGGCTGATAGACGAAGCCGCGTCTCAGCTTACAACTAAAGATTTGTTGTTTCCGTTCTCGCCGCCTCAATGACTACCATTTTATGTCGATTAGGAGATAGTGTTTCACGCGCCCGCTACTCGCTACCGACACCAGTTTTTGTGACACTCCTTTCTGCTTACAACGAGTTTATTATCATTGATCAGTTGCTGTCGGTTGTTTTTTTGTGATATCTACTTCAACGTTGCGTTGTTCTACTTTTAGTTTATTTTTATTTCGTGCTAAATACGATGTCGGTATCTACCTATATCATAATACAGCCCCTCTTCAAATTAGGAATAACAACAGGAAACCGCAGTAGCATAAGTGAACGAAACAGGAGCTATTTATGTCGACTAACCGCAAGCGATTTTACTCAGTGAACAAAAACATACACCTATACAAAAATGTCTACCCATTCATCTTTCTCCAACAGAGACATTAAAGAATGTCTCCGTTAAGGAGGGGAAGGGGACGACAGCCTAGTATCAAAGTCGTATGAAACAATTCACGGTGAACCTCTATTTTTCCTTGTGCTACCACAAGGGAGTGTTCGAATTTGAGCTCTATCGTTGTTTGGTATTAGGATTTTTTGTAGTTTTTATTGTAAATATTTATTATTGCTGACAATGTTTCTGTGGTAGGGAGAGTACCTAAATATAGGCGGGCAACCCTCTTAACTAGGGACTACGTTTATTGAGGGACACGCTGCACTGATGCGCCATTTGTGAAATATGAACAGGATTTTCCTGTGAAGCCCATATACTTTATGCCATCTACAGTTATAGTTATGAAGTCAATATACAACTTGAGTATTATGTAACTATTAGTATTGATGTACGAGTACCTAGATTACAGTCACATATCTGTAATTTTCGTGGTATACCGAGGTTAAGTACTAATTACATGCGATAATTTGCGATACGATAACACCAGCTCTTAATGAGCGAAAGTAGATTTGTGTCGGTCTCAGAGAGCGATAATTTCAGTCCAGCCGAGTAATTGACGAATAATTGCGTTAATGTGAAAATATACGGTTTAACCCAACAATGGAACGAGGAAGTCGATAATATAGAAATGTATATTGTTATAACTTTGTTTTGCGCAAACAAGCGTTTTGACGTAAAATTAGCTTAGCGCGGTTTCTTTGTGCTTGGTCATTTGTGTATGAAAGCCCTACAATTACGTCTTTCTTTGAGGCACTTGAAGGTGCTGTAAATATTTTAATGATTCTGGAAAGGGACTTCCAATACCGATAATTGACCCACAAATATATTATTTCCAGAAGAAGGGCGAAAGGTACGTTGTGTTATTAATACAATACAATATTGGTTTGTGGAAAATCAGCAGAATTTCATGAAAAAATATGTTTTAGGTATCGGTACCTACCTAACTGTACCTAATAGTTATTGTAGTTTTATTGTATTTGTTGGGGGCAAAGCACAGTCACAAACTTAAAACAGTATAAATCTTACTGGAAAATAATAAACAATAAAACAAAATAATTATTATTGTCTACAACTGACTACTTCTACAAAAAGAAGAAATGAAGGATTGAGGGTTTACAAAGATTTGTTTTACTTATTATTGCTTATTAACTAACTTACATTATTTTGATAATTGTAATCTTTTTATTGAACCTTTGGTTAGATAAAATGAATAGGTAAAGAATTGGGGTATTTCCATCAAATGAGTGATATTTGTCTCAAAATACGTTCTAGCGTTAGTTTTGCGTTTCTGTGAGAGTGGGAAAGAGAAAAAGAGTTTTTTTTTTGTGCAGTATGCATAAAGCCTATATATTTTTAAGTTAGAATTAGTACTACAGTCTTGTCATTAATAAAATGAAAAGGACCTAAAATGTATTCCTGTGGAACTCTAGTTTTAACAACTATAAGGTCAAATTCGTAACAATTAAAAAATAAATTGGGTTTTTTTAAATAAATAAAATTAAACCAAATTACAAATAGCTAAGCAAATTACCACGATACCTACTGAAGGCAGCTTTTCTAAAAACAGTGTATAACAGTCAGTCCACTTTGTCAAAAGCCTTTAGAAAGTCTTTTTGTACCACGTATACATGAGCTCATTGACCCATTCTTTCAACAAGGTATTTCATTGCTAAAAGATTTGTTGGTTGTTAAAAAAGACAACATTTTAGTGGATTGTGTTTACAGTGTCCTTAAAAAGCAAGAGAGAGTTTGGGTTTTGCAAGAGTTTTATGTATGGTACCTTCATAGCCACCAAAATCCAACATTAATAATATATCATCGTTCTCTTGCAATATACTTATTATAACCAGGAATACTAATGCATCTTTGTTGTGGTTGTCAGACGCATGTTCCCGACGGTGCGAGTATCGTTCGCGGGCTGCCGCGCGGAAGCGCGCTACGCCGTGCTGCTGGACGTGGTGCCGGTGGACGGCAAGCGTTACCGCTACGCCTACCACCGCTCCTCCTGGCTGGTGGCCGGGAAGGCGGACCCGCCCGCGCCCGCGCGCCTCTACCCGCACCCCGACTCGCCCTTCTCCGGCGACCAGCTGCGCAAGCAGGTCGTCTCCTTCGAGAAGGTCAAGCTCACCAACAACGAGATGGACAAGAACGGACAGGTTAGTTTAATCATACTATCGTTATTCGTGTGGCTGCGCCGATCAATAGACATTGTTAATTTAAAGCGAGACAGACAGATTCTGAAACATTTTTTGTTTTGCGTCACAGCTGGTCCTGAACTCAATGCACAAATACCAACCGCGCATTCACCTGGTGTTACGACGAGAAGGAGCCATCAACGCGCCTATCACAGACTTAGAACAAGAAGAATTCAAGACGTTCATTTTCCCCGAGTGCGTGTTCACAGCCGTCACCGCGTATCAGAACCAACTCGTAAGTACCGTGACAGATTTGGCACACCTTGTTTACTATCGATGTCCATTTGCCACGTACGCATTTTATTTGGCATCGGGAGTCCTGTTCTTAATTCTATCATTTGATTTCTAAAATAGATCACAGAGACAAACGTTTGAAATTGCATAGCGCCGGTCGGCTGAGTATCGACGAATGCTATTTGAGTCGCACTAATTGCATCTCGCTGAAAGGTATGTCCAGTCTGAACAAAGGGAGGTGACACATATTTTTTTGTGTATCGACGGCCACACGCGGGCGACGGCGACGACGCCGACGACGGACGGACAGCGCGCCTGACGCGTGCTACTCGGTGACGATTAAAGTTTTCACCCGCGCTAAATATAACGTCCTAGTCGATGCCGAGTCGATCGTGTCCAGCGACGTCTCAGCTATTATTGCCCTTCGGGTGCTTTTTCCATGTACAATTTGCTCGCCGAAGATTTCTGAGAACGGCCCGCTAAATTATGTCAACTTTCAAGTTAAACGTTCTCTGAAACTCACGTGCCAATTTCGATCACCAACGGTAAAACATTCGTGAGTCATTGCGCTGTTGTGAAAATAAGCTTCACAAAAGTTTCTCGTGCGCTGTGCTTCGCAATTATTCGGCGTGCGAAATGTCTAATGACAGGTTGGGTGTGACTATGAGAAGTAGTCCGATGATTGAGAAATGTTCAGTAAATAAATTGGACAAGTTGATTTAGTAAGGTGCAGTATGTAGAGCAGTTAACAAGCGGTCGCTGCCCGCTCCGCTCGTGCGCCCGCGGATGCTGCGGCCGCCGCCGGCAGCGCATGTGTCGCCATGCGCAATTAATTCTCTGTCACAAGAGCGTTTGGGCGTCTCCAAGTTCTTCGTTTTGTATCATCCCGCGTAGTAAAATAATTAGGACGTTTTGAGGTTCATAAAGGAAGCGTTACTTTATATCGACAACGCGGTACATAAATCTCCATTCCTTCGTTAATTAGTTGTTACGGGCCCGGGTTTAGTATTACCATTTGTTGATATTTATATATACTTAAACAAATTTCTTGCTTTGTAAGGAGACTTTTAGTAATGCAAAAACACAATGGACGTTATTGGAATGAATTTGACACATTTGTACCTATTTATCTTAAAATAATGGAACTTGTTAAACGCATTTATCGAAATAACGACGGCATTATTTTGATAAAATAAATGGATTATTACAATTCCTTGCAGAAATTACAATGCTTTTGCATATAGAGCTCGAACATAAAATCAAACTTTTTACTACTTACTGTTAAATCGTTCGATTATTGATAGAAACTGCTGGCTATTAGTTTAAAGCATCCTGCATCGCCATTGAGCGCTGTACGGAAGCTCCACCTTCGCAGTCGGATTCAACGGCTCCCCAGGGTCGGCGATTATTGATTCTCATTGATTCTAACGCGTTTCTAGATTTACTGCCTGTGTCTAGCGACAGTGCCATCCATTACGAATACGATATAGCTAGATATGCAACATAAATAGTAAAGCGATTGCTACTAAATGCTTGTTTACAAAGGTAGATGAAGTATCAGGGTAATGTGATATTGAATAAGACATAAAAAAAATATTCAAAAAATCAAAAACCCGACTGCTTAAAAAGCGAACACGTATATGTTTAAATATACCTAATTCGAAAAAAAAGGTTAACTAAAAAAATAAAAAAAAAAAATCGTCGCAGGATACACCTGGTTTTGGTCAGCCAGCTCGCAAATATGTATCCACCGACTGCACAGCATGATTTTTTTCTTGTGTTTTTTAGTTATTTATTTTTTCGAATTAGGTACATTTAAACATAGAAGTGTTTTATATTTTTGAAATTGCCTCTTAAAGCCCTTTGTTTTGATACCACACACAACGGGATTGGAAGAAAAAAATATATTGGGCCCCCACAATATGGCGCCCAAAAACCGCCATTTTTCTTTATTACAATTTTAATTTTGCCAGTGACACTCGCAAGGTTAAGACGAATCGATTGACGTACGAATCATCAAAATCGGCCAACGCGTTTGGTCTATGGAAGGCCACATAGGAACAAACATACATACATACATAGACTGATAAACACATTACCCTCCTTCGGCATTCGGGTAAAAAGGACATTTCTTAGCGATCACAGTGACTTTTAAATCAGAGCGTAGATAAACTACTTGACGAGGTAAAAAGCTCGTATCAAAGCTTCGATCGCAAGTGACCGGGCGGGCGGCGGCGCGCGCGCACCTCGATTTGGCTGACGTCACAGCTCTGACAGCTAAAACATTTGTCGAACAGCGGAGATAGTGTCAATGATAACTCAATCCCTTATAACAATAAGAACACACTTAGCATGTTTGCACCTGCGCGGCGTGCTAACCAAGATCGATAGTGCCCGCATAACTTTAAGTCGTATAAAAAGTGGCCAGCTTAACACTTCATCAAAAAAAAAATAACACATAATCCTACACCACTAATAAGAGATAAGAAAATGTGAATATTTTAACCACTATCTCCTACTATTTTCTGAAAAAAGTGTCACCGAATTTAATGCGCGCGCGACGTTTGTTAAATCGATGGGAATGAAACATCATTATTGGTGCTTTATCATATCGAAACGTTAATATAAGATGAGATAAAGCGTTGTACAAAAAATGTGAGGTGTGTTTTTTGTGTGTGTATCGCGGTGTGAGACTGTGCGTCGCCGGCGCGCGCGCCGCGGGGTTGTTTCCCGGGAAAGCGCCGTGGGCCCGGGCCGAGTCCGACCCGCTTCAATATTTAACATTTTTACACCCACCACACTATTGTCCTGTTGCTCGTTTTCTCTAGAATCCTTTGTCTGAGATTGGACTCGCATCGAGGTGACAATGTTTGTTGGAGTTTATACGCATCCTCAATGCACACAATACGTTTTTTTATTACCCGATGACTTGTGAATTTGTTGTGATCGATTGCCTCTAGAGGATATGCGTGAAGTAAAAACTTGCAGATAGCAACCTGTGACGATATTTTGAAGTTTTATAAACATGTCTATTATATTCCACTTTATTGGAAATATTTTGTTTATTCACGCATATTTTTGCTAATCCTTTCTCAGAAAGAGTCCTTTATTCACTGTTTTTGATACCATTGTGTAAGTTCAACAGATTTTGTCATGTTTGTTTATTTATTTGAATCAAAATAATAAAATCTGTTTTCTCGTCTTTTGGGAAATTTTCAGTTTCTCTCATTACGTTATTTTTTTCTTATTTTTTTATCTTACCATCTTCCACCTGCCGTTACACGAGGTCAGCTTTCTTATTTCTTTGAATCATCGTTACACAAATAAAAACGATTATATTTATTTCTGATTTTGTAGATACCATCAATCAAAGCGATGGGTTTACGCATTCGGAATAGTAAATGCTATTTTTAGAAGGTCTTGCTTACGTATTAACTTGAACTGAAGTTCGAAGACAAGTAGTTTGTTACAAACAAGTCTACTACTAATCTAACAAGCACACAACACGTTTGACAAATACAAACCAAATATTAGAGAAATCGTGTCAGTAGTTGTGTTGGTCATGCTACATCACATTATTACGCGGCTTGAGGAGATAATCACGAAAATAACTGCGCACGCTCTCTCATATAGATGCAAACACGCTCAATACGCGCTTAATTGAAATTTATATCTCATTTCTCAGTATCAACAATCAATATTCTAAAATCTCCGAAGCTATTCTCACATTGAGCATCCATAAACGAGTTCTACGCGAGTATAATCGAACAATATAATGAAGGAGTAAAGGCAAACACAATTTCAATAACAAAGGGCAACCATGACAAATAAACATATTTCACGGGCCAAAATGGCTGCGGTCAGGTGTCACGAGGTGTCCCTCCCGCACTCCCTGATACCTCACCCCCTCACGTTTCTTTTTCTTCACCAATAATCGATTCATTCTTTTCAATGCGATCCTTTTTATATTTTGTTAACTTATTGCTCGTTTGTCCAACATCGTTTTGTTGAAATATTTCTTTATTCTGTCGTTAGTTTCCTGATTTAACTAAGTTTTTTCATTCTTCTCGGCTTTTTTCGGAGTTAGCGATAAAATCTTTAAAATATATGGATTTGCATGAGAAAGCTTTTAAGTTGAGAATACAATTAATTATGCACATTCGAAAATTACTACTGAATATATTATGCAATGTGCAAGAACTACTTCTCAATCAATTTTCAGTACTTTGCAAATTAGCAGTAAAAAGGAAATTGAAAGAATGAAAATAATTACCATAAACATCAAAAACAGTGGATCAGTCCATTATTCAATAATTCAATAAATAATACCACCCGATAACACGAAAGGCACATAAGTCAAAAATACAAGAAGTCAACGTACTTGCTTAAGAGTGGATTTAAAATAATTTAAGATGAAATTATTTATTGGGTTGGTGTCTCTCTCTCTCTTGTGCTACGATACGAGTTGAGTTATATGGTGCTCTCGGTCCCTCCTGCCATCGATCACTGGAGGTGTGACGTCACGCAGAGCCGTCGTGTGCGGCCCGACTCAATTTATTGCGTCTGCGCACCAAGCCACCTCAGAAAAACTAAACATTTGTTTGTATACCGAGTCTTTAATTAAATTTACAAATAACACAGTGTCGAATTCATAGATCTTAAATTTTGACGCAGAATAAAAATAGGGGCGTAAACAGAAATTAGCATCTCGACGCCTCTACGTGCCGTTATAATTGGCCCTTTAGCTTTATCAATTTATTTGATTTATTGCAAACCTTTTTTTCATATTACTCATTTATGGGAAACGTCATTTTGACATTAAAAACATAACTTCAGTTTGAGCCACGTCAAACTCACTCAGGATAAATCTATATACAACTAATAAATTGATGCTTTAAAAAAATAACATAGTATTGAGATGTGGCAGATTGCCTACTCGCTAATATTTCGAGTTTACAGCCGTAACTACGGGCACGAATGTAAAGTAGACCTCATTCTTACAGTGGGTCCTCTAAAAGATCTGATGAGTCGTCTAAACAGAGAAGCAGTAGAAAGAGTGCCAACTTACTAGGCTACTTAATATATACCTGCCATAATGATATTCACACAGGTAAATTTTCGATTAAATATATCAAAACCCGAAGGCAGTTGAAATGTGGATGTGCAGAATGTTGCTAAAAGTGGTGACTGAGGTAGCCGACGACCTCTATAACATGCACACGTTGTCTTTCATACTGTCTATTGGGTCAGTGAGCGAAAGTTTGCGACTGATTGACGTACTGGATGAGGACGAAAGCATATGAAACAGATAATTTATTTATTGTCTTCATAATAAATCGTGCCTGCTTATACAAATATATCGTTTTCTTTATGTATGTTGTAGAAGTTCAAGTTACTTTTGTAATACAATTCATTCCGTTATAAGAAGAAGCGAATTGAAGATGAAGGAAGATGAAAGTAGGTCTTCACAAAAATTGTCCGCTATAACCGCATCCCTTACAATCCGCAGTGATTCTTAAATTTACGAAACCGTTATCCGAAAGTCATTGCTTGTTATTGACAAATGTTGTTTACAATGATGTAGGTAGAGGTGCTTACTAAACAAGTTTTGAAACTGCAATTAATTCGGACTGTTCCGAACACTTTCTGGGAATATTATCACTTATTGGTCCGGTTATACGTCGATGCCACATGCAGCGTTCATTATTTTGATGTATTTACGAATTACTGTCAATAAAGCATTGGTTTTCTGGAAAGCGTCGTTACGCAGCGCAGCTGTAGTTCGTACGGGATTCACGAGACTTTTGATAGCAGAACAATTTGAGGAACTCTCATTAAATAGCTTCACATAAATTTCCGCATTATTCAGAAGTTCATAATCACGAATTAACGGACGAGTAAAATTAGGAGAAACAGCTCTTCTACTGCACTTATGGCTAAGTAGTACTAAAACGTTGAATGCTTTTAAATATCTATGTTTCAAACCGATTACGTTAGGCATATACGAGTATAGGATACAGCAGCACTTAGCTAGCACAATTCAAAATAAAGCATTTAATTTTATGCAGGTATATTAGCAGGAAGTGTTTCTCAATACATAAATTAAAGTAAAATTTAATATGTAGGTGGTAAGAAGTCTGCAATATATCTTGTTTGTTGTTGCATAAATTATCTTGAAAAAAGTTTTTAAAGAAAAATAACTTCAATTTCGGCAGTAGGTGTTCCTGTTTTCGATTATATGTTTTTGACACCGACTTCCGAAACTGAAGTTATTTTTCACTTTGTAGTGTTTTTATTTGGAATTCAGTTGTATTTTTTGTAAAAAGGTTTTTTATTTTTCACTTTTTAGGTGTGGTACATAATGGGATGGTATAGAAATAGGCTAGGTAACTGTAATGCCCAAAGTGAAGCCAGAATAGATTAACCCAATAACATGAAACAAAACCGGTGGAATGAGAGTATACCAGGGTGAACTGATCATACCTGCATACCCCTTTAGAGCGTACCAGTGTAACGTTATGTTATGAAATGGTGTAAAAAATAAACATACATGCGATTGCAGCTATCCCGAGTGATTTGCCGTCATTTATTGAAGAGTTCTGATGTATATCTCCGAAGTTCTTCCATCAAGATTTTGATGAAATTTAAATGGGACCAAATGACAAGCACCAGCTTTCAAATGAAAAAAAAAACCTCAAAATCAGTTCACCCAGTAAAAAGTTCTGATGTAAAAAAAATACAGTCGAATTGCCCCCTCCCTCTCCTCTCTCATCTTCTCGTCTTTGCTCTCTCCTTTTTGAGCAGTCGCTTAATTAATTAAAAAGGAGGTACAGCTAAATCTGCCGTTGGTTTGTCTTCTAATACATCAGTAGTAGACCGCTGAGTCGTCGTTCGTCACAGCACTGCATCAATCAATGAGATATGTAGGCAGAAGGAGCGCGCACGCTAACTTGACATTTATGTATTCTTCTCAATGTTCCTGTCGTGTCCCGATCGTCGTTCACGTGTTCCTTTACACCGCACACCGTTTCGTCTTGTTATGAACTGTCACTAAACATTCTAAGCGTGCATTCATTAGCATCCACTTTTAAAATAGTTATCCCTAAAGTAGCCGAATCGACACAGCATTTAAAACAATATCATCTGGCAAAATATATTTTATGCAAATATCTCATCTCTTATGTCTTCGTATGTAAATGCTTAAATAAGACATAAATTCTCCTCAACTCCGCAGCTTCATTTATAAGCGCACGTGCAAGACATCTGTGGACAAGTTTTTACTGTCAAATCGGAGTATGAATCGCGGAATATGAGGCTGAGTACATCCATAAGCAATACATCACCACTCCAATAATTAGAGCATCGTTTGCAGAGCTGCGCGCGCGGCGGTCGCGACTCGTAGCCGATGCGATGGCGCGACGCTCATCTTTCTCTCCTTGACGCCTTTTTGTGAGATTTTTTGTTTCCCGCCCGGGAATAATGTCATTATGGCGCCTTTAATGTTGTCAGTGAACGGGAGCGCGCCACCGCCGCCGCCGCCGCCCAGGGCGAACGTTTGTTGATACTTAAATTAGGCTGTTTTGACACGCCTCGTTCTTATGTTTGTACTAAATCTAATAAACGTCAGTAGCGAGAAAGCGTCTCATTCATTATTCCGGCGTTCTCTTAGCGATAATATATTTTAAGTAGTTTTGTATAATTGAATACTGTTGTATTGTGGTTGAAATGCGTGTCTGCCAGTGGGAGTAGACTGGGTGTCGTTTACGTAAACGGAATTCAAAAACAAACATGAGGCATGGAAACAATTACGGGCGGTGGGACATGTGGCATACATAATGTATAATCCGTCAATATTGTCAGCTACTACTCGCATTGTGGCGGAGTCATTACGTGCTGCGCAGGCGCGCGAGAGTGTCGCCATTGTAGTCAATGGCTCTGCCAGGTGGGTGTGCAAGTATAAGTAGGTACCTACGCGACATGCCGGTGACCCTCGCACTGCCGCGCCCCCATAGCTGCCTTACCTTAATGCACTCTACGAATATATTAGAACACCTAGCCTAATATATATATATATATGGCTAGACTTCCTTAACATAGTGATAAACATACGGTTATATAGAAAAGTTAGGTAAAGATCTTTAAAACTCAAATGCATGCTTATCTAATTCCAGCCAAGACTCATTCTTCAAAGAAACTGACAACACACTCATTCATATCTCGAGGATGAATGTATATTTGAATGGCGTAGTGGCGTACGATGCTTACCTTCTGAGCAAGGATCCGATTTCCACGACGGGACAAAATATTTGAATGGAATTTACATAATTATTTGTTTTCACTTGGGCTAGTGGTGCATGTATTTTAAGAGGCACTGAATTTAGAATAATAAAAGAAGCATAAATAAAGACATGCCCTTAGTAAAAAGTTTTAAAGTGAATTAACCTCTTCGTTTTGCAACAAACAATTCATTCAACGATCAGATGAAGGCGGGTTACTAAATAGATGACGACTAAACGAATATTTTTAGATGAGATAATGTTAAATGGGCCACGAGTGGTAACAAATGTTCTTTGTCTAGTTACCCTGTAACTATTTTCGAAATCATTAGTCTTCGAGTGACACGCTGCTCGTGAAATTACTCACCGCAACACAGAACACTTGACACAAGGTGGTCAATATTTTGTACTGTTTATGATTTTCCTTTGATCAGGAACAATGAGACGGAGATATTTGTCAAAGCATTGCATAGATTAACGGAATTAACGCAACTCTGATGAAACACTTCAAAAGATACATAAATATCTTCAACAAAAATTAAGAAGTTAATTGTCGCTGCTGTGGAATGCTTGACTGCGATAAAGTAAACGCTTTATGTTTACTAACTAATCACGAATTACTGAGGCTGGGACTATTGCTCTAACACATTTTTGTTTTGAAGATATGTTTTTCAAAGGAAATAATTATTGATAGAAGTCTCATAAACACTCATAAAGAGTTTTACTTTCATGCAGTACAACGACTTTATCCTAGTGGTTGACCAAACGACACTATTCTGAATGTGACAGCGTTTTCGTCAATTTAACACTTGGCTGTTGCGTTAGATTTTCCTCTCATTTCCTTGAGTTCGTTGTGCTAAAATCCGAGTAGAGCGAGTGTGAACATGCGAGAACAATGTGCAATTAGGTGTCGCGTGGGCGGGTGGGCAGAGCGACAGGTATGTGGCCCGGGGGGGGCGAGGTGGAAGGGGGCCTGCCCGCGACTCAATCGCCAGGTAATTACCGTCACCGACTGGACATGCTGAAAGATTGACACCACCGCGACCACTCTCGATGACTTGTTTATTGCTCGCCATTAAAAAGTAATACATTTTTTCTCACCTCGAACATCATAAAACTGCCAAGAATATGCTAAAATTAGTATCGATATTGGTTTAATCCGCTCGGATATTAGGCGAGCAGGCGCTATTTAATGGTAACAGGTTTCCGTGGAAGGTTTTATCGTAAATATTATTCACAAATTGTGTGGAGACGCAGCAGGGGCGCGCCACTCAGCGAGGGGGCGATTTTTCATCGACGCTGCCTCTGCCCTGCCAAACACATTTTTTAACACCTCGCCCCAAGCTTAAATCAAACATTTGCTTTCTGCTTCTTTTAACATAATTCAATTCTGTTCCTTGCAATTAGCGTCAATCACAGCTATAAAACCTCACTTTTATAACCCAACCCAAAAACCCCATTACACATAGTGTCTAACATTTTCACAAAACGATATTGGACAGAAATTCAATACTATCGAACTTCCTTATTGGTTTCCAAATAAGCAGATTTAGAAATACGAGGACATTACCAGCTTCTGTGGCAACAATACTGGCTTAAATGCTACTATCAAACTTACATTACGTGGTACATTTAAAATGTGCACAGTATTGTAGTGCCGTGGTAGTCAACTAAAGTAATAAACCGATGTGGAATGTCGTCAATAAGTTAACCTTATTAGTTGGTGTGTGCTGAACGCCGCGGGTGGTGGTGCTACGGGCCCGTTCACACTGAGATATGGACAACCTTTACTGACCCATTACAATATAAACGGCTGCATAATGAAATTAGCTCGCTTGGTCTGAACAGCTCCTTATGATAATCGTCGACCCTTCTCTTGCCATACACGTATAATTGAAACCACTCCTATCACTCCACTACGTAACATAACACCCTTAATTGATTACATTATTTGTATGAACACGATTCTATAAACATTTGATCGCAGCTCCTTCTGTCAGAGGAAATCATAGTGTCTCTTTTGTTTCAGATCACGAAATTGAAAATCGACAGTAATCCATTCGCTAAGGGATTCCGTGACTCTTCACGTCTCACCGAGTTCGAGAGGTAACTATCATCATAACGTCTGTATTGTTAGATAACGTTTGCGGCTAGAGATACGTTTGAGAAGATATTTTCTTCATAATTACTGAAAATTTGATGAGAAAGAAACTGTTATTTTGTAAAACGATGGTAAATTAGATCAATAGCAATAAGTATTCAAGTGTGACAGTTATTTATTACTATTCATGAGTGTTCATTACGTGTCATTGCTCGCGACACAATTTGGTTAGTTCTCTAATCGTAGACTCTGCATTGGATACGCTCTCAGAAACAAACATAACTGTCAGATACTGATTGATATCTCCACGCGAGCAATTATGTCTCTGTATTTATTGCTTCTTAGCCAATCCAATGTATTTAATAGCGGGTGAGCCGACATCAAGTTTCCTCCCGTGTAATTTATAATCTAACATTTTCTCTCACCACATTCGCTTCGCATATCTTATTGCTCGCTTTCGCATTTCTAAAGCCGTATTGCTCTATGTTCTCTTGATTATTGGGTGTTTTATTTTGTTTTGTTTGTCTGTTGAGATACTATATCACGGGGGAGCACGAAAGAACATCAGTCTTCCCCGACGACGCGCGCTACAGCGCCGCCAGTCATAGGTAGATACGATCATACAATCATATTACATATCTGCTTCATTTTTTTCGAAAACGTTCACGTGTCTAACGTGTGGCTCCGTACCTTTTCAGGGAAACGATGGAGTCGATGTTGGCGGAGCAGCACTTCCTACGCTCACCGCTACGGCCTTTCGACCTGGACCAGCACAATAACAATCTGACGCTGGAGGAGAAGGCGATCCTGGCGGCGCGCTCGCAGCTGTTCCTGCGCGCTGCCTACCCGCTGTACGGCGTGCCGGCGGCCGCGCTGTGGGGGCAGTGGGCGTGCCTGGCACCGCAGCTCCTGGCGCAGCAGCATCTAGCGGCGTCGGGCTCGGGCCTGCAGCTACCGCGGCCCGTGTACCCGGGTGCGCTGGGTGCCGGTGCGGTTCCGCAGCAGCTGGCGCAGCACCGCTTCTCGCCGTACCCGCCGCGCCGCGCGTCGCCCGGCTCCTCGCCGGACTCGCTGCGCGACGCCAGCCCGCACCCGTCGCCGCTGCACCCGCCGCACGCCCCGCACACCCCGCACACCCCGCACCCGCCCCACAGCCCCACTTAGTGATAAAACGCCGAATAAAAACCTCCCCGAGATCTCCCTGTAATAATATGCGATATTGTATGAGAGTCTTTATATGGAATGTTTTCTGAGAGAACACAATAGGAAATTCTGAAGTGCGTCGGTGTTTTGCTGCGAAACGTAATGGCGTCGTGAACTTCGATAATTTTATGCGCCGAGAAGTGAATAAACTGAGTGCGAGTGCGTGGAGAACATTTAGAAGTGCGTCGGTGATCGTGATCCACTGAACACCGCGCGCTTCAGTAACCTGTCGTTACTCAGACTGTGAAAAAGTTGTATTATATTGTAATATATTATTTAACTGTACTTTAAATCTGTAATTATTGTTATATGTTCCTAATAGTTTTGTCTCGTAGTGATGGTTTCTGCTAAATTAATGTTATAGCAAATTAGAGTTAATTGCATCAAAACAATAATTTGATTGCTGTGTACATTTTGTTTGATATCTTTCAGACTATTTGGAAAACAAATAAAAGAGGGGTGAAAACATTACGGAATGTACCGAAGTCGTAAACATTGATGGCTTAATAGTACTGGCATTCGATACTGACTGTTTTTGTCTGATTTCATCTTGTTTAGGTAAAATGTGCAATACAACTGAAAAAAATGTTTTAGTGAAACTTAGAAGATTAGTAAGATAGATGTATTGATAATTAAATAGTAGAAATTATATTGCTGTCTATGATTACAATTAATTCCTACATCCGACTACAAACGGATGCATAGATGTACCTACACGGTTACTTTGTAGTTAAATTATAGTTATTATAAATAATATATTGCTAAAGAAAAAATTAAATGTTTGTTAACATATACCTGATTTGTTTCATTTACCTCAAGTAGTTACTGCTCAATCGTCAAAAAATAAAGTCATGAAAAAACATCCCCATTGGAGTAAGGCAAGGGTACTTTTCTAATGGAAAAAGCTGGTGTTCGCATAGAACAAGGAAAGTACAGACAGGACGCAGCAAAAAAAATCCGGCCAAGTGCAAGTTGGACTCGTGCACGAAGGGTTCCGTACCATTATCGCAAAAAACGGCAAATAAGTATATCACGTTTGTTGTATAGGAGGGTAATGTGTTTATCAGTCTATGTATGTATGTATGAATGTTTGTTCCTATATGGCGTTCTAGAGACCAAACGCGTTAGCCGATTTTGATGTTTCTTACGTCAATCGATTCGTCTTAACCCTGCGAATGTCACTGGTGCATTAAAATTGGGGCCCCAATTTTTTATTTATTTCAAACCCATCGTGTGGTGTATCAAAATGAAGGGTTTGAAGAGGTGATTACAAAAATATATGATACTTATATGTACCAAATTCTAAAAAAAAAATAACTAAAAAGTTGTAAATAAAAAATATATTTAAAATAACAAAAAACCCGACTGCTTAAAAAGCCACCTAAAAAGACGTAAACAAGAAGAAAATCATGCTGTGCAGTCGGAGGATACATCTCGTTTTGCTCAGCCAGCTCGCGCATATATATCCTCCGTCTGTTTTTTGTTGTCATAGCGGCAACAGAAATAAATCATCTGTTTAAATTTCAACTGGCTAGCTATCACGGTTCATGAGATACAGCCTGGTGACAGACCGACAGACGGACAGTGGATTTTTTACCCTTTGGATACGGAACCCTAAAAAGGGCAGGAAAATTTCACTTAAGACGGTACCCTGACCAAAAAATCGGCATGAGATATGAGCGTTCCTATTGGTCTAGCGGCACTGGTGGCGCATGAATTACAGTAGTGAATACGCCCAGATTTTAGAATAAAATCTTTATAAAATCGAATTTTGGTCTTTTGAAAAAAATAATTCTACAAAAATGTTCGTTATTAAATTGTCTATCCATTAGTGTTAGTACAAAAAATAATCAATGAACACTTTACGAGGAGATGCATATTAACAATAATTATTTCTCATTTTCATGTTTTTTTGGAAGTAGATTAGTGAAATATATACAACTTTAAAAAAAAAACTAAATCTACCATTTTAGAATCAATATTATGTAGAAATTTAATGTATTTTTATTAATTGATATTTCTTTTTAAATAACGAGTAGATAGCTCCTAAAAACAGCACAAAAAACGGCTTGCGCGGCGTTTTGCTCGGGGTACCGCCTTAATACAATAAATAACATTTTATAGTACTGCACCAAAGACTAATAAAAATAATTAGGAATTCTTTGTAAGAATTCAACCGACTAGAAAATGATAAGTAAATAAAAGCAGGACTTTTTTAAATACGTCTGCTAGATGGCATTGGTAACTGCATAGGGTGCCTAATTCCAACCTCATTCGATAAACATTTTTAGGGTTCCGTAGCCAAATGGCCAAATACGGAACCCTTATAGATTCGTCATGTCTGTCTGTCTGTCCGTCCGTATGTCACAGCCACTTTTTTCCGAAACTATAAGAACTATGCTATTGAAACTTGGTAAGTAGATGTATTCTGTAAACCGCATTAAGATTTTCACACAAAAATAAAAATAAAACAATAAATTTTGGGGGTTCCCATACTTAAAACTAAAACCAAAAATATTTTTTTTCATCAAACCCATACGTGTGGGGTATCTATGGATAGGTCTTCAAAAATGATATAGAGGTTTCTAATATCATTTTTTTCTAAACTGAATAGTTTGCGCGAGAGACTCTTCCAAAGTGGTAAAATGTGTGTCCCCCCCCCTGTAACTTCTAAAATAAGAGAATGATAAAACTGAAAAAAATATATGATGTACATTACTATGTAAACTACCAGCAAAAATTGGTTTGAACGAGATCTAGTCAGTAGTTTTTTTTTTAATACGTCATATATTGTAAACCGCAATTTACCAAGTCCGGAACCCTTCGTGCGCGAGTCCGACTCGCACTTGGCCGGTTTTTAATAATATTTGCCTTCTGCAGTAGTATAGGTAGGTATAGTTTTATGGAAACTTATGCATAAAACGGACGAAGACACACGTTTTTTAAGTACTACCTACAGTAATTGAATAAACCGGCCAAGTGCGTGTCGGACTTTGCACATTTAGAGTTCCGTGCCGAATTTAGAATATATAAAGTACATGTTAGTAAAATATACGTAATAATAAACGATATCACGAAAAGCAGATTGCCCATACACAGGCCCCCTATGAGGTATCGTGTCTGCGATTTCATTATTATTCGAAAAAAGGATTTATATTTTGTGTTTTTTTCCATCCGTGTCCTTTACTTTATAAGTACAGACAACAACAGATCAGGTTCCTTCACTTGGACATTTGTATGCACCTTATTGCATTGTAATAAGGGTTCATTTGAAGAACATAAACATCGTAATATCTCGTGATCCCCACAAAATAAATGAAAAATATTTTCTAATTATGAATATAACGTGTTTTTCCTACAATATACAACCAAATTCATCAAGATACAACCATTTTTCAAAGGGGCCCAAGTTCCCTTACAAAATGGGCATTCTCCTTTCAAGTTCATAGGTCCATGGGAAGAACACGTGAGTGACAGCAATTGGGATTCGTTTGGACCCTTCGGGTACGGAACCCTAAAAAGGTGACGACTACACCAGACGTAGCAGTGCTACGAAAATGTTTCTCGAGTAAATTGATCATGTGAAACAGATGTAATTAACGTGTATACATCTGTCCCTTACGCACACTCAAAATATCACACACTAGCTGTTGCCCGCGGCTTCGCTCCCGTGGAACTCCCCACATAACCCGTTTTCGGGATAAAAAATAGCCTATGTCACTCAGGAATAATGTAGCTATCTAATGGTGAAAGAATTTTTCAAATCGGTTCAGTAGTTTCGGAGCCTATTCGGTACAAACAAACAAACAAAAAAATCTTTCCTCTTTATAATATTGGTATAGATATGATCACCCCCCTGATTTATTCATACTTACTTGGGACTTGGACTTGGAGAGCAGTGGAGGCTCAGTGGTAACGGCCTCATACGTGTTGTAGGTCGTGGGTTCGATCCCAGGCAGGCGCTTTACTTTGTGTAAACGATTTCATCATCAATGCTACTAACGGTGAAGGAAAACATCTTGAGGAGACCGGCCTACCTAGGATATCCTAGAACTAAACATTCGAAAACATGTGACATCCACCAACCCGAAATGGGCCCGCGTGGTGAAATTAAGGCCCATTTCCTCTACCCAGTATTTGTGTCCCAGCAGTGGGAACATTAAAAGTGATGATGACATGGGACATGTATGCATCTCTGCCCAATACTTCAAGGAATACAGACGTCCTGTTATGTTATCTGAAAACACATAATAGGACCTGTTTTTGGATCCTTAGTCAACTCAACCAAAGGTGATGCTGACCAATGGTTTTACATTTCAGTAGCATGCGTATTTTGATCAATAACGTACAAAGCGTATTGCGAATACTTTCATTGTACGCACAGCTAAGGAGTGGAATTCCCTGCCGGAGTCTTTGTTTCCTGATAGCTACAACCTTGGGGTCTTTAAGTCAAGAGTGAATAGGTTACTTCTAGGCAAGCGTGCTTCACCGTCGACCACATCATCACTTACCATCAGGCGAGATATTGGCCAAACGAAAGACTATACTTACTTTGATTGACCTGTAGGAAGCAGGGCTCTAGATAGACGTGCAGCGCGCATGTGCGTTACCTGTCGTCGTTTCAATGCTTTGTTAAATAATTACCTGTATGACAAACGTCATCCTATTTTATTGCATTCCAGTAATTATTTAACCGTTTGTCTCACAAATGGTCAAATAAGTTGGAGAGTTAATTATTTGACCATTTTTTAGACTTACAATCAGGCGCGGATCTAGGATCGCAGGGTGGGCTATGTTTCTCACTGGCAGCGGGAGGGACGATTGAAAAATAAATGTCAAAGCTATCTCTGTCAATTTGGAGTTTTGGACTCAGTTTGGTCTAAGTGGGAAGAGGGGGAGGGGGGAGGGCAATTGCCCCCGTTGCCAACCCCTTATATTCGCGCCTGCTAACAATTGATGAATACATGCGTCTAACCGAAACTTAAAACCATTGATTAGCATATTTAACCATTGTTTTAGTTAACTACGCACCAAACAACTGGGCCATAGTGTTCGGCAATCAAAGGGCTATGATACTGAAAGAGAATACTTTGGAGACAAAAAAATCCACTTGGATGATAATTCTACTGTATAATAATGCTGATTCCAACAATAGAGATCATAAAAAACTTAGGCAGTATCCTACTTCATAATTTGCAAGAAAACTTAAAAAAAATGAATAAATGAATAAAGAATGAATGAATGTATGTGCAAATGAATAAAAATAAATAAAATAAATAAATAAACTTACTAATATTCACCAATAAAAAATGGCATCCTAAGAACCATTCAAATGCACCATGGTTCATCAACAACACAGGGATCCATAAAGCTCTGAACATAAGAACAGTTAAGGAGGAGTTAAAACTAACAGAGAATAAATATAAAACACGGCTGGAAAATCACCCAAATGACCTAGCTATATACCGCGTTAGCAACTATCAGCAACACTAAACTACTGAAACTCCATGACATACATAAAATTGGTGACTGATGGTGAAGGACGAGGGATCTCCTGCTGAGGAACTCCTTGGACACGAAAACGACAGGGAATCAATCTCCTTATAGTTTTAGAACATAAGGCAAATTGGTCAAGATATCTTCTTTCTCACTAGAGATCAAATAGGCTATATTTGTATCAATAACTTCATTAACAACATCGTATCGTCATTTTTATGAACGACACGGAACGTAGTTCACAACAAACAGTTTGTAATTTACTAGAGGGCCGTTAGATGGCGGTGGGTGTCGCATTTACTTCGTAACGTTATGGAGAAGCTCGGCTCAAAGCGTTCATACGAGCGATACAAAACGAGCTTTTGTTTTGTCTTATTTTAACAATTTTCTTTATTTTAAGTCATTTGTGATAATAGTTAGCCTGTCGGAGGTACAAAGCTATATTAATATTTTCAGTTATTAGTTTGTTAAAACTAACAAAGTCGAATTTGTCTAAAAATAATGAAATACAATACAAAGCTCTCACGACCGATGCGAAACGAGATTTTTAATTTCTTGTTTTATTTTGCCATTTTCTTTTATTGTAAGTTATTGCTGATCAGAGTACCGTTGTCAATAAGGATATTCATATTTAATCACAGTGTTGTTAGTTATAATAACGAACCACGAATTAACAAGACGAGGTTTTGTTAAAACATTCAATTACAGTATTTCCAGATTTTTCGTTTAAATTAGCACACGTTTGTCTCTTTTGTACGAAAGTGTGACAGATTGCGAAATTGTAACAAATTAGAGCGCCGGCGGGCAATTATGCAAAGCGGCCATAAAGTTATCTTTAGGAAAACAACGGCGTCACCCCACGCCAACTATTCAATTAAATTGAAGCAGTGCCGAGCGAGGCATTCGAGTCACATAGAGGAAGGGTCGACTACATCGAATTAGTTGCGCGCGTGGCTACATTACTGGGACAAATTTCACGTCCCTTGGGTCCATCTCGGCCCGCAGGGTCGGGGATGCAACGCTAATCTAATCGGGATTGTAGCTAATAAATGTTGTAGCCAGTGACATAGCCACCAAGAATTTATTGCTTGTAAAAGTGTTTCCAATCGTGGATATTGTTCGGATGACGCTTCTATTCTGATAAGCAACGATTGAATTTAACGTTTGACTGAATATTTCATTTGGTTTTAGTGCCGGTTGTTATGTTGTTGTTAATTAAATATAGTGATGAGGGTAGTTTTTGCTGGGGATTGCGAAGGATCTGATGGACTTGTTAGATTGACTAACGATAAGCTGGTGTTTATCGTGAAGTAACTCATCAGACCTTTGCACGATCTTGTCTATTTCCATACTTCTACTCATATTATTGAAATCCAAAATGCCGTCTGACCACCTAGGTACTACGACTATCAAATTGAAACATAAGTAGACGTATGTAAGTACAGACAAAGCTTTATTCAGTGTGGCTTATCGGCAGGCTGGCTGAGCAGCGAGGCAGGGGTTTGTAATGCGGCGTTATTGGCCACTCGACTCATAATCCCCTTTTAACTGCGGCTCCGAGCCGCGCCGACGTGCCCCGAATGTTTATGTTCGGGTTCTTCTGCTCGAGAACATTCGCACTCCTTAGCTCTGATGTCGACGACACCGCGGTACGTGGTGAGGTGACGGGATGACGCCCAATTACGCGAGAATTCTTCGGGTTATCGAATTTTAGATCTAAGTTTTCAGTTTAGCTGTTTAGTGGTATCTCCTCGAATCTATCATCGTAATTGAGATTCCCTCCAGCTGGTGGACAATAAATACATTATTTTTTGGTTTCGGTAAAAATTATCTTCAACTTTTAAGGGTTAGTTTTAAGATGCATGCTTGTTTTTGTTTTTATCTAAGCTTACTGGCATATAACATTATTCTAAACCTATTATGTTTTCTCTTTATGTGAATTTGTTAATTCTTCATAGAAAAAATATCTTGAACCGTAATATTTTCTTGCGCTCGAAACGTAACTACCATAAATCCTACTTAATTTTCTTTTTCCTTCGGTCCCTTTTGAAGAAAAAGAAAATTATTTACAACCCGAAAACCAACACTTTGTTTTAGGGATGATTCCTTGGTAGAAAAAATTATAATTCTATTCAGTCCGTCAATGAGATTATCAAATAATATTGGACATGTATTTTTTGCTTTACCTAATCAATAAAAATTGAAAAGATAAAGCGCATCAAAGTTCAGGAGTGGGGGCTTGTGACGTCACTTTGTCAGTATAAAGTGTACTAACAACGTTTTTCAACGTATTATATCGTCGACACTTGAAAAGAAAAAATACATGTCCAATTTTTTTAACAATCTACCTGAAGGGCAAAAATAAATACCTACCTGCCTATATTTACCTATACTTAATACATCATAAAACAAAATGTTGGTTCTCGTCTTATATTTCTACAGGAATCATATCATAATAACTGCAATGAAAATGGAAACAGTTTTACGTGCCAAACCTATGCCGTGCAAGGTAGAACACAAGTTCTCTCGCAATCAAACCGGAACAGCACTTTACGATGTAACGTAGACACTTGAGCAAGACATACCTTCTGTTACCAACACGGCTGTAAAGAACAATGTTCTATATCATTTACATAAACCTTGATTTAATACATAGGTAGGGTACCGGGAGACAGGGCGGAGCACGGCAGCCGGCGCTAATGTCCTGGCGTGCCCACACATCTCCACATTTCAGTAAAACTGCAAACGTAACTGGGTAATAAATTCACGTTTATTACCGCAAATATATGTACTCTTTACCTTGGCAGTCGCTACCGGAACAAATCGTGGGTCCGCCGTTTATGCGGTAAACGCGAAACGTGCGTTATGAAATATTAACGTAAACGCGCGCGTTTGCTGAAACAATGCATATAGAATAGGCATTCTGGCCTCATCGCTAAGGTGGGCACATTATCAGAATGGTGCGCTAATGGAATTGAGCGTTTTTATTTATTGCCCCGTGTGCTTATTGGAGCGTGGCGTTTATGTGTATCGCGGCATAACTCACCGTTTATGATTATTTTTATGAACGTTTTAATGTTGAACGTCTGCTCTACAGCTGAATTAATTGAAATACTACAGTTGAAAACAGTAATTTAAAATTTACCTGGGCGGCCGAGCATAGAGAAAAGGACGTTTTCTAAAAATCATGAAACTGCTAGGGCTAGATGTATGAATGTGTGTGAAGCAAAAGAAGTATATAAGGATCGTAGCAGGTGGCGTTCTGTAATTTCTGCCTTCCCCCATGGAAAAAAGGCGTGAGTTTATGTATGTATGTATGTATGAAACTGCTAGCTAGATCGATTTATCGGCACCGAAAACCCCCGCATACTAAATTTCATGAAAATCGTTGGAGCCTTTTCCGAGATTCAGATTATATATATACAAGAACTACTCGTTTAAAGGTATTAGATGGATAAAGATTCGTATAATTAATTATTTTTTTTTAGAACAGCGATAAATTGATTATCACTTACATGCACCGAGCATCTTGAAATCGTACTGTGCAAGTTGACCTAATGAGACTCGAGATAAGCAAGAAGAACATAAATGTTAACAGTAATATAAATTTTATTGACGTAACCTACTGTTTCCAGAGCAATCTAATTGTTACCCTATCCACACGAGAGTACCCACTTAAAAATAATGCAGTTCGCAGCGCTCGCAGCGCATATTGCAACTCGATAAAGTTATTCTCGTTCAATAACGCGAATGATCTGACTTTTCCCGTTTTTCCTCTACGAATGGCTACTCCCTTCCTCTTCCCCCACTCCGGCGCCTCCCCGGCCTCCCCTTGCGGTGCAAAGTTGAGGGCATTAGCGTGTTATCGGCGGCAGCGGCGTGAAGAAGGCGCCCACCTGAACTGGTACCACACCACCCCTGACGACACCTAGAAATTACGGTCGAAGCAAATTTCGACGAACACATTGCTGGCTGCAAATAAGCGGGAATTTAAAGCGAACAAAGAAACTACGCATTGTAGGTAAAACCCCACATTACCCACTCACTCCCTAATAGGTGTAACAGATACTATCTATAAGCGTTGAGATGTGGGGATAGGTGGGAAGCGTGAACGTGTTTTGCAAACCAGCCGAGGAAATAAGGTGTCCCCAATTTTACTTTGTCGACCGCCACTGATAGCAGATAATGTAGTGTTACGAGGGAACTTTGTAAATGGAACCTTTTTCGTTATGTTTTATTCCACGAATGTTATGGTAATTTTGCCGACAGACCTTTGAGAGCAAAACATTTTTTTTTTCAAATTGTCTGTTTCTGGAATGTAGATTATTTACTAGCCGTTTGTTTTGTTTATCCGTAGAATCACACTTTACTTTCAAATAAATTCCGTGGTGCGTGTCCTCAATAGGAACTTGATTTATTGTGTTGTATTGAAAACGAATTGTTCACATCGAGTATTTCGCACGCCTATCATAATGCATTTCTAATCAAATCCTTGCGGTCACAGACATATATAAGTATCAAGTTTAAGGGGCAGAGGTCCCGCGGGCCCTGAGACCATTGACAGGTTATTGATACAAATAGTCCTCCCTCCCCGCCTCGCGCACCCCGCACTACCCCGCCGCACCCCGCACCCCCCGACAACACCAATAAAACCTGATTGATATTGTGTAAGTGCGCTCGGAAAATGTGGGAACTCGATTGATGTTACAGCCAAATTCGATTGGAGGAAAATTGAAAAGAACCACGGATACAGATAAACTTTTGTTCTATGTGAAGGTGTTAAAGTTGAAAATTGGTTGGGCGAGGGAAGGTTTAATGTCTTTTCAGCATCGGGACGTGTGTATTGATAGTAGTCGGGGCGTGAATAGTGTTGTCTAATGGTGGAGCTACACGTGCTACTTAGGAGTACAGGTACTCCGTATCGTAACGTAGTACGTACCAACCTCTTTGTAATTATTGGCTTCGATAATTTGATTCATTGTATTTTTACATGTTTGAGCTACTTAATACACAACACCTTTTATGTAAATAGGTAACAAGTAGTCAAGTAGAACTATTTAAGGCGACTCGTACAATGGGTAGGTTAGGTTACGGCCAAAATTCGCTTCACGCTCTTTCCTGAATAATTAACGTGTTGATTTTGGTAGATTAAGGTTGCCCTAGTCGACGGCACGAACTATTTTGTGCGCGGGGTTAAAATGCATGCTCATCCGACAACACGTGCGAAAGAGATAGCTGATGTAATGAGCAGTAAGAAGCTAGTTCGAGTACGAATTAGCACTTTTGCAAGTTTGTAGCGAAATGGATGATGATTTAGGACGAAAACGAGCGCGTGAAATTTTATAAACAGACCTTTGAGAGTCTAGATATCATGAAAAAATTACTAAATGTATATTTTCAATTATTTGCATTGTTGAACTACTAATCTATCCCTGTATGGTGGCCGTTTTGCAATTTTCCTTCTCATTATGGTATTTATTTCCACCCAAAGATGCGTTAAAATTAGTGTTCAAATATGGAACTTTCGACGATCATAACTTTTAAATGAATATTATTTTTACTTTTTTGTTTCCATACAAGGATAGATAATGATGAGACAAATTGATATCATTTTATATTTTGAACGTATTAACCGCGATTGACGATTTACATCGTCAAACAGTGGAGTAATCGCTAGATTACGTTTGTATGGAAGAATGATCGACTAGTGCAACCTTAACTGCACAGAACTAACAATCTTTGAATAACAATTTTTCTTTCAATTATTTCCTATGAATTTCTTGGTTCATAGTACGTACTACGTAGATTTATCTATACTGTAACTATGCATTTAGCGATATATTTCAGTAGGAAATGAGTAACATTAAAGAAATTGAAATCTTAGCCAGGTACCTAACCTGCCTATTGTTGTGAAAACTAACAATGTCGTTAAAACGTACAATGCAATTTGCACTTAAACTGAAATATATAAATTCTGGCCACTGTCTACCCTGAGCTTAAAATTTGAGCACTGGACGGGACAGTGACGTCCACGTGGGCGTTATCGACATCGATACTCGATAAGTTATCCAAAATGGTAGCAAAGAGACATGGCCCAGACATGCAAAAAGTACGGCTTAGTATACAGCCTGATTTTTTATCACTATTAATTTTTATTCAGGTATTTATTCATTTATTTGTATTCAGTTTATTGTACACCATAATAAACAAGAAAAAGAAACTTAATACTAAAAACATACAATGGGCGGCCTTATCGCATACCGCGATCTCTTCCAGGCAACCTGGACATGACATGGGGTTGTCATTGGTGCGACAATACCAACAATGAACATAATGTAGATACAATAATACTTTCTAGAAACACAAATAAATACATATGCTAAATAATAGATACATAAATACATACATACAAATATATAAGCAATGAAAATAAATGATGTACGATATTCATAGCACATTATGTCTAACAAGTCAAATTTCACAATTTAAAAAACCCCCGACGCATTTATCTTGCGAAAACACCCCAATTCAAACAGTAAAATGCCCATAACTTTTTAACGGCTGAACCGATTTTATTCAAACATAGCTAAGAACACTCTCGACATAACTCCCTTTCAAACAAAAAAAACTAAATCAAAATCGGTTCATCCGTTTAGGCGCTATGATGCCACAGACAGACACACAGATACACAGATTCACAGATACACAGACACACAGATACACAGCAACACACGTGAAACTTATTACACCCCTTCTTTTTCCGGCGGGGGTTAAAAACAAAGAGCACAATCACAGCGATAGGTAATGTTCTTTGATGAGTTTTTTAAATACAGGCAACGACTGAGCACATTTAATTGGGTCAGGCAATGCATTCCACAGACGAGCAGCCTGGACAGTAAAGGATTTATCCATAAAAGTTGTGGAATGCATTGGCATTCTAAGTCGCAAGTTATCTGATGACTTTAGAGATTTCGTGTGGGAATCGCAGATAAACTGAAAACGATCATGCAAAAAGTATGGCTTAGTATACAGCCTAATTTTTTATCACTATTAATTTTTATTTCAGGTATTATGTATCAATCAAAGACACGATGAATGAAAAACCCTATTTTTTAAAAGGAAAAAATATGAAGTGGTCTCTACATTTTGTCGAGTTATCCAAATAAATATGCTCTGAAATCTGAACTACAGATTTTATTGTTATTTTTTTAATGTAAAACACGATAATTGCAGAATGAGATTTAATTACATAAAAAACGGCCAAGTGCGAGTTGGACTCGCGCACTATGGGATCCGTGCCATTATCAAAAAAATGTCACGTTTGTTGTATGGCAGCCCCACTTAAATATTAATTTTATTAGTTTTTAGTATTTATTGTTATAGCGGCAACAGAAATACATCATCTGTGAAAATTTCAACTGTCGAGCTGTCACGATTCATGAGATATAGCCTGGTGACAGACAGACAGACAGACAGACGAACCGTGGCATCTTAGTAAAAGGGTCCCGTTTTTACCCTTTGGGTACGGAACCCTAAAAATGAAAAACAAACTCTGATGTTTCTTACATTTTGTCAAATTATGAGAACAAGAATGTAGTCCCATGGAGATTTTAGCTAATATTATTATTAATATATAGAAACATTTTGAATGCTGAAATAAAACAGGCTGTATATCTTGACGGAACAGTGGCGACCTCAAGCGGAGTAGGCGGTAATTAACAGCTGATAGGCGTTACAACTAAGACAGGTTGACATGTACGATTTTACACCGGTCATTATTGACAAGGCTATCTCTTGTACTTGTACGCTACTTATTGTAGAACAGGTATTTACTGAGTTTTGACAGTTATGTGTAACTGTGTAAGTGTGTCGAGGTTTCTACATAACATAGAGCTGCATATTGTTAAAATATCTTACATACCTATCTCCATAAATGAGCTAAAAATAACATTATTAGAATCTTACATAAAATACATCCTACCTAGACTTTTAATCTATCGATGGTTGTACTCAAACATAACTATATCCATAACCAAAAAAAAACCGGCCAAGTGCGAGTCGGACTCGCGCACGAAGGGTTCCGTACTTGTTAAATTGCGGTTTACGATTTATGACTTATTAAAAAAAACTACTTACTAGATCTCGTCCAAACCACCATTTTCGGTGGAAGTTTACATGGTAATGTACATCATATATTTTTTATAATTTTATCATTCTCCTATTTAAGAAGTTACAGGGGCCTCCCCCTGTAACTTCTTAAATAGGACACACACATTTTACCACTTTGGAAGTGTCTCTCGCGCAAACTATTCAGTTTAGAAAAATATATATTAGAAACCTCAATATCATTTTTGAAGAGCTATCCACACGTAAGTTTCAGTTTCAAGTATGGGAACCCCCAAAATTTGTTTTTTTTCACTTTTTGTGTGAAAATCTTAATGCGGTGCACAGAATACATCTACTTACCAAGTTTCAACAGCATAGTTCTTATAGTTTCGGAAAAAAGTGGCTGTGACATACGGACGGACAGACAGACAGACAGACATGACGAATCTATAAGGGTTCCGTTTTTTGCCATTTGGCTACGGAACCCTAAAAATGGATAAAAATCCAACACAATAATTAATCACAATTATTATCTGCCTCAGTATTAGTCACAGTCACATCTACAACAAAAAAACAACACAAAAACAGTAGCCACAAATTCCATAAATCATCAAACAGCTTTTGAAAAGCGAACAATAATTGAGAGACAAGTTACAATTTTGCTTAGTAAGACCTCGGAGGCCGACCGACCAGCCAAATGGAATATATTCGCCGATCAGTCCCATTTTTACGGCACACTCGAGGGTTAACGGGTGTGAATGGCCACCCCATTGTGGGAAAATATCTATTAAATATTTATGAACTTTATATTGAGCTCTGAATATTACTTGTATCGGCAAAATGTAATGTTTATGGTAATGTACTGTGGGAGTGTTTTTATAGCTCATAACTGTTGAGTAAACATTGATGCTTAGATCGTAACCTTAAAAAATGTAGTACATAAGGTAAGGCTTTCAAAGAAATGTGTATTTTTGCTCCGAATATTAATGTTTATATTATTGCTTCCTCTAGTATGATAGCGCTTTGAAACTCCTGACCACAGACATAAATCTAACTAGATAACGCAAGTCCCTCCATCTGTATGAAAACCAAGCGTGCCGCTTTTTCACAAACAAATTTACTTACCAGACCAAGAAAATATTTCCAATGCCTCAGCCAACTTTTTCTGTACATTCTTTACAGCTTAATATGCCATACAAAGATTTATCTAGATTTCGGTGGTTTTTCGGTGCCGATAATGCTAAATGAAAAGCTCAGATTACGATCATTTGTCGTAAATTTTGTCCGTTTTTTGGCACGCGAAGTAAATACAATCGTGTCATCTAGTTACATTTATGTCTGTGCTTCTGACCATGAGGAAAACATGGAATGGAAAAAACATAATTATCCCTACTCAGCTACGGTAAGTCATTCATAACATTGTTTAAGCTTTTGATTTTAAAACTAACAGTAGTTCATTAAAACCATTAATAAAAAGTAATTGATCCACATCGAAACCACCAATAATTGCCAAACATAACAATAAAATCATAAAACTACAACTATCGATAGACATTTGCCGAATTCCCCTGTCGCAGGCAATCACAATCTCAATGAGAATAGAGCAGGGCCGCATTACAAGCGTGGAATAAATCAATTACAGGCACCCGCCGCGACAATTACACTTGTAAAGTTGTTTCGTGGTGATTTGCCCACCCGCACACACCCTCACACACACACACACACACCCACACACACACACACGCACGCCTGACCCCTGACGTTTCGGTAATAAGAGTATCAGTGTCGCTGTCTGTTTCAAACTACAGTCACAAGCTTATGATACCCCAATCAGGCGACCCTCCGATTTGAGAGAATGATACCTTGACTTCCCCAAACGATATTAAGCTTTACGTGGTGACAGTAGAGTGCGTTTTACCCCAGGTTGTCATCGAAGGAAGAGTTTTCACAAATAAAGCAACGGATTCTGCTGTACAGCAATTTTATTATTATGAAATGAGTGAGTGTGGAGGCGTAAAATTAACTTGTCGGCGTCGGTCTGAGGGAACCTTTACATTGCGGAATGTTTCCGCCGAGATGTTACAGCCCTTTATACAGCTGTTGTTGTGTCATTAGGTAGGATCAAGTTATGAAGTATTTAGAACCATAACTAATCATATAATTGAATACTGCAATAAGTTTTTATGGGAGAATATTTTGTCCGACTCTGACAATTTATGGAAAGCAGATTGTTTCTTGTATGTATGTTGTAGCAGATATATAATCCTGGGAATGACGCTGTGAAGCCATAATTGTTATTTAGTAATATGCACTGTTGTGGTTTGTGTTGAATAGGTTACCTTACTTTGAATTTTACAGAGGTTTTTAGCAGAGGTCTGTGTGCTGAAAATCCGTGAAAGGTTCGTTGTAAATTAAATAATACTTATTACGCGTACAACTTTACCGGTCCACATATAGTTACTAAGACCATTAATAATTGTAAAAAAAAAACAAATTGACTTTAATATTAGGTATAAATAAAAAAAGGTGTATGAGATAATCTGCTTGCCTGCTTTACCGATTCAGTGTTGCATGTTTTTAATGAAATGGACAATTAAATGGCCAGACCATTGAATAATAGGTTTTTATTTAAAGTCAATTTCACATTGGTGAAAGGTGTATCGTGTAGGTATGCTATTTTGTAGAAACGACTAGATTGTATCTTGTGTCGACAAAAGATCCTTGCACAATTCAAGTACTAATATGCACTTTGTATTAGTAGTCACTAATTACGTATCGATTCAAGCCACGTTAAATTGCAACCGGACGTTATGAAATAATAATGACAAAGAACATATAGTTAAATAAAATAAGTTACTTCAGAAAATCCCGACTGCTTAAGAAGCGAACTAAAAAGACGTAAGCAAGATTAAAATCATGCTGTGCAGTCGGAGGATACATATTCGAGCTGGCTGACCAAAACCAGATGTTGGAAGAAAAATAAATTGGGCGCCCACAATATGGCACCCGAAAGCCGCCATTTTTCTATTCTCCAATTTTAATGTAGACAGTGACACTCGCAAGGTTAAGCTGAATCGATTGACGTAAGAATCATCAAAATCGGCCAACGCGATTGATCTTGAGAACGCCACATAGGAACAAACATGCATTCATACATAGACTGATATACACATTACCCTCCTTCGGTAGTCGGGTATTTAATTACTGACTTTATATTACACTTGTTTCTTGTTGTTTTCCCAGTATCCTACATCGCTTAGCCATAATCATTACTATAAACATTGTATCACCCTTAAGTACTCATTAATTTACAACTCTAAGATATTAATTCAATTACTTGCTTTACGTAAAACTCAGATAATGTAGACAGACTTACTATGCGCTTTTAAGAGTCTAATGCAAACATAGTATTTTAGTAGTATTTCTAAACTGGTCCTACTCCATAGGACAATCTTTAGTGTAGACAAAATCAAACCGGTTAATCTATATATTCATAATTATAGTATTGTTTTATTTTGTCTTGTCTTTTTGTTTAAGAAATTGACTCGCACACTATTCCGTTGTTGTTGAATTAGGTAAATTACCAATGTTTGCAATATTTGTAAGTATGTGAGAACCATGTTCCTATTTTTCAAATGAAAGAATTTACCTGGTAGTGTTTGTAATACTTTAAATCTATACGTAGCAAAGTAGTGTTAGTCTGGGTGCATCGTCCGCACGTATATGAATGACTGTATGTATGTAAATATTGTAACACACTTTTTTTTGAAAGAGTAAGTGTTGAGTTTCTTGTCCGTTCTTCTCCATGCTACTTTTCCGAATGGACGGTAAAACTAAAATTTTTGACGTTCAAAAGTGCCGCTTAATAGCCTAATTGAAATATAGTAATTTGACTTTGACTTTGAAACGAGTAGAACTATAGTAATTCCTACCTTTAAAATACGTGTGGTACTCCTTGTGCAGTCCTGTAACCACTTTCATACTCTGTATTACGCCTATACAAGAAAAGAAGAAGTATCGATAAACTTGAGCGATGAACTCTGGACAGACAAGAATTCACAATGCCAACAGAACTACAAAACCTAACAATTGAAATAAAAATCCTACACACCAAAATACACTATATTCACTTTGAAATAAATGTACCTTTATCATGTTCAGCTATTAAATTCTAAGTAAAGAGGAAATGCGGTCGTAGACATCCGACTGAATTTCCTTATTAAAAAGTCATAATTCGAGGTTTGGCTCTCGCCTATTTCCTCCTCCAATATTGAACCATTTTAAAAGATATTCCATAAACTAAAAAAGCAAAATTTAAACTGTGCCCCTATGTTTTCCTTTTTGGATGATACATTATCTTTAGAAGCACTAGACCCCTCAATCAATGCTCAAAATTGCGCTGCCAACAGAGACCTAGTGTATAAATTTGACAACTTCTCTCGTTGGATCTCTCTGCCCGCATTACCTCTTAAACCCAACATTATTGCCAACGGTGTAGCTACAGCAGCATAACTTGTGCAGCTTGTTTAGCAGATTATTTTAGCTTAGCTCAGCTGTACTGCAAGTTAGCAGTCACCACATTTGCCAAACTGCTACGTAACTAGTTTGTTAGCGGAGCTTGCCTGTAGCGGTTAACGTTTTTCAGTTAATCGGTTTTAAGCTTCAGGTGGACGATTTTGCTGAGAATTTGGTACTTTGTCTGAGTTACGAATATTACTGTGATCAAATTGGCGATAAAGGTAATATTGTTCTTTCAGTAGGTTACGTAAGCAATCAACAAGCAAGCTTTTTTTCTCAGTTGCTCTATCAATAGGAATTTTATTTATTTTGCAGGATTACTTGTGCTAAATTTTAAATGTTGTCCTGATTTTGTATTTTCATGAGTCACTTCTTATTTTGCTTCTCACATTAATATCGCTCCTTTTATTACTTCTACTGCTGTTATCATCTTAATTTTCTTACTTGAGTGTGGCTAAATAAAAACAGCCGCACGGGTCGATCTACAAGGTTAAGCAACGTTTGCCGAGGTCGGTCCGTGGATGGGTGACCATTTCAACATACCGAGTTTCCTCCGTGCCTCGGCCAGCATGTTCAGCCGTTGGTCCCGTCTGTCATTTGAAGATCTTTGACAGCCGTTACGGGTAGTCAGAAACTTGAGATCTGACAGCAGTCTTGCCAAGGGGTATAGTGTTACCCAGTTACTGGGTTGTGGAGGTCAGATAGGCAGTCCTCCATGTAAAACACCCAGCTGAATCCGATAAGACTGGAAGCCGACCCCTACAACAATTGGGAAAAGGTTTGGCAGATGAGATGTCTTTCATGAGTGTCAACTAAACTCGTTACTAATTTAGGCCTGGAAAATCTTGTTAACAACAATGTGGTACCCGACCAACACATCTAATGTCCAGACGTAGATAGGTATCTAGAATAAGTAATTCTAGCCTTAGTTGCACACATAATGTTGCTAAATTAACGAGACTATAAAAGCTTGGACGAAGTGCCCTTTATATCGACACTTTTGTTTGCATCGTATCATATTCCCTTCCCCTTGTATTTCACCGATGGCTGCTCGCATATCTACATGCAATGAACATCTGTAGAAGGTAAATCCAAATACGTAATCAAGTTATATGAAATGTCAGTATTGTTAGAGGTACTCATAAAAAGATGGCATTCTGTCTTTATTCTTTAGTTGCAAATTGGTTCGTTTATATTTTTATTTTTATTTTATGGTACACCAAGATAATAACAATACATAAAGGAAACTTTATTGCATGCCGCGATCTCTAATTATTATAGAGAAATAACAGAAAACCGATCAAGTGCCTCTCGGACTTCGCACATTTGGGTTTCGTACCTAACCGCAAAATCAAGTTGGTTTTAATAGGAAAAAAATAGTAAATTTCTATGAAAAAATATGAGTAATATATATGTAATATTAAAAATTATCACCAAATTTCGAGTTCATAGGTCTATGGGAAGTTAAAATTCTTCAGAACAAAATTTTGTAAAAAAAAGTTGACTGGTCTCATTCTTTTGTTTTCCAATATTTTTAAAACAAAAAAGAATAGTATTTATCTACTTAGCGAGTTCTAAACAACGATATCCGCCCCTCTTTATTTGTATATGAGCCCCCTTAAAAACATTTGAAAATAAGTTTTGACAATTTGTATAGCTTTGAGTCAATAATATTTATACTGTGAAAATTTTAAGACTGTACCTCCAACCGTTTGACTGTAAAATCTGTGTGGCAGACGATGGACAGACAGATAGACTGACGGAGAGACAGACACGTGACTAACAGCAATAGGGCTCCGTTTGGACCCTTCGGTTACGGAACTCTAAAAAAGTTTTTAATGAGTTGGTAACATATAGAGAAGCATGGAAGAAGGTAATGCCAAATAATTAATATATATACATATAATATATGGATATAGGATATGGGCAAGAAAATAATGATGATGAGTTTTAGAATTAATTTAGGATTTACATAGCTTTGTCTTGTCTTTATCACACTGTTATGAGTGATAACTGTCGCTTAAATTACTAAATATGACTCTTTTTACAAGCTTTTTTTTAACTTGCAATGTATGCAAGTATGTATGTAAGTGTGTTTGGGTCAAATCTTGCAACTGAATTTTAAAGCAGTTATCCTCCACCTATTAAGATGAAATTTAGCCTACACGTTTAGTTTGTATGACACTGAATGGTTAGCTAAGTCAAATCATTCTAAATCCAATATGGCGGACGACACAAGATGGCGGACTACTTATTTTTTGTGCACTGTCATGATATGGGTATCAAATGAAAGGGTCTGCTGAGAAGAATAAGAAAATAAACTTGTTTAAAAAAATAAAAAATATAGATTAATTTGATTGTAATATTTCCTCCACCGAATTAATTTCTAGAATAAAACAAAAAAACTCAGCTGCGCTAAACTCCACTGAACTAACATTCGTGATCGACGATGCAGCGCGGCAGCCATAAAACCCGATGCCTCAGGAATGTGAGCAGAGTTGGGCGACGCGTGTTTGAATAATAACACCTCTCGTTTTATGGCCCACCATGTCGCCAGTTCACAGGTTTGCAACATAAACCCTGCTGACAAAATATTAGTTAACAAGGACAGGAAGTTTTCGATATAAGGATCGAGTTTTAGAATCAGAATCATTTATTGCCAATAATGTAGGTATACATATAACTAAGATGGTAACTCTTTGAAGACAGTCCCGGTAAATTTTGCCTTACGGCATGCGAAATTGTTCAGTTGAATGTAACAATACAAAAAAAAACAGTTATTAATACAAAATAATACAAAACATTCAGATCATTATGTCAACAAAATAATTAAATATAACAATAAGTAATCAAAACATTCAAGATTAAAAATAATAATGTCAACAAAATAATAAATTAAATACAATCATAGTCAAATTCATTAGGAATAAACATAATCATGTTAACAAAATAATAAATTAAATGCTATCTCATTAGGAATTAGTAATAATCATGTCAACAAATTGTAATAATGAATACAGTCGTAGTCACAAACATAGAGCCAGCGAAGTATTTATTGGAGCCCGTAGGCATCCTTTGGAGATTTGATGTTTCGAATAGTACCAGGCTGGCAGAAGCAGTAAAAGCATGTCGCGTCTTCTATTAAACTCCGTACTAATTGGTAAGATCACAGACATAATTATAATTATACATCCAATTTAACATTTATAATATTTTTTATTAGTTTTTTGATACTATGTAATGCCTTGAAATGCTACTTAGCCCTCTTCCTCTCTCCTAATTTTTGCTGTGCCCGACGGGGTCCATATTGATCTTTTACCATGTCTATACCATCTATGTAATATATATGGACCAGACACGCGGTCGACTTTACCTACGCTTTCGAGCGTATTTTTCAGAACTCTTGAGACTACTTGCAATCTACACAATAACCATTGAGTTTATTTTTAATTTAACCCCCGCCGGAAAAAGAAGGGGTGTTATAAGTTTCACGTGTGTTGCTGTGTATCTGTGTGTCTGTCTGTGGCATCATAGCGCCTAAACGGATGAACCGATTTCGATTTAGTTTTTTTTGTTTGAAAGGTAATTTGTCGAGAGTGTTCTTAGCTATGTTTGAATAAAATTGGTTCAGCCGTTCAAAAGTTATGGGCATTTTACTGTTTGAATCGGGGTGTTTCCGCAAGATAAATGCGTCGGGGGTTTTTTAAATTGTGAAATTTTACTTGTTTTTTCTAATCTAATTAGCCCCCCTAGCCAAGTTACAAGCGTTTCGTATCGAATCTCTTTCTACAATCGTTAACGCCTTCTATTCTTTGGTCTGACCACGTGACTTAACGTTCAGATTTGTCATTCCCATAGATTGATTCGTTTTTAACCCCCGCCGGAAAAAGAGAGGTGTTTCACGTGTGTTGCTGTGTATATGTGTGTCTGTCTGTGGCATCATAGCGCCTAAACGGATGAATCGATTTTATTTAGGTTTTTTTATTTGAAAGGCGATTTTGTCGAGAGTGTTCTTAGCTTTGTTTGAATAAAATCGGTTCAGCTGTTCAAAAGTTATGGGCGTTTTACTGTTTGAATCAGGGTGTTTTCGCAAGATAAATGTGTCGGGGGATTTTTAAATTTTTAAATTTTGCTTGTCTATTAACTTTATCGATTGTAGATTGTCAACTTAGCTACAGGTGCAGATAGAATATGGATTCTGCCAAGTATCTATCAGCTATTTACTGAAAGATTTGCAAGTGACATATTATGTATTTCAAAGTAATATTTTGATCGCTTCATTTGCGATATTAAGGACAACGTTAATTAAATTGAACACATAAACGTACGGATTACCGGTTTTCTTTATAGCTTCCATTATCTAGTCATCGAAGGATCGATAATAATTAAGACCTCATACACGGAGACACCTTAGTTTATTATTTATTCGCAAAAAACATTATCTTATATTGACATCTATTGGTACCTGTTATAATGGAGTCTTTACATCAAGCTGATCAACTTTATAAACATTAATAATCTTCCTTTCTGTGTCAAGTCTCCTTAATTGTTTTTAGATATCGACTTACCTAGTCCTTTTAAACCCTTGCATGGTTGCCTTCGTGTGTTTATTTATTTAAGTATTTATCAGTTAGTCCTTTCACTGTAACTTCTCACAGAACCGAATACATTCTATTATTATATTCTTCACTAGCGAACTCCTCGCAGTTTCATCAGCGTAGATCCCGTTTCCGTGGGAATACAGGAATAAAAAGTAGCCTATGTCACCCGGGGATAGTGTAGCTTCCCAACGGTAATTTGAAAGGAATTTTTGAAATCGGTCCAGTAGTTTTTAAGTTTATTCGTTACATACAAAAATACAAATCTTTCCTCTTTGGCGATTTAGCAGCTGAGAAGACCAATCCAGGATTGATTTTCCACGACTGCGTTGAGCATCTTCAAATCCGCAGTATAGGAAGTTCAAGTTTCGGAGTGCAAGTTTGGGCTCGTTTAGTTCAGCCTTCCGGAACAATCGAGGAAGGCTGCCGCGTTTTCTAGCGGCCCTCACTAAACGTGCCATTGCATTAGAACATCTCAAACCTGTGGGTCCTCTTGCCTCGGGAGACGTCACCAGCTTCGCGTAAAGCTAGGACAGTACTTTGCGCGCCTACCTACATACGACAGAAAATTAAGTGACGGGCTTTTGTAACGTGAGACCACGTAGAAATATGAAGGTGTTGTTGAGTATTATTTCTTATATGTACATGCTTCGGCAGTACATATATATATATACAAGGCACACGCTTAATTAGCATTCTGATAAAAACATTGGCGTCATTAATTGCATCAGATTTCTCCAATATAGCAATTAAAGTAAATACAGTTTAAAAACACCTTTTCTTTTAATTTTCATTAATTTATGCATTAAAATATTTATAAAAGAATACAATTACAGACATTAACTTTGTTGTTCAAGAGGTGTGGCCCGAAAACATATTGTGTCCTGTCCGTTTAAGTTCACAAAAGAAGTAATTACATTTTATAATTAAACGAATGTCACTGTTAATTGGGCGAGGCGATGAAAAAGTGGGTGCTAGCGTGTTGATATGTTTAATGCAAATATTGAACGTGGAAATTAAGCAATATATTAAAACAGTCGCAAGCGTTTTATTTTAACTTTCGCTTACCGTTTTAATCGTTGTAATATCACGTTTTATTGTTATGTTTTAAACTTTATGTTTAAAACAAAACAAAGAAATGTTAAAAACTTAAAACGCTTAAGACTTCATTTTTAAACTCCGCCGAAAAAAAGAGGGGTGTTATAAGTTTCACGTGTGTTGCTGTGTATCTGTGTGTCTGTGTATCTGTGTATCTGAGTATTTGTGTGTCTGACTGTGGCATCACAGCGCCAAAACAGATGAACCAATTTTGATTTAGTTTTTTTTTTGTTTGAAAGGTGATTTTGTCGAGAGTGTTCTTAGCTATGTTTGAACAAAATCGGTTCAGCCATTCAAAAGTTATTAGCGTTTTACTGTTTGAATCGGGGTGTTTTCGCAAGATAAATGTGCCGGGGCTTTTTTAAATTTTGAAATTTTACTTGTGTTATATATGGGGTTAATATATATATATAATAACTGTTAAAAACCGCCGTAGGAGCTTTAATCTGATTAAGTTTCTATAAGTTAAATAATTTTAGCTGTAAAAGATTTTTCTAAAACATTTCCTTAGCATCTCTTACGGAGAGACAAAAGAGCTCCTGGTTATAACGAAATAATATTTATAGCTGTGTCCTTAATTTAATTTACTATATGTTCTACTTAAACAAGTTATACTAATTGTTAATTTATTAATATTATAAATTTTAAGCACTCAAGCCTGAAACACAGGTTCAACCTAGTTAAGACAATTAATCAACTGTGTTCTTTTAATTTTATTAGATATTTTATTGTAAAATGTGCCTAATTTACTAAGACTGACCGCTTAACTGATACCGTTCCTAAGGTAGCAAGAGAGATATTGACACCCATCAGCGAACTATCAACTGACAGGTCACTGCACCTGCGGTGACACCAAGTACTCTTATGTACTTTTATGTTGTATGAAGTTTTAATAAATACACCCCATTTCGTACCGCACAGCTATATATAGTCGGTCTATAATTTAGTATAACTACGTGTCCCATCCATCTATTCATTCAGCAACATCTAAACAACATTCATTCATCATTCCATGAAGTCTAGGTAGAGTATCAGCAACCCGCCTACATGACCTACATCACAATATGGTGTTATCGAAACTGCAGTCATCGCAGTAAAGAACTTTCGCGACAGCGAACTTCGCATTGGTACACTTTCGTAGTAACATACATCGCAGTAAAGAACTTTCGCAACGACGTACTTCGCAATGGTAAACTTTCGCAGTAACGTATATCGCAGTAAAGAACTTTCGCAACGACGTACTTCGCAATGGTAAACTTTCGCAGTAACGTATATCGCAGTAAAGCACTTTCGCAACGACGTACTTCGCCATGGTAAACTTTCTCAGTTACGTACATCGCAGTAAAGCATTTTCGCAACGATGTACTTCGCAATGGTAAAGTTTCGCAGTAACGTACATTGCAGTAAATAACTTTTGCAACGACGAACGTCGCGATGGTAAATTTTCGCTGTAATGTACATCGCGGTAATGAACTTCACAACAATGATTTACACTCGTAATACTCGTTCGTGACTTGGTATATAAATGCAGAAAATGATGTTGTATCTAAAGGTAAAATCTCCTCGTTGTTATTTGAAGAGAGAAAACTAAACTAACACTAATATAATCAGCTAGTAAAAATATGTAAATTCGTTTTCATTTTGTATCTACCTACTATTTCGGCTTTCTACGCCAGACTCACTCTATAAAGAAGTTCAGAGGCCTTAGTGCGAGTTTTTACTCACGGTCAATCGCGTTAACGTAAACGTCAATTTGTATTGAAATTGGATATGCGCCGTCTGGGGACGGTAGGGAGAAACCTCTTTTTTTGTATACATTATGACATTAGTGATCGTTTACGCTATCACGAGTGAGTACGTTAAAAAACTCGCACTAAGGCCTCTGTTGAAACTGCGTATAACAAAGAAGACACTGTTTGATTAAGCATGTTCCCACTGAACTTAAATCCCCAAGGCGGTAAGTAAATCAATATCAAATGTGTACTACGACAATCACAGCTTAAAATCACGAAAGAAAAAACTGTTTGAAATTCCGTGTCATATCGAAAATCTTCTGTAATATTTGATAAATTCGAGTTGATTGTGTGTTACGGCTTTGAAGGATCTCTTCGGGGCGGCTTCGTCTTGAGGGTTTAGTGGTGGCGTGATGGATGGTCACCGTGGGAGTCACCACAATGGTGGCGCGGTAGCTTTCGGCAAACCGCGGCGTCACCAAGCGGAGATCGTATCTCGCACTTGCGCACAATGTGACAAGTCACTACGGAACGAATGCTGACGGTTTTGAGGACTGTGCTCAATGGTAGGTAAATATTTTTGGAGATTAGCTGCGTGTTTGGAAGGTGCTGCAATTTGCTACGTCATGCTCTAGTAGATTTCTTGTTCTGTAATAGTCGGAGGAAGACAACGATATCCATATGTGGTGATGTCGTATGCTGAAAGGATTATTCTTTTTCATAGAACTATACTTATATTATAAAGCTGAAGAGTTTGTTTGTTTGTTTGAACGCGCTAATCTCAGGAACTACTGGTTGGAATTGAAAAATTCTTTTTGTGTTGGATAGTCCATTTATCGAGGAAGGTTATAGGCTATATAACATCACGATACGACCAATAGGAGCCGAGCATAAATGAAAAATATTGCAAAAACGGGCAAAGATATTCCTTTTTGAGAGCTTCCATTGCGTGCGCTGCGTAAACGGTTTAAGTTACGCAAATATCATGTATGATGGAAATGTTCCTCTTTAAAAGTTATACAAAAAAGTCCGCGACAGCATATATTATGTCTATCTTTTAAGATTGACTCACAATAGCAACTTTTATGTTCTAAATTTTAATTAGATCGCCGCTGCCGGTAGAAACAAAAGTTGGTAGGGTAGGGTAGGGTAGGGTAGGGTAGATAGGGTAGGGTAGGTAGGTAGCCAGTTGACGGGAGCGAAGCCGTGTGGGTCAGCTATATTTAATAAGTCTTGCGTTGTAAAGTATTAGTAAGTAAAGTGGAATTTAGGTTTTATAGTATGCGTCATACCTGGCGCAAACCAACTCTTTTTCTTTCCTTTTGACCCCCGACGGAATAAAGAGGGGTGTTATAAGTTTTACGTGTGTAGGTATTGTGTATTTGTGTATCTGTCTGTGGGCATCGTAGCTCCTAAACGGATGAACCGATTTTGATTTTAATTTTTTTGTTTGAAATGTGACTTTATCGAGAGTGTACTTAGCTATGTTTGATGAAAATCGGTTCAGTCGTTCAAAAGCTATGGGCGTTACTGTTTGAATTCAGGTGTTTTCGCAAGATATTGTGGCATAATTACATGTTTAATAGATTGTCGATCAAAGCGTGTCTACTACTAGATAAATTATATAAAAATATGAGGTGAGTTTTTAAAATTTTGAAATTTTCTAATTTTCTTGTTCTTCCAAATTATCAAAGCATTTACCCTACAAACAAGATGAAGTGAACTTCTGCAATGGTAGCTCGTTTCGTTCTTAAGCAATAAGCTATGCAAATGAGCAAAGGTTTTCACCTATTCTTAAGTTCAATATCTGTCTATTTCCTGCTCACATTACGAAGATCAAATCATAACTACAAAGTTCATCTGTACCATTACAGATTTTCTATCGCTTATTATTCGACTGCATGCGCTAACTTATCGTCTTCACATCCGGTACTATGATGTATGACGTCATATATTACGTAATTATATCTCCAGGCTATGAAGGAACTGGTCCAGGATCAGAATCATCATTAGTAAGTACGGAGATAGTGAAGTAGCGCAGTATCGCGAACAAATCCATGTCTATGGCTTCCGTTCTATTGTTAAAGAGATCTAAACAGTTAAGTTTCTAGTTTATGGTGGGCATAATCGTAATTTTATTAAGTTCTATAATATATTGAGCATTATTATCAATACTCAATGGACTGAAACCAAATCAGTTATTGTTATAAAAAGTTCGGCATATTAAACACTACAACATGTTAAACATAATGAACATCTAACAAATTGCCTAATTAGTTTAGGTACATTACACACCGGCGAGTTGGTTGTCGAATGTCCTGATAGCCAAGGTGTGCACTAAGAGCGGGAACATCAAAGGTTGGTAATGAAAGCCGCGCAGGCAACGCCGGATGCGCCAATTAAAGTATCACATCATTCATTACTTTATTACAGAACGTCCCCCTCATCGCACCTCAATTATATGATCGTAAAAGTTGCGGCATATTGAGCTTACGCTTCAGGTTTGTGTCGTGTGCGCTTTCTAGGAAACTTTCTTTTAAATTTTAAATCATCAACTGAATAAAGAAACTAAGCCGCACTACAACTTAAAGAAATAACAAAGATACTTGTTTATACTACGTAATATATATATATATATACTAGCTGACCTCCGCGGCTTCGCTCCCGACAAAATTATAGCCTATGTTACTCGGGAATAATGTAGCTTTCCATAGGTGAAAGAATTTTTGAAATCGGTCCAGTAGTTTCGGAGCCGATTCGGTACAAACAAACAAACAAAAAAATCTTTCCTTTATCTTTCCTATACTAATATTATAAAGCTGAAGAGTTTGTCTGTTTGAACGCGATAATCTCAGGAAATACTGGTTGGAATTTTAAAATTATTTTTGTGTTGGTTAGTCCATTTATCGAGGAAGGTAAATTATGCATCATGGCATATTTTTTAAATTGGTCCAATATTTGAGGAGGAAATAGACGAGAGCCAAACCTCGAATTATGACTTTTTACTTAGGAAATTCAGTTGGCGCTCTCTGCCCATATTTCCTCTTAAACAAAAAAAAAAACTTTATTTCATTGTCACATTAACATTAGTACCTAGGCGACTGAGCTCTGCTTAAATGGAGAAAACTACGTTTTCTCAAAATGAAACCTAGCTGGATCGATTTATCGCCCCTGAAACTCCTTACGAAATTTCATGCAAAACGAAGGAGCCGTTTCCAAGATTCAGATATTACTTATTCATTCAAAAATTGCTCGTTTAAAGGTATTAGATACAATAATTCTTACGCAGGGACAATAAAAATTTTAGGAATTTGAAAACAAATACGTAAGTAGCCCTAAGGTTCCTTACAGAGGCTCTAGTCAAGGTGGACTCCAATGTTACATTCCCGAAGGAAGCCTAGATGGCGTAAGCCAAAGCGTAGACTTGATTTTGGGAAAAGGAGTTATCAATATAGGTCATACCTTTATAATAAGATTAACGATAAAAAAAATATTACCCTTGACAAAATCAAAATGTAAATCAGATATCAAAACTTACTTAAAAGGTCTGGATTACGGCAACACAGAGAAACACTTCGTAAAAATAAAACTTATTATTTTCTATAAAGTTAGTTTTGTAGACATACACACCATACAAACACACACACATACACACACACGCACGCACACTTAATACACGCACCAACGCCACTTGACTCACACTTTTGAACACACTGCAAGATACCATGCATCTCCTTATTATTTTTGTTTTTATTTAACTTATCCTTTTTGTAATATATGGCTACAATAAAACACTGTATTTCTGAACTATGATGAAAGAGACTGGTCATATGATTTTTTGAAATTAAATTAGGTACCTCCAATGAAAATTAGAGGTATAGAGTTTGGCTTGCAATAAACTTTCAATCATAGATGACCCAAGAGGTGATATCAACATGGTACAAGATATTTTAAATTAAGAGCTGAAAGCTCGCAAGGTAGCGTAAAGTTACGCCACTGATACATTGTAAGATTTACAGCTCACGTAGCGTACTATAAATATGTCCTGATTCAACAGTTTCTAAAAATTCACTCGGATCGCGAGTGTAACGGTCAATTGACTCAAGCGAAAACTATAAAATCTACTTTGTTGACATCACGAAACACCGTAAGCTTAAGGTTCCGATGGCCATAAAGATAAAAGTTAAGATTATATTATTTTCAGATCGATAAAAACCTTTGGCTTGGAACTCCGACGAAGTTCATGTTAGAAGTGTAAGCAGCAGTAACTGTAATTGCGTTAAAGGTTAATCTTTTGTTGTTGTTGATTGGTATTTAAAGGCTAAAATATACTTCATATAGAGTTGCCATGGTTCAATTTTATGATGTTACATTCATAAAGGATATTTTCCTTTTGCATGTACAGATGATGTCCAACTTTTCAACCCAAGAAGGGCCGATTTTTCAACAGTCTTATAACTTTTAAGTGAGGAATAAAAATGGCCGTTTGACATTTTTCTTATGCAAAAGCTGTCAAACCGCCATTTTTATTCCTCAGTTAAAAGTTATCAGACTATTGAAAAACCGGCCAAGTGCGAGTCGGACTCGCGCACGAAGGGTTCCGTACTTGGTAAATTGCGGTTTACGATTTATGACGTATTAAAAAAAAACTACTTACTAGATCTCGTTCAAACCAATTTTCGCTGGTAGTTTACATAGTAATGTACATTACATATTTTTTTTAGTTTTATCATTCTCTTATTTTAGAAGTTACAGGGGGGGGGACACACATTTTACCACTTTGGCAGAGTCTCTCGCGCAAACTATTCAGTTTAGAAAAAAATGATATTAGAAACCTCTATATCATTTTTGAAGACCTATCCATAGATACCCCACACGTATGGGTGTGATGAAAAAAAATATTTTTAGTTTTAGTTTCAAGTATAGGAACCCCCAAAATTTATTGTTTTATTTTTATGTTTGTAGGAAAATCTTAATGCGGTTCACAGAATACATCTACTTACCAAGTTTCAACAGCATAGTTCTTATAGTTTCGGAATAAAGTGGCTGTGACATACGGACGGACAGACATGACGAATCTATAAGGGTTCCGTTTTTTGCCATTTGGCTACGGAACCCTAAAAATGGGCCTTAAGTCTACTATGAGTATCCTTTCGCACAGATAAGGGCCGATAAGTCAGCTGGTAGGTCTAGTGTAGTAGTAAGAAGGACTCACTTTGCCTTACTTACTTAGACTTCTGGCTTCTGGCTAACAAAGCTCCGCCCAAAAGCTCAGAAGCTTCCTAGAGGCTACACAGCCTTCGCGGAGCTACCTCATTGTTCCGAGGTTCTCTGGTAGGTCTGATGTCTGATGTCTGAACCCTGAATAAAAAAAACGGCCAAGTGCGAGTCAGACTCGCGCACGAAGGGTTACTTTGTAAATTGCGGTTTACGATTTATGACGTATTAAAAAAAAAATTACTGGCTAGATCTCGTTCAAACCAATTTTCGGTGGAAGTTTACATGGTAGTGTACATCATATTTTTTTTTTTGTTTTATCATTCTCTTATTTTAGAAGTTACAGGGGGGGGACGGGACACATTTTACCGCTTTAGAATTGTCTCTCGCGCAAACTATTCAGTTTAGAAAAAAATGATTCGTGATGAATCGTGCGCGACGAAGGGTTCCGTATCATTATCGCAAAAAGCCGCTAAAAATCACGTTTGCTGTATGGGAGCCCCACTTAAATATTTATTTTATTCTGATTTTAGTATCTATTGTTATAGCGGCAACAGAAATACATCATCTATCACGGTGCATGAGATACAGTCTAGTGACAGACAGACAGACAGATGGACCGCGGAGTCTTAGTAATAGAGTCCCGTTTTTACCATTCGGGTACGGAACCCTAAAGAACTATCTTGTAATTTGTAATGCTTCCAGTGAGAAAAGAGTGCTGAAAAGCTGCTTACATTAAAATATATATTAAACTTATTACTATTAAAACACAATTTATTTGACGTTTTGACGGCACGACAGTTCTTCTTTTTCCATAGCTCTATGGTCGTCGCCTCTTTCTTGACACGTAATCCATTCATCTTTGTTTGGTCTTCCCCTTCTCTTATAGTTACAGCCATATTACATAAGTATTCGCCCATGTACCTAAAAATATGAAAGACAGCTGACGGCAAAGTCTAAATTATATCGAGCATCTGATTAAGACCATCTTCAAGCAGTATATATACAATTGGAACGCTTGAATATTTCCGTGCACGGTTCGTAAATCGCCAACAATTAACAACATTGTTGTCGAGGTGCGCCTGCGCCGCCGATCGCCTGCTAATCGACGATTGTTATAAAAACTGAATAATTTGACGGTCTGGAATGTGTTACATGATGGATCTAGCTGCTTTGCTATTAATTAAGAATTGTTAGGTACCTATTTAATCACTTTATAATGTAAGTTCTCGATAATTAAATTATGCATTTACTTAATTGTCCATAAATCCATTAATCAAGATATGGGATAAAAGATTTCTTGAATGGAGCATATCAAGAATTTATTATTTATTTATGTACACACAAAACGCTTAACATACAAAATAAATAATACAGATAGAAGAGCACAAAGATTATTTAAATGTTGCCAGTTAGAAATTATAAAAATGTGGAACTTCTTCTTCCGCTTTTCGTGCCGATAAACTCAAATTTTTACTCAATTATTCTCAAATTTTGTCTGACCAGTAAGTAGCCACCTAGACCGCTCTGTCATTTGCCACGTTCAGGTCCTGAAAGGTACAGGTGGCTGGCCACGAAGGGCAGACAAGGAGGTGGGGCATATCCTGCGACGGGGCCCCACACTGGCACTGCGTTTGAGATGGGTCTATGAGACTCCATTTGGCCAGATTTTATCTGCAGCGACCATACCTGTACCCAATGGATTAGGGATTTCCAGATTGGCCACTACAGTTCGTGTCCAGGGGGCAAATTCTCTGCCGGAGTGATGGAGTATGGAGGGGCAGGATGTGCGTTTTTCCACATTGTAGATCTCTCGTCTGTTGCGCTGGCTTCCAAGGAGGTCGTATGTCTCAAAAAGCTTTTGGAACTTGGTCATCATTTTGTTACAAAATAATATTTAAGGAAAGTGCTGTAGGTAATTCTCAAATTAACTGTTGACACAACAATGGATACTTAGTACCTAAAGAAACCATTAACTAACAAAAAAAAACCGGCCAAGTGCGAGTCGGACTGGCGCACAAAGGGTTCCTTACTTGGTAAATAGCGGTTTACGATTTATGACGTATTAAAAAAAAACTACTTACCAGATCTCGTTCGAACCGATTTTCGGTGGAAGTTTACATAGTAATGTACATCATATATTTTTTTAGTTTTATCATTCTCTTATTTTAGAAGTTACAGGGGGGGGGGACACATTTTACCGCTTTGTAAGTGTCTCTTGCGCAAACTATTCAGTTTAGAAAAAAATTATATAAGAAACCTCTATATCATTTTTGAAGCCCTATCCATAGATACCCCACACGTATGGGTCTGATGAAAAAAAAAAATAGTTTAAATTTCAAGTATGGGAACCCCCAAAATTTTGTGACTTTTTTCTATTTTTGTGTGAAAATCTTAATGCGGTTCACAGAATACATCTACTTACCAAGTTTCAACAGCATAGTTCTTATAGTTTCGGAAAAAAATGGCTGTGTCATACGGACGGACAGACAGACAGACATGACGAATCTATAAGGGTTCCGTTTTTTGCCATTTGGCTACGAAACCCTAAAAAAGGCATCCATTGTTGGGTAAATTGATCTTTAGAATTGAAGTCACGTTAAACATATCTTACATGTAAATACGGAGGTACGGTGGTAGTATGCTAGTAATAAAATAATATTATCTGTGGTGTAGTTTTAAAATCATAATAATTCATATTTATGTGCTCTTTTCGGTATTCATTTATTTTCTTCTTGGTTTTTTTTTTTCATTTAAATCATGAATATTCGCAAGAATATTTACAAAACACCTTATGTTTCTGTACATCATAAAAGTAAACAGTTCTTTGATGTTCGACGACCTTTAACAGAATCGTGCGGAGTTTCCGTGCGCATCCACTCAAACGCAATAAAGTTATTATTATTCTTATTTTTATTACGACAAAAACATGTATGTCGGAAAAACGTGATATGATCGACAATGACCCGTTAATATGCAACAGATTAACGTTCAAACTTTTACTGCTTGATAACTACGGTGTTTTTAATAACCATATTTCAAAATCGTTACCTGTGGGTGATTTTCCGATAGTACTAACAAGGTAACCATAAGTTTTCATTATAAATAAAAACATCAGATTAAGAGGAGTTTCTTTTCAACCTTTTTTTAGGCTTTTTATAAGCCAAGGGTTTTCACCTGCCTTAATCTACATACAGTTATCCAAACTTGGTATATTGAAGCCGGATTTCATTCAAACTGGAGTTAGTTGTATAACAGTACCTATAAACAACCTCAACGCAGTAACTGGGAATGCTAAAACACCACAAAGCGAAAAACAACTTTCTTTTCGGAAGTCAGTGTCTTTTGTGCCAATTTTTTGTTGTTTTTGACACTGACTTCCGAAAAAAAAGTTGTTTTTCGCTTTGTAGTGTTTTGTTTTGGAAGTCGGTTTTTTTTTTGTTTAAAAGATTTTTATATGTCTCTTTATCGTTTTGGTTTACCTTACATTAAAAACTACTCGTCAGATCTTGATCAAATTTAAATCGGACTACATGAGAAACACCAGATTTGAAATAAAAAAAATAATCATCAAAATCGATTCATATTTAGCGGAGTAATCGCGTAACAAACATACAAAATATACAGTTGAATTGAGAACCTCCTCCTTTTTGAAGTCGGTTGAAAATGCCCTTGGCTAAAATGGTTGTCACATTTTCAAGCTTCTGACAACTTTCCGGTGCATGGGGGGGTCTCTGTATGTAATGGATTGTCGGCGATTCACGGAGTGACATTTGACACTTTCAGCATAAAGAAATAGCAGGCTTCATGTGCAGCTGCGCCGATTCGCTAATACATGAGAAAAGTTGTCTGAATGAAACTGATGCCAACAGATACAAGTGTTTATGAGCAGCACGCATTTGCTGCGGCATCGCCTGTGTCGGTGCGATCTGCGCCGGACGCAGTCGCAGTCGCGAGGCGTGGTCGCGAGATGTTATCACTCCCATTAGCAGCCGTCGCGCCCAGCCGCTATCTGCCACATCGCCACAACAACCTCCACTATCAAACATCATAATTCACACAATTCCCAACCCAATCTTATAAAGCTAGAGCTCATTTTCCAATGCTTAGCGAAAAGCATAAAGGACCTTTATGAAGACACTGACAAATGAGACTCATCTTTCTCTATTTTGTAATGTGATTTTTTTCGTGTTAGATTTTCCTTGGTTTCGATGCGTATCACATTTGTAATTTGCGTGATTCGGCCGTTTTCGCCGATGATAGGTCGAGAGCCCTCGTCAAACGTCATTATGTTGATCTGAGCTGTTCGACGAGCTATCTGACGAGCTATTCGGGGAATGTCTCACCCACGCAACAGACTAGAAGGGGCCTAATGCGTTTAGTATTGAATTCAGTCTGATATTGATCTTGTTCGTAGAATTTCGACGGCTTCGCCGTAAGGAAAGTTTATGCCATCAATAATAGCTTAAAGAGCTTGTCAGTGATGTGTTATGGTGTGATGTTTTATTGATTATAAGTTAGATATGCTTGAAGAAGGTTCTGTTCTTCTTCTTAGATTTGAAGCAGGTAGCTAACCCAATCTATCAATTATAAAATTACTTAACAATACTATAAAATACCCTTAAATAGGCAATTGATGCTTTCATATTCATTTACTATTACACGAAATAAAACAAAACTTTTTTACAAAAAAATACTACCGATTTCCAAATAGCAAAACCACATTGTCATGTAGTCATGTCCATATTGTCATGTCCATAACGCAAAAAATTGGTACCTAGCTAAGACACCGACTTCCAAAAATAAAGTTATTTTCACTTTGTAGGTCAAGTTTTGTTATTTGGAAGTCGGTTGTTTTTTTTTTTAAATAAGATTTTGTTACTTTTCACTTTTTAGTTGTACCTACCTAATAGGCAAGTTGTTACGTAAGGTACCCATAATGCCAGAATAGATTACTCGAATATCATGAAACTGAACATAACCGGTGAAATGAGAGTGTACCAAGGTAAACTGTACACATCTGTCAACCCTTTAGAGCGTACTGGCGTGATGTTTAATTTAAATTTAATTTAATAATAATTTATTCATCCAAAAACAGTGTTACAAATTATATTTTTCCACCAGATATTGATGCAAAGACTATGCAATACAAAATAGTAGTTATCTTTAGTGGAAAAGATCACCTGTTTCCTGTACTAGTTATAGGAAACTGTATCACAGGAGACAGGGGAATAATGTTGTTATGAAATGGTATAAACAATAAACAGACATGCATTTGCAGCAATCCCGAGAGTTTCGCCGTTATTTATTGAAGAGGTCTGTTGTATATTGCCGAAGTTCTTCTTTTGATGAAGATCTTAATCTTCATCAAATTAAAATTTAATTTGATGAAGATCTTAATCTTCATCAAATTAAAATGGTACCAATTTTGGAATATACTCTTTCAAACGAAAAAAAAAAAATAATAATTTTCAAAATCGGTCTTCAATTGACGGAGATATCGATGAAAAAAGAAAAAGAAAACCGTACATAAAGTCGAATATAAAAACTCCTCCTTTTTGGTTAGTCGGTTAAAAACGAGCTGATTCATATATAAACCCCAGGCCCCGAGATGAATCAGTAATTGCTCCATTTTGCATTTATTTTTGTAGAACACTAAAAGGGTCGCAGACTCGCAGTTGTGGAGAGATTATTTAACATGAATATCACACAAACATCGCTTATCTTCTCAAACATCACGAAGTTAGACGCTTTTCAAATTGGTTGAAGTGCAAAAATATTGTTTTACTTTTTGCTGATGTAACTTGTAAGTCTGTAACACTGAGTAACACAGTATTATGTTGATTACATATACAGTGTTGCTAGATATTTTCATAATGAGCAGTCGTTATATGTAGGCAAGCAAGCGTGATAATTGTCGGCTGAGCATCATCCGAAACATCTGCTACTCGATTGCACTCATCGCCTACTTAACATGCACCAAGCCAATTGTTTTAATTACTTCATAATGCAGCGCGGAAACCGCAACAAAATTATTCGCAATTATCGATGTAATCGTTTTTTTTTTTTGGAAATTATAGGCTCGCGCTTGACCACTATCTCACCTCATGGTAAGCGATGATGTGGTCGACAGTGAGGCACGCTTACCTAGAAGTAACCTGTTCAAGACCCCTAGATGGTAGCTATCGGGCAACACAGACTCCGGCAGGGAATTCCACTCCTTAGCTGTACGCATAATGAAAGTATTTCCAAAACGTTTTGTGCGTATGGGTGTCTACCATGTACCGATGGCGCATCGCCGTACGTCTTGTAGTCCGATGATGAAACGGGCTTGGTGGAATTAGATCAATTATACGCGATTTCATGTTTATTTCATTGAACATTTATTAGAATGTAAATCAAAATCAACATAGACATTGTATGCTAGTAGCGCATGCAAGCAGTATTTTAATAACAAGCAACATGCTTTTGTTGAATATTTATAACACGTGCATCTAAATCACAAGAAATGTTTCAATTCTATTTCAAGTAGACGCACTATTTATTCTTGTTCGAAGCATGTTTTTAAAGGATTTATTTAGTTTGAAGGCTTCGAGGATTCTATAAGGCATACAGAGGAAAGAGACAATTTTGACGTTCGTGAAATGTGTAGTTGTGTTTTGTAGCAACACTAATTCAGGGGGGTGACCATAAACTCTTGGAGTAAGGTTATTTTGAGTGTGTGTAAGTGACAGATGTATATGACTTGTATACATCTGTCACTTACGCGATCTCAAAATAACCTTACTCTAAAAGCTTATGGTTATTCCCCAGTTCCTGCTTTAAACGTGGTGCAAGAATGACATTTTTCTTCTGACGTAACCTTTTTACTGAAAGTTAGGTAGGTACTACATATGTCACTTTTTTTTTTTTTTTTTTTTTTTTTTTTCTTTATTAATAAAAACTAATGTTCTTAATAACAAATTACAATCTAGCCTTAATAGACTAATAAGCAATTTTACTCTAACTTATTATTATAATGTAAAATGTTATGACTAAGAATAGTGTCAATTTGCACTTTTATACAGTTCGGTAGCACTTTCTTAGTCTGATACGTTAAAAACACTTAGTTCACGTGTTACATGTATAGCACAGTATTCTTTGCTATTATTTTTTCACTTATTATACACTACACTAACTCAAATGGTTTAGTTCTCTTTAGCCTACGCACTATGTCCGTGTTATCTAGCAGCTGGATTGCTTCCACATTCACATGTCGATGAAGTCTGTGTTCGTGGGTTTCAGCAAAGTTTTGAATAACGGTGGTGACGAGTTTCATTTTAAGGTCGCGGTGAAGGTCGTCATTTCTGATGTACCATGGTGCATTAACAGCATCTCTGAGTACTTTATTTTGAAATTGTTGTATAATTTTTACATTACTTTGTTTAGTAAAGCCCCATAGTTGGATACCATACGTCCAAATTGGCATAAGAATATGCTTGTATATTATAATTTTATTGTGTATTGATAGACAGGATTTCCTTCCGAGTAACCAATACATATTTTTGTACCGTATATCGAGTTCCTGTCTTTTCTTTTTGACGTGAGATTTCCAACGCAACTTGGCGTCAAGTGTTATGCCAAGGTATTTGGCTGTATTCGCATAAGGCACTTGCATGCCATTTATATAGACTGGGTGATAATCGCAGTGTTTATTAGTGAAGTCAATGTGAATCGATTTTGACTCATTCAGTTTGATCTTCCACTTTTGTGTCCAGTCGTAAACTAAGTTCACAGCTAGTTGAACCTTTTCTACTGCTTCTTTGTGGTTTGAACCAATAGCCATAATAGCAGTGTCATCAGCAAAGGTCGCTATGGTGTTGTTTTCCAGCTCTGGGATATCACATGTGTATACCAAGTACAGGATTGGGCCTAAAACACTTCCTTGTGGTACTCCGGCCTGAATAGTTTTTAGCTCAGAATATGCGTCCTCTTGTCTTATCCTAAACATTCTGTTGCTTATATATGACTCTAGAATATCTGAAAATTCGGGGAGCATGCGTCTGAGTTTGTATATCAGACCCTCATGCCAAACTTTATCGAAAGCTTGTGCGACATCTAGAAATACGGTGGCGCAGACTTCCTTGTTTTCGAGCGTTTTTTCGATGATGTTTGTTATTCTGTGTACCTGGTCTATGGTAGAATGTTTTTCCCTGAAGCCAAATTGATGGTCCGGAATAAGGCCTTTTTTTTCTATAATTGGTTTTAGCCGTTTTAATAAGAGCTTTTCAAACAGTTTCGATAATACTGGCAGCAGGGAAATGGGTCTATAAGATGATGCTTCATGGGGTGGTTTCCCAGGCTTCGCAATCATAATGACTTCAGCAACTTTCCATGGCTCAGGTACATGTTTTAGCATAAATGCTGCGTTAATAAGTCTGGTCAGCTTAACTATGGCTTTGCGCGGGAGGTGTTTTAGAATTTCTCCTGTTATGAGGTCATAACCCGGAGATTTCTTCGAGCTTATATTGTTTTTAATTTCTCTCACAACTTCTTTAGGAGTTACAAGCCGAATTCTTTGGTTTTGTGATACATATTCACTCTCCGATATTTCTATGGAACTTTCATTGGGTTGAAAAGTATCTGCTAAGTATGGGGCAAACCTTACCGCTTTTTGTTCATTGCTAATGGCCCATTTTCCATCGCTGTTTCTGATGGGAGGTATTTGCATAATCGGCCTTTTCAGGTTTTTTGTAGCTTTCCAGAGAGAGTAATCCGTTGATTGGTCGTTGGTTAGCTGCACAAGATTGGAGTTCAGGGTTTCATCCTCAAATTGTATAATTTTCCTCTTTAATTGTTTAGTTAGGTTATTTAATAGTGTTTTATCTCGCGGGCATCTTGTTTGCTGCCAGCGCTTTCTTTGTTTTCTTTTCTCTGATAGCAAATTCACAATATCCTTGGGATAGATATGCCCCTTGTATTTCCGTTTTAATTGTGGTGTGTTATTCCAAGCGCATTGTTGAATGTTAACAACATATTTGTTTACTTCTGAGTCAAGCTGATCATGATTTTGTAATGGAGTTTTTAGGTCGATTATTTTATCTAGATCAAGCGCAAAGCTGTCCCAGTCTGTAGACTTGTTAACCAGGGTTAGATGGTATTCTCTTAATAGAATTTTTTGACTAAGTCTTAGTATAATCGGGGAGTGATCCGAATTCATAAGAAACTCTTCCTCCAAACTAACATAATTGGTGGATATGTTTTTACATATGAAAAAATCTATGAGATCGGGTATTTTCTGAAGGTCAGTTGGCCAGTATGTTGGTTTGCCAGTGCTCATAACTTCACAATGTGTGTCTCTAACTGCGTTTAAGAGCTGTCTTCCCTTTGTTGTAGTCAGTCGTGATCCCCAATGCATATGCTTGGCATTAAAATCACCGCCTAGGATGAATCTTTGGCCCAAAACTTCAAAGAATTGCATATATCGCTCTTTTCTTATCATATGCCTTGGAGGACAGTAAACAGCTGCTATGGAAACGTGACAAAATTTGGTTTTGACTGATACTGCCACAGCTTGAATGTCTGGTTCTTCAAATTTACTGTGCTCGTAATGGTTAAGGTTTTCTTTAATTATAACCGCGCTACCTCCTCTGGCAGAGTTGTCAGGGTGAAGCGAATTATATATCTTGTATCCTTTAAATTTAACGAAAGATTGTTTAGTGAAGTGCGTTTCAGAGATTAAACACACGTCAATATTTTCTGTGTCTAGGACTGCCTGTAACTCATTCTGATGTTTGAGGAGCCCATTAGAGTTCCACGCCATTATTTTTAATGTATTAGTCATTTATGATTATTAAGAGCAGCTGTTTTAGTGCTGGATTCTAACTTCTCTAGTCTTTTGTCAAATGTAGTAATACACTTTAAAATATGATTTATCTTATCTTCTAGATTTGAGGGTTGGGTGCCTTGTTTTGCAGCCTGAGCATAGGAAATACTTTTGGTGACTTGAACAGGTTTAACAGTTGACTGGACACCTTCTTTCCGTGTGTGTTGGTCAGGATTCCTTATTGTAGAAAACTGTTGGGCTGTTGGCACAACAAGTTTCTTTTTGATGTTTTTGTTTTTCATCATTTGCATCTCTTTGGCTACTTCACACCCTCTGTAGTTGGCTGGGTGGGGTAAGCCACAGTGGACGCATTTCGGTTTCTCTTGCGGCGATTTAATACATTCGGCTGTAAGGTGCTTGCCAGTGCATTTTACACACCTTGGCTCTTTTCTGCAGTATTTATGAGTATGCCCATACGCCTGGCATCTCTTGCATTGGGGAATGAGTTTAGGATTTTTGAGTGGGTGTATTTCAATTTTACACCCTAAAATGTACTTTATGCCATAGATTTTGTTGACATCTTCATCATTATTAAATGATAAAACATACATATTGAGTGGTTCTTTACTCTTCCAGCTCAATTTGTTGTCTACTTTTTCTATTTTCAGTCCTTGTGATGTTAGATCGTCTTTGATACGATCAGGTTGGCAAGAGGAATGTAATTTCTTCACAACAACTCTAATTGGTCTAACCTGCTTATTCTCGTACGAATGCCAATGGTGGTCTTTTTCCGTCAAAAGCCTGGCAATTATTCTATAAGAGTCTTCTGTTTTGGCGTTCACCTTCACACAATCCCCATTCATCATTTTAGCGGTAAAATCATTCCAATCATACCGCTAAAATGATGAATGGGGCTGGTATTGTTTCCGTTAGCGAGTCGTAGAACGTTTGGTAGTTCTTAATCCGGTCTATTATAATTGGCGGCGGTGGGGGCACCTTTTTGACAGAAGTCTCTTTCGCATTTTTTTGGTGTTCTTGTTGGGCACTTATTCCGGGTTGTTGTTTTGGAGAAAGGGAGGTGTTAAGCTTCCTCTTCTTCCTGCTCTTGGCCCTAATCCACTCAGTCTCTTTAGCGAGCTCATCCTCGTCTGTGCAATATTCAACGTCACTTTTAGTACGCTGGGCAAATATTGCTCTCTCGCTTTCCTGTTTTTCTAAGGGTTCTTTAGTTTCTTTTTTTTCCTTCAAGCAATTTAATTCTCCTTGAAGGACTTGTACTTGGTCCTGCAAGCTATTAATATGATCATTAAGTTTACGTACCATAAGTTGCAGGTTTTCTCTATCCGTTTTCTCCTGGATGTAACAGTCATACAACCGTTCCAGATCAGTTTTTATCTTAAATGACTGTGCAGCCATTATTTAGTTGTAAGGACGAGTTAACCACCTAAACAATAAATGATTGTAAACACTTCATGACTTCCGCACTTGTAACTAGGTCATGGCACTGACACCGATAGATCGACGTAGGTACACCGCGGCGACGCGACGGTGTTGTGCTGCGTCTGCAAAATACTCTTAACTAGAGCATGCGCGCGCGATCGTACGTCCGTTCACTATTGTAATTAAACAACAACTGTATATGTCACTTAACATTATATTAATACTAGCTGACCCGGCAAACTTTTTTTTGCCATAAAAACACCAAACATTTATCTACCCTACCCTACACTACCCTACCCTACCCGACCCTACACTACCCTACCCTACACTACCCTAACCTACACTACCTTCCCTACCCTACCCTATCCCACCCTACCCTACCCTACCCTACACTACCCTACCCTACGCTACACTACCCTACCTCACACTACCCTACCCTACCCTACACTTCCCTACCCTACGCTACCCTACCCTACACTACCCTACCCTACACTACCCTACCCTACCCTACCCTACCCTACCCTAAGTTTCAATATATATATTTTTTTCTTCACATAAACCATCTGCTAAATAGTCCGAATAAAGCCTATCAATTTTTTTTTTTGATAGGTGAGCCCGTTTTTGAGTTATAAAATAACAACGAAAAGTGGCATTGATTTTTATTTATATAGATTTTATTTATTTTTATTTATTAGTCTTAAAAAAGACATCTGTATGAAAAAATTACTGAAGAAAAATCCATTTACATTTTTTTTTAATTTCTTGGAACAGTGAAGTTAATCTGTAATAGAAGTGTTGCAAATTACTGAAAGTAAATTCTAGGGCTCGGCTGACCGAAAGTGAATCGATCGGGGTCAGGAGCGAATTCTGCTCGATACCCGTTTACCTTTATTATTTATCTGAATCACCTAGGCTATGGACTCTTGATAGAGGCCTATTAAGCTCACTTGGAGATTTATTACAGGTTACCGACCTAGATAGCCTACAGTGCAGTGGTGGCATACTAGTATCGGCCGCGACTTATAAGTTTCTTTCCCTTTTTTTAGGGCTTTTTTACTACATATGTGAGTCCGGTTAGTCTTATTATTATTCACTAGTTCTACATCACTAGTCTAACTTAAGATGTTAATAATTTAAACAAAAGACAAGCTCCTTCACCTTTAGGGTTTGAGAGTATAGAATTCATGATTCCGACCTGCAGTTTGTCCAGATCTAATTTTTCTAATAATTCCTCTCTCTCTGCTTGAAATTGAACACATTCCATCAATTAATGGTAAACATCATATATTACTCCACAAGTATAATATTAGAAGAAATATTTCCCATTGAAAAGGCAAAATTATTTGATGTAATATGTTTGTTCAGATTCTGTGCGCTATAATAATCAGTTTCCTACTTAACCGTACGCTTACGAGGAGGCTGACTTTGGATAGTTTTATACCATATGCCCTTTTCCAATGATTGAAATATTCCTTACACAAATCATACCAGTGTCCATTATATTTCGTTAATATTTCTGAATAATATGGTTTCACATAAACGTTTTGTCCCTCTGTAAGAACTTTCAATTTTCGCCAATCTATCCGCCTCCTCATTACCACGTATCACAATATACCATTGCAACCTCAGATCCACTCCTTTCACCGCTAATTCCTCTATTTTAGAGAAAAGAAAGAAAGAAAAGAAAGGAAAAGTGTTTATTTATCACAACACGACATACATACAATATAGAACATACTTAAGCTAAACCCTTAAAAATAGTATTAGTAGTACTTAAATTATGTTAGTAAAGACGAGAACTAAATCAAACAATAATTACATATACTACCTACATTTTTTATGATATAAAAGAAGTAGGGTGAGGAATATGTCAGGCAGATGCATGTCGTGACTGTGGCAAGAAGGCTTCCACTCAGCATAATGCTGTGCCGTGGGGACCCACAGCACGGCGCTGATTTTCAGTGGTCGCCTAGGACGTGACGTACGGAAACCAAATCTGTTGTGTATGTTAAAATAGATAAAAAGAACATAAAATAAATACAGTAAGATAAAAAACCACCCAAAATTATGATGTGACAAAAACCAAAACGAGTAGGTAGAATCCTTGACGTAACATAAAAGTAATACCCGCAAAACACGGCACACCATGTTTTATCTCGTATGCTTTCGGTGTACCTCTGCGACCAGAGGCGCATCGAACTATATGATATAGGGCATTCTATTTGTCAAATTTGTACACTAAGCCTCTGTTGACAGCGCAATTTTGAGCATTTTTTGAGGGTTCCAGTGCTTCTAAAGATAAAGTATCATCAAAAAGGAAAACATAGGGACATAGAATATGTCTTTCGAATATCTTTTAAATTGGTTCAAGATTGGAAGAGAAAATAGACGAGAGCCAAACCTCGAATTATGACTTTTTACTTAGGAAATTCAATCGGCGCTCTCTGCTCCCGTTTCCTCTTAAGCCATTGCCATTTCCATAGCCATTGGTGGTGGATTATGGTCCATTCCCTCTCACAGAGAGGAGGCCTGTGTCCCAGCAGTGGACACATTAAAAGGCTAATGATGATGATGACACTGACCTAGCTATGATATATCTACAGTTTTTTTTTTATATAGGCGCCTTTAACTTATTCTGCCCTCCCGAACGTGCAGTAACAGTAAAAACACGAATTCGAGAAAAACGCGCGTAAAGTTTCGAATCCATAAAAATATTCTAAAAGAGACTTTTCGTTAAAAATCTTAAATGCTAGGTGAAAGGACATATAGCAAACTAAAATACTGAACATAGTTCTGTTTGTTATTTTTTTCTAAGAAACTATAATTAAGGCAATTTAAATTTGTTTGCCCCTATTACTAGTTTTACTACATACTTTATTTGCAAAATCTTTTCATAAACTCTTATTTGCAGTAAATCCTGATATATTGCATGCAAAAAAAACTGAATGTTTTTTTTCACAATCTTGGAAAAACTTGGCACCGTCGTTTTTTTTTGTTTTTTTTTTCAGAAAAAGTGAAACACAATAACTAAAATGGAATAAAACACACAATTCGGTTGTTTTGTTAATAATTAAAGTCAAATTATGTTTAAATCAATGGATACCTATTATTATGAACTTAGAAAATACTTAACGTGATACAATCAGAATCATATTTTCTTTCTTATTAGGGAAAGCCAATTATTTTAAGACATTTATGTACTATTTTAACAAAATACAAATGGTATTTTATTATTAAAAAAAAAACATACTTTCAACTCATATACGACAACCGCCTTACCATATTTATAATAAAAAATACTGTTTTTTTCATGATTTTTTTCATCTTGAACAAACCGTTTTTTTCGCAACTCTAATTATAGACATATTTCTAACTAAAGTGCAGTAATATTGTGAAAATACTGCTATTTAATAGTTAAAAAAAAAACAATGAAGTTTCACAATTATAGTAAAATAAAATTACCTTTATAAAAAATAAAAATAAATCGGTTAATCTATAATATAAAAATGAATCGCAAAATGTGTTGGTAAGCGCATAACTCAACAACGCATGGACCAATTTGGCCAATTCTCTTTTTAAATGTTCGTTGAAGTTCAAAGATGGTTTTTACATTTTTTATTTTTTTTTGTACCATATGGTAGTGTAGGGTAGGGTAGGGTAGGGTAGTGTAGCGTAGGGTAGGGTAGGGTAGGGTAGGGTAGTGTAGGGTAGGGTAGTGTAGTGTAGGGTAGTGTAGTGTAGCGTTGGGTTGGCAAGGTAGTGTAGGGTAGGGTAGTGTAGGGTAGGGTAGTGTAGGGTAGGGTAGTGTAGGGTAGTGTAGGGTAGGGTAGTGTAGGTAGTGTAAGGTAGGGTAGGTAGGGTAGATAAATGTTTGGTGTTTTTATGGCAAAACAAAGTTTGTCGGGTCAGCTAGTAGCTAATAAAATGGGGATTCAGAATATATATTTAACTCAAAACCTACCAAAATGTCTATTACTACACCTTATGTATGTGATCTTTTAGGTACCTGGGCTGGTAACTAATGTAAGAAAACAGGCATATAATTTACGATGCCATTGCACTTCCTCTTTACGTAGCGATATCATTGAACAAAGATCGATATCACCAATACCGGGTACGTCAAATAGCAACAATTTATGATTCGCGTAGCATACCCGAGCGGGCGTCGTGACCGGCCGCGAGCGAGGGGAGGGGGGGTGTTGTCGGCGAGAACAAAGAGCGCCAGTTCAAACGTGCCGCCGCGATGCCCGCTAATAAGCAATAAACAAGGGGGCGGAGTCGGGGGCGCACCTGAGGGATCACCTCGCGATGCTGCGTCCTCGCGACCCGAGCCTGCGCCGGCGCAGCCACACGCTCGATACAGATTTGATAAAAGTTATGAGCAGAGTGTTTCGTATCTGAGCAATATTTAGTGTTATTCTCTAAAATTATCACCGTGAAAACTTAGCTGGAGTGAAAATGCAGTGAACTGTCAAACTATACAATCACGGTGAAACAGAAAGTCTCGTAAAGTTGTCTTTTCTCTAATACACGACCATACACGAATTCTCATCTAAGTATATGAAACTCATAAAGTTTGTGTATTTGTTGGCACAACTCAACATTTACCACTCTTACACATATGAAAGGGCTATAATATTATTTATTTTGTCTTATTAAGACGGTACCCTGACCAAAAAATCGGCATGAGATATGAGCATTCCTATTGGTCTAGCGGCACTGCTGGCGCATGAATTACAGTAGTGAATACGCCCAGATTTTAGAATAAAATCGAATTATGGTCTTATGAAAAAAAAAACTACATAAATGTTCGTTATTGAATTGTCTATCCATTAGTGTTAGTACAAAAAATAATTAATGAACACTTTACGAGGAGATGCATAATATAATCTCATTTTAATGTTTTATTGGAAGGAGATTAATGAAATATATACAACATTTAAAAAAAAACTAAATCTACCATTTTAGAATTAATATTATGTAGAATTTTAATGTATTTTTATTAATTGATATTTCTTTTTAAATAACGAGTAGATAGCTCCTAAAAACAGCACAAAAACGGCTTGCGCGGCGTTTTGCTCGGGGTACCGCCTGATGTAAAGTGAGGCATGCAACACAAGTGTGTCCTAACACTGGTACCCATAACACAAGTTAAATCTTTCTTTGGGTGCCATAATACAATACAAATACTGCTGACATACATTGTTACTCGCTAATATGATGTTTGTTCGTAAGTGTTTGATTTTACAAATGTTTTAATTCTAATAAACAATTTATTTATTTTATTTACGGTGGTGTGACAGCGCATTTCAGGCTCACTCCATCTAAGTTTTCAGAATAGACCAAAGAAAGAAAAAAAGAAAGAAAGAAATACCTATCCCTAAAAAGATTTATAGGTAACATTAGAGAAGGTATTATTTACCTTCACTTGATCATTTGTCTAATTAGATACTTACGTGAAATACAAAAATTTGTATTGGCTAAAACTAAACTCAGTCTAATGGCTTATGAAGTGGCTTTACTGGCTTTATCACCTGTAGAACACCGCGAAGTTTCAGTGAAAATAAATTAAAATAACTATCAATAATCGTGTGTCCATAGATAAGCATCGAAGCATCGACGCTCACTTTTCAGAGCAATTAATAGGCAATAAAATCTCGCAAATAGCGACACACATTGTTGGCGTTGGCTCGCCGCGCCGCCGCCATTACTGAGACAAGTAAAACTCTCACGCTCTGTACAGTCGTCACGATGCGAACACTTTCTGCTTACACTTTATCAGCAATTTGTCGAAAGTTGTAAAACTCGATGGTCGAATCAAGCCTACCAAGTAGTATACACACAGACATAAATTTAAATAGATAACGCTAGTCCCTCCATCTGTATGAAAACCAAGCGTGCCTTTTTAGGGTTCCGTAGCCAAATGGCAAAAAATGGAACCCTTATAGATTCGTCATGTCTGTCTGTCTGTCCGTCTGTATGTCACAGCCACTTTTTACCTAAACTATAAGGTTTACGCTGTTGAAACTTGGTAAGTAGATGTATTCTGTGAACCGCATTAAGATTTTTACACAAAAATAGAAAAAAACACAATAAATTTTGGGGGTTCCCATACTTGAAACTGAAACTAAAAAAAATTTTGTTCGTCAAACCCCTACGTGTGGGGTATCTATGGATAGGTCTTCAAAAATTATATTGAGGTTTCTAATTTTTTTTTTTTCTAAACTGAATAGTTTGCGCGAGAGACACTTCCAAAGTGGTAAAATGTGTCCCCCCCCCCCCCTGTAACTTCTAAAATAAGAGAATGATAAAACTAAAAAAAATATATGATGTACGTTACCATGTAAACTTCCACCGAAAATTGGTTTGAACGAGATCTAGATAGTAGTTTTTTTTTAATACGTCATAAATCGTAAACCGCAATTTACCAAGTACGGAACCCTTCGTGCGCGAGTCTGACTCGCACTTGGCCGGTTTTTTTTACAAACAATTTAAAAACAAATTTACTTACCAATATAACATTTCCAATGCCTCGGCCAACTTTTTCTATACATTTTTTACAGCTCAATATGGCATTTCAAAGGCATTTTTCTAGATTTCGGTGGATTTCCGGTGCCGATAATGCTAAATGACAAGCTCAGATTACGATCATTTGGCACGCGATGTACAAATCGCGTCATCTAGTTAGATTTATGTCTGTGAGTATACATCAGAAATGTAAGACAGACAAGCTTTTTCCAACAGTTTTGTTGTCTTGGTCTTAAGGCTCATAGGAACAGTGCAATTTCCAGTAGATTCAGCGGGTCACAAATTCCAGAGTTTACCATTCATATTAAGACAAACTCGGTCAAGCTTCATAAAGGACAAAGTAAGAAATCTTTTGCCATTGGAACCTTTTCCCTATAGATTCATAATTTGATGTGACGCAGAGGGTGTCCACAGTAGTCCTCCAGCGCGAACGAAGACTTACGAACGATTATCCTGAGTAAAAGTCGTAATTCGAGGTTTGGTTCTCGTCTATTTTTCTCCTTCATTATTGGACCAGTTTAAAAGATATTCCATAAACTGAAAAAGAAAGTTATATACTATTACCCTTATCTCTTTTGATGATTCATTGTTTTTAGAAGCACTTCTAGTGCCTCACAAAATGCTCAAAATTGCACTACAGGCCTAGTGTACAAATTTGACAACCATAAATGAAAAAAAAGTAAATCAGAAAATCAAAAAACCTGACTGCTTATTAAGCGAACTAAAAAGACGTAAACAAGAAGAAAATGCTGTGCAGTCGGAGGATACATGTTCGCGAGCTGGCTGACCAAAACCAGATTTATAACTTTTTTGTTATTGTTTTTAGAATTAGGTACTTTTAAACACACAAGTATTATATTTTTTTGAAATCTCCTCTTAAAACCCTTTATTAAATTATTAAATTGTGCTGCACAATATGGCGCCCAAAAGCCGCCATATTTTTATTTTCTAATTTAAATGTAGCCAGTGACACTCGCAGGGTTAAGAAAAGAAATTGACGTGAGGATCATCAAAATCGGCCAAAGCGTTTGGTCTCTAGAACGCCCCATAGGAATAAACATACATACATACATGTACATACATACATAGACTGATAAACACATTACCCACCCTCGGCAGTCGGGTAAAAAAGGAAAACCATGGGGGCATAGTAGGTACAATTTTTTTTTTTCTAGTTTATGGAATCTATACCATCTATACCATACCAATATTATAAAGACGAAAGATTTTTTGTTCGTTTGTTTGTTTGTACCGAATAGGCTCCGAAACTACTGAACCGATTTAAAAAATTCTTTCACCAATAGATAGCTACATTATTCCTGAGTAACATAGGTCTTTTTTTATCCCGAAAACGGTTTCTGTGGGGTGTTCGGGAGCGAAGCCGCAGGGAACAGCTAGTATCTTATAAATTGGTCTAATATTGGAGGCGGAAATAGGAAATAGGCGAGAGCCAAACTTCGAATTATGACTTTTACGAAGAAAATTGGGTCTGAGCTCACTGTCTACATTTTGACTGGAGTTGACATCAATTGCTACAAAATCAGCGCTCTTGTGTGTCTAAGGCGCAGGCCTACTATTTAGGACACAGGTATGTCGTTGCTCGGACGTGATTACGACGCGCCATTTCGGCGCCCGCGCCTTGTCAAATTGCGCTTTATTGCCATGCATTTTGTATAAAATTTGAATGGAATAGGAAGCCGCCCATGCCATGTCCGCGCCCGACGCCATTTCTGTGTGGCCTGCGATTTAGACCATATTATTTTTGAGCCGAGTGTACCTGAATGTATAAGTTTAAATCATTGCGTGTCATCATTTACGCTGCAGCAATTGCACTTTTTGGGTAATAAAAGCCGGCTTGTTAATGACTCTCATTTACTGTTAAATTCTCTACATTGAAAGACTTTTAATTTGAATCATTTTATTACTGCACAGTAATTGTTTGCTCTTTCTTCTCTACTTTAGGCCGGCTACACACTAAGTCAGTTTTAGTCATGAAGGTTGCTTCAGTTTTTTTCGCGTCTGCCAATTTACGCACAACAGTTTGTGATGCTGTGTAAGTTCTAGTTTCAAAAAACTAAACTACTTTCTTAGGTTTTCGCACGGCATTTCGAACAAACATGCAAGCCCAAAATCTTAGAAATTAATAAACTAATTTGAATTAACGGGATACGCATTTGATAGATTAATTAATGGAACTCTATATTAAAGTATTTATATCTACCAAGATAGTAACCAATGAATGTCAAAATGGTCGTTGGTTATTTACTGTGTATCAGAGTTACAATGTATGTGGTGTGTAAGGGAAGGGTTTTATGAATAAAAGCACAGAAAGTCAAGACTAGGTATTTATTAAAATAAGGCTTGTCAATCAATTCATATTGAGAAGGTTCAGTGAGCTTACCACCCGTTTGCCAAACTAGTTGGCGTGGAGAAAAAGGACAACAAACTCCACGGCATCTCTTTCATAGTATTTATCGATACCTTTTACAACCACAAAGTATTTACAATATTATAGAATCAAAATAACAAGGATAAGGCAAAGAACATAGACTAGCCCTTAAATCAATTTAACATATTAGGAATAAAGGCATTAATATGATACAGATACAGTTTCAACACAACCATTAGAAATAATAATTATCAAATAACTAAGTTAGCCTTGTGTAGTCGATCTTTCACAAGGTATTAATAATTCAGGAATCTGGCCTGTACTGGCTTATAGTTCACAAAAAAGTAAGTCAGCTTATCAATTACACAATATTTTATAAAAACGGGTCTACCTGTGTCCTAATCTCACAATTAGGTCAATAATCAATTCTTATGTAGATTAGTATATTTAAAAACGTAACAAGACAATTAAGGAATTTAATATTGAATGTAACAGACAGCATTGTAATAATTGTTTCAAAGGACTTATAATACTAAAATAGCAATACAAAATTTGGATACATGACAATGATTTTATTTATGATTTATAGGAACATCATCAATGTGGCTTAAATAAAAGTTTAGAGTTATTGCCTGTACACACAAAAATATTTACTTAGGTGGGTAGTTGACAACACAACAATAATTTAAGTAGATACTTAGACATTTGTCGGTAGGTTCTTAATAAATATGACAGGTATGTAGTAAACCCTTGCGACATGAAAAATTAAAATGTATGATTTAATGACGTTACACATACTTCAAATACTAACATATTCACTAGTATTTTTTTGTCTTTACTATCCTTTTAGACCTAGATATTTCGGATATCAAGTTTCATTTAAATCGCTACATTAATTCCCAAGATGTTTTTGTATGAAATACCGCATAAACGCTCTTAACCAATGTGCACCTTTAACGTGTTGATGTCCGCAACTCTACACGTCCCAACGAGTATTTTGCGTATGGAGCTCTTTAATTGATAAAATATTATAATAAAGACTATATATTTTTAGTTTTTAATTTTTGTTTTTTTGTATGTAACGAATAAACTTAAAAACTACTGGACCGATTTCAAAAAATCTTTCACCGTTGGGAAGCTACGCTATCCGCGGGTGACATAGGCTACTTTTTACCCCTGTATTCCCACGGGAACGGGTACTACGCGTGTGAAACCGCGAGGCGTCTGCTAGTAATTGATAAAAAAAAGGCCGCGCAGATTTTAAGATTCTAAGCTCATCGGCCAAAACGCGGAAGTCCCCAAGTAGTCATCAAGTCTCAGACGTTCCTACAAATAAAATCCAACTATCATGGAAGTCGGTGGGGTATTAACCCCCTGCCCACCACCGCTACTCCGCCATGGCCCATGCTGCCGTCTTATAGCTAGAGTCACAACCTGATAAAATCATATTATGAGTTGTAGACGAAAAACAAAAAACCGCGAAATAATACAAATCAGTGCCGTTTATCTTATTATTACTTCTTATTAATATTATAAATGCGAAAGTTTGGATGTAAAAAGAAAGAAAGAAAAAGAAAGATTTTTTTTAATTTTTACCCGCACCGTGTCTCCTACGAGAAATAAGCAAAAAATTATACAATAATAAAAATAAAGCCCCGTGCGAGACCAAAAAGGCTCCTACCTCAGCACGTATGTCTGTGTATGTGTATGTATCTATGTTTGTTACTCAATCACGTACCAGAACGGCTGAAAGGATCTGGATGAAATTTGGCACAGAGATAGTAGATAAGCTAGTTTTACTACTTTTTCATCCCGGTATAATGTTCCCTTGGTATAAGCAAACTTTTTTGACGCGGGTGAAGCCGCTGGTAGCAGCTAGTCGACTAAAAATCATATGCGACTTTCCGCTGTCAAAAAATATATCTAATACCTTTAAACGAGCAATTCTTGTATATATGTATATATATACAAACAACAACACACAACAACAACATGTTTATATATTATTTTAATTTATTATTTAAGTATATTCCGTTCGATTGAGACACAAACATCGATACATACACATACACAGACATACGTGCTGAGGTAGGAGCCTTTTTGGTCTCGCACGGGGCTTTATTTTTATTATTGTATATTTTTTTTGCATATTTCTCGTGTCTCCTGTGCGGGTAACAAATAAATATTTTTCTTTCTTTCTTCTTTCTATATTATAATTTGTCTCGGAAACGGCTCCAACGATTTTCATGAAATTTAGTATGTATGTATGGGTTTTCGGGGGCGATAAATCGATCTACGGTTGCCCAGGTACTTGTATTAATTGCGCACTTTCAAATTTGTGACACTATTCGCTTAAATCTATTACTTAATTTTATCAAAAATAGGTTTTTAAACACATATAACAGCTTGTGGCGTTTTTGTTTTTATACGAAATCTATTGATAGTAATAAAATATTTTTTGTTGATTACGGAAGTATTTAAAACTCTGAATCGGCCAAATGTGACATAGTGACACTTTAGCTATAGGACGGCAGCATGTTCAACCGTCCAGTGCAGTGAAATGGGCCATGATGGCCACGTTGCCACCATTATCGTTATTATCGACCGACTACTCTGTCCGTCTGTCTGAATCTTGCGATCGCCTTGAGCTGTTTCTATTCGCGTTTATGTAAATGTCTTAGAATTTACTTAGCAAGCTGGCTAGCAACAACTGTGAAGAGAAATATTTTGAAATATGTTGTTGTTAGAAGTTGTGGATAAAATAGGATGAAACGTTTAGAAATCAAGCCTGTTTTATGATTATGTTAAATTAAGAGTTTGATAAAATCTTGGTTTTCACCAGTGGATAGAAAAAGCGCAAATAGAAGTGTCTATTTCTTTTTTGCCTGGAGAAATGCTCATGTATACTGCGCAGAATGCGCTACTACGAGGAGATAGGCGCAAAGATTTCCGTGAGATTTCCGTGGAGGAAACTGGTCATTTACATGGGTAGAAGCAGCTTCCATATTATGGTCACACTGTTCCGTTACACCTGTATAGTAATCCGTACCCAACCATAAGTACCATTAAGCTGAAAGCTATTTTCACACATATAAGAACTGTACATTACAAGATATAAAGTTTTTCTGTTGTAAAGTTATGTGTGAAAAGGGACGAACTATCAATGGACTAGAATAGAATATAGAAAGAATAGACACTGGATACTTGATATAGTTAAATAGAGAACGTTCGAACGTGGCCTATTAAATTAGATACAATTTGCACAACAGTGTTGAAAACAACTAAAGTAAAAGAAAGAAAGAAAGAAAAATATTTATTTGTGACCCGCACAGGAGACACGAGAAATAAGCATAAAATGAAACAATAATAAAATAAAAACCCCGTGCGAGACCAAAAAGGCTCCTATCTCAGCATGTGCAGCGATAACTAAAAAAGGTAACGCTGCGCTGATATTCTGATAGGGCCCACTGTTGATGCCACGGACACACTTACGGAAACGAGACTTATATAATAAAAAATAAAATAGAAGAATATATAAATAACAAACAAAATAGAAAAAAAAACTCTTAAGGTGGGTCAAAGTATGTGCAAGTATAATACAAATATATAAATAAAACATATTAAATATAGGTAGACCTAGAAACCGTCATATACCATCTTTACCGTGGCAATACTCAATGATCATTTGTCGAAACATAGACAAACGACAGAGCGCGCGTAGCAAAGAGTGACTTATTAAATACGGAAGAAATCTATGGTCGGCTGTCAAAAGAAAAATGTTATGTAAGTTATGTTATGAAATAGTGTAAATGAATAAGTGTAAATTAACCTGGCGAAAAGAATACATAGAATAATATATTGCTATTATTGGATAAATCAGAGTGTTATGAATTTAATATGTGTGGTGTGGTGTTCGCAAGAATGTTATTATTAAATAAAATGGATTACAGGCAGTAAACTTAACTGCGTGCAAACCCCGGGTAAGCCAATCTTCCGGATTCCTTTTGCTTATGTAATAAGTACTGCTTGAATTTAGTACTAAATGTTCCAATCGTTTTTATAGCACGAAATGGCGGAGGAAGATCATTCCAGATACGAGAGGCAGCGAATTTGAAACTTCCACGGAATGCAGCAGTTCTGTGTGACGCCAACAACAGGTAGGCAGAAGCTCTCGTTTTGACTAAAGTACACGTTCTCTTGCCATCCACTCAGAGCCTGTAATAACGCAATGTTTATCAAAGTTCGCATTCGCACGTAGTTATCACAAATAACAAGAACGCAGCAGTTAGCTAGGTAACCCTGCGGCAGTTAGTCTGTCCGTCTGTCGATCACACGTGGTAACGACGTCGTCTCTCCACGCCGTGCCACGACTGCCACTCACCCACATGATAATCATGCTACTCTGCACCAACTACCACGTCAATCAACGCTCTAACTGTGCCACGCTCTAAACCACACAAAACAATTTCATTTTCACAACAAAACATAGCCTTGATTTTTACAATTCGCACAGGTGCCACGCCATCACTCGCCGTGATATCGCCAATAACAAAGCAATTGTTAGGAACACCGTGACGGAGTAATTCGTCGTTTCCCTTGCTGGACGCGACGATTAGCCCACCTCTATTTACTTGTCTATCCGATCGCTAGAGCTGGCAGCTGACGCCGGACGCGGCTGACAGACACACACCGTTACAACATTGACTTAGAAAAACGTTTGCTACGGACAACCGTTGTGCCGGGCTGGACGCGGACGAGCGACACTAACATCTGGACCGTTCCGCGATTGATAGGTGCGGTACCTCGGTAATAGTCTGCGAAGTGTCTCAGCTGATGTTTACTTGTCTTTTTAATCCCATTTGATGGAAATAGATTAGACTAGTCACGGTCCACGGCTCGAACTGTAAGCTTCGCATTAGCTAGTACTTTAGGTGAATTCTACACTTAAGGTTGAACTAGTCGACGGCACGAACTATTTTGTGCGCGGGGTTAAAATGCATGCTATCTTATTCGACAACACGTTCGAAAGAAATAGATGCTGTGATGAGGAGTAAGAAGCTAGTTCGTGTACGAATTAGCACTTTTGCAAGTTTGTAGCGAAAGGATGATGATTTAGAACGAAAACAAGCGCGCGATTTTTAATAAACAGACCTTTGGGAGTCTAGATATCATGAAAAAACTACTAAATGTATATTTTCAAAATAAAATTATTTGCGTTGTTGAATTACTTATCTATCCCTGCATGGAGGCCGTTTTGCAATTTTCCTTCTTCTTATGGTATTTATCTCCGCCCAAAGATGCGTTAAAATTAGTGTTGAAATATGAAACTTTCGACGCTCATAACTTTCAAATATATTAATTTTTTACATTTTTGTTTTGATACAGGACTAGATAATGATGAGACAAATTGATGTCATTTTTTATTTTGAACGTACATCGTCAAACAGTGGAGTAATATCTAGACTACGTTTGTATGGAAGAATTTTCAGCTAGTGTAACCTTAAGACCACGACTAACTCGTTTCACACCCGCGCGACCCAGTATTTAGTAGTTTTTTTGTACTTTCCTTATTATTCTGTGACTTAAAAAAAATCTCAAATCAAAATGTAGAAAAATAAATTGTCTTCGAGATGGTGTCGATTTCAATAAAATACGCCCACCGGCTTTGTCGTGTTTTTGTCCGTTATAGATATAACTTTACAAATTAATTACACTATGTTATACGAATAAAACTCAAAATGTTCTTAAATCAAATTATTAAGAAAAAGGTCTAATGTAACATATATTTTTTCCAAAAAATTACGACTAGCCGTTAAGACGTGATTCTAATTCTAAAATCAGCTATTCGAGGGAATCGGCGCCTTAAATGTTCCCACAGGCGCTATGTGAGCCGATCGCGATCGCGCATAGGCCACGACCGGGCACAGGGCTCGCACGTGGGCACCTACAGCGTCTATCGTGCTTAATCACTGATAAATCTGCCACACCACGGGAACAATGCCACTACGGTGCCCGACAAATGAACACAATTAATGCCAATAATTTCAAACGTTCCGCCGAGCATAAAACTCGCCCCAAACAGTACAGAACACTCATATCTCGCTTAACTGCCTCGGCTTTCCGATTCCTTTTAATCGATGTCAGAATCTTAAATTAGTTTCCTTTCTGTGCTGTTAGGTGCTTCGCTGGAGAATAGCAGGAACATCTTTCAGCTAACAATGCCTATTCGAACACTTCTCTGACAGGATATTAAATCCAGGAGAGCTTTCTTCGAACTAGTGTTTTCCTTGAAAACTAATCAGCGCCAGCCATTATGGGATCAGTCTCCGTCTTTACGTACGCCAATATATCTCTCGCGCTCCCCGGGCGAGGAGAGCGCTCGTCCCCGACGAATTAGCTCTGACAACGCCACAATAGTCCATAATTATGAAATGTGTTGTGATTCCAAAAGGATATGTAATTTTTCTCAGGCTGCGAACAATGCAAGACGGTAATGAAAGGAGTCAATCAGTCGATGTCTGCGAAATACGCCCGTGCTAATTTATGCATCGTCCGGCTGTGGCGCGGCCAGAGCGGCCCGCCCATTCTCTGCTGCTTTAATGTCTCTCGCGCAGACACAAAGGACGAGCAACCGCGTCATCGCACGCTCAACCTGTAGTAGTGAGTGCACGTGGGGCTCTGGTATTATGACAATGCGACGCGATGTGCAAAATATGATAAACCGGCCAAGTACGAGTCGGACTCACGCACGAAGGGTTCCGTACTTGGTAAATTGCGGTTTATTATTTAAGACGATAAAACAACTCGATCTCGTTCAAACCAATTGTCGGTGGAAGTTTACAAGGTAATGTACATCTTAAATTTAATTAAGTTTTATCATTCTCCTATTTTAGAAGTTACAGGGGGGGGGACACATTTTACCACTTTGGAAGTGTCTCTCGCGCAAACTATTCAGTTTAGAAAAAAATATATATTATAAACCTCTATATAATTTTTGATGACCTATCCATAGATACCCCACACGTAGGAATTTGATGAAAAAATTTTTTTAATTTCAGTTCTAAGTATGGGGAACCCCCATAATTTATTGTTTTGTTTCTATTTTTGTGTGAATTACATCTACTTAACAAGTTTCAACAGCATAGTTCTTACAGTTTCGGAAAAAAAAGTGGCTGTGACATACGGACGGACAGACAGACAGACATGACGAATCCATAAGGGTTCCGTTTTTTGCCATTTGGCTACGGAACCCTAAAAACTAGAATCATAGATATCGCGCTCATACGTGTGTCTTCCTCGCGTGATACGTGAGCCCTATACTTACAACCTAGCCTCATATGAATTTATAGCGAACGCCGTATTATTTACTAGCATTATACGCACAATTTGCGGAGCTGTCGCAAGGGCCAGCTATAATTTCCCGATGGCAGCAGATCCATCAATACCCGCCTGGGGCTGCGGCCGCTTTCAATTTGTAGGCCGCTTACATCGCCGGCAATTACCGGACGGACGGAAGGCCGATCATCATCGATATACGCGCTTAATAATGCCTAATGACACTTAATAAAGACGGAAAATAAAAGTGTTACGATTATTTATTAGCCGTCTCGTAAAAACTAACGGTTCTTAGCTGTGCTTAAGAAATATTGCGTCCTTGGTAGTTGATAGACCAGTGGGCACAGTGTACGGTTCATTTATGAAACTGTCAGTTATTGTTTTATACCTATATTTATTAACCCCCGCCGAAAAAAGAGGGGTGTTTTAAGTTCGACGCGTGTTGCTGTGTATCTGTGTGTCTGTCTGTGGCATCATAGAGCCTAAACGGATGAACCGATTTTAATTTAGTTTTCTTTTTCTTTGTAAGATGATTTTGTCGAGAGTGTTTTTAGCTATGTTTGAATAAAATCGGTTCAGCCGTTCAAAAGTTATGGGCGTTTTACTGTTTGAATCGGGGTGTTTTCGCAAGATAAATGTGTCGGGGGTTTTTTAAATTTTAAAATTTTACTTGTAGAAACATATTGATAGTTTTCTTTTTAATCGACTTTCCAAAAAGGAGGAGGTTCTATGTTCGACGTATGTTTCTTTTTTTTGTGTATGTTCACCGATATCACCGTCAATTGTGGACCGATTTTGAAAATTATTTTTGTTTGATAGAGTATGTGCCGAAATTGGTCCCATTTTAATTTGATGGAGATGTGATGAAGAACTTCGGAGATATACGACAGAACTCTTCAATAAATAATGGCGAATCTCTCAGGATTGCTGTAATCGCATGTCTGTTTATTGTTTATACCAAATAACATAACATCACGCCAGTATGCTCTAAAGGGGTACGCAGATGCGTACATTTCACTTTGGGAGGTACACTCTCATTTCACCGGTTCAAGTTATTCGGGTAATCTGTACTGGCATTATAAGTACCTTACTTAAGACTTGCCTATTAGGTACAACTAAAAAGTGAAAAAGAAAAACGTTTTACCAAAACATACTACCGACCTCCAATTGAAGTTCCTTCCGAAGCCGGTGTCCATAACGAAAAAAATTGGTACCTACCAAAGACACAGACTTCAAAAAAGTAAGTTATTTTTTACTTTGTAGTGTTTTAGTTGGAAGTCGGTACCTAGTTTTTTTTTGTAAAAAAGGTTTTGCGTAAAGTTTCAATGGCACCTATATGCTGCATGTTTTGAAAGACTATATTATGGAGCCAGCATGTAGCTGTGAGTGTTCACAACATATTCACTATCTTGACTTTACTGTTCTTTATAATCCTATTTGGACACAATTGAGAATTAAATAAATTCGTTTCAGCAGACACAGGTAATATAGACGGCAATGGTGAAGTTAATCAAGCGTGAAACGGACGGACCATGTATGTTCATTGTCGGCAGTCTTTCCTTTTTTGGGCAATACGAGTATGTATCTTAGTAATTGGTGATCTTAAACTGTAAAACAAATTAATCTGAATTTATTTAAGGCGGTACCCCGAGCAAAACGCCGCGCAAGCCGTTTTTTGTGCTGTTTTTAGGAGCTATCTACTCGTTATTTAAAAAGAAATATCAATTAATAAAAATACATTAAATTTCTACATAATATTGATTCTAAAATGGTAGATTTAGTTTTTTTTTTAATGTTGTATATATTTCACTAATCTACTTCCAAAAAAACATAAAAATGAGAAATAATTATTGATATTATGCATCTCCTTGTAAAGTGTTAATTGATTATTTTTTGTACTAACACTAATGGATAGACAATTTAATAACGAACATTTTTGTAGAATTATTTTTTTCAAAAGACCAAAATTCGATTTTATAAAGAGTTTATTCTAAAATCTGGGCGTATTCACTACTGTAATTCATGCGCCACCAGTGCCGCTAGACCAATAGGAACGCTCATATCTCATGCCGATTTTTTGGTCAGGGTACCGTCTTAAAGCTTTAAAATAACGATATATATCTAGTTTATTGTAGTTCTCCCAGAATATTTATTACCGTTCTACAAAACATCATGAAAACATTAAAGTGGAAAAACAAAGGTGGACATCAACGGTCAGTTTCTAAGTAATCTCAGATTCGCCGATGACATCATACTCTTCGCAGAAAATTCATCGCAATTGGAGTCAATGGTGAATGAAATTAATTGTGTCAGCAATGAAATTGGTTTGGAACTAAACACATTGAAAACAAAAATTATGACAAACAGCATTAAGGCACCCATCACATTAACAATGTCTTACTAGAATATGTCCAAGAGTACACGTATCTAGGCAAAGAAGTGTCTTTTAAAAAGTCTAGACATCAAAATGAGTTACTGAGACGTTTAAACATGGCGTGGAATAAATTTTGGAGCATGAAAGAAATTCTAAAGTCCAATATTTCAATGAAGCTGAAGAAAATTGTGTTGGACTCTTGTATCCTACCTTCTCTCACCTATGCATCCCAAACATGGATTTTCAACAAACAAACCAGGAACAAAATATTAACAAAACAAAGAGCCATGGAACGGAGCATTCTAAATCTAAAATTGATACACAAAAAGAGAAGCACAGATATAAGAAAAACAACAAAGTTGATTGATGCTCTGGAACATTGCAAAAGACTGAAATGGAAGTGGACCGGCCATATTGCACGTATGAACGAAGACAGGTGGGCCAAGAAGATTACTCTGTGGAAGGGACCAGTTGGCAAGAGAACCAGAGGCAGGCCAGCGGAGAGATGGCTTGATGAAATTTTGAAAGCAGCGGGCAAAGATTGGACTGAAAAAGCGAGGGACAGAACTACATGGAGAAAAATGGAGGAGGCCTATACTCTATAGAGAGGTCCTTAATAAATAATTAAAGTAAAATCAAGAAAGAAATATAATTATTGAATTGAACTGTAAAATAATGGTATTTAAATTGAATAAATTTATAATAATAGTAATTTAATTTAATAATTGTAATTGTATTGAATAATTGTAAAATAATGGAATTGCATGGAATAGTTATATAGTAATAATATTTTAATTTAATAATTGTATTGTAACAGTAAATGAATTGAACAACTAGATATTAATAATAATGATTGAATTGAATAATTACATAATAGTAGCGGATAATTGAACAATTGTATAATTTCTTAAATAATTAATTTATTTGATTTTACTAATATGCATGCTCATAAATAATATCATTGTAAATTGAATTTTATTAAGGAAATAAAAGGCTTTTTTATTATTATTATTTATTATTATATATCTAGTTTATTATCAAAAGATTTGCGTTATTTCCGATTACGTATTCTATCATTTTCAATCTAGCTGCTGATTTCTGTGTTTCATCATGTCGTGGTGGCCCAGTTGCTAAGACCTCACCTCTCGTACTTGAGGTCGTGGGTTCAAATCCGGGCAAGTACAAATGTTACTGTTTCAAATTTATATGTACTTTCTAAGTTTATCTTGGGCATCAAAGGCAACGGTCTAGGAGAACATCGTGAAGAAATCTGGAATTATATAGTTGATGTAAGTCTGAAATAGCCAAGTCAGAGGGCTGTGGGGTTCCCAGAGACGGCTTAATTAACTCTGACACCAGAGATGACCACGTCCTCACACGAAAATAAGAAGTACGGTTACTTTCATAAATACCAACTCGTGTCTCGTGTTCGTCTTATCCTTAATAATATCTACAACTTTGTTGACAAAATATACGCCAGTAAATCTTAATTTGGCTAAGTTAGTATTTGTCCAACTCTACTAAAGCCTGAATCCCTGTGTCAAACTATTGTATTAAAGTAGGGTTGAATACATTTTTAACTATAAATACCCAGTAACCGGTCCCAAGTCTACAGTAGATAAAGCTTTACTTAACTAAGATTATGGCTATCTTTTCGAACTTGCAGCTTAGAACAGTTTCTTGAAAAAAGGGGATCGAGGGAGATTTGCAGGGTTGTGATAGCGAGCAAATCTTAAACATAAGCAAGTGCACTAATATCTTCATAATCACCGAGCACATCCCTGCATCTTGGTATGAGTGTGCTACTCTAGATATACTTAAAGCCGTGTCATGGCCCAAAGCGCTGTCACTGTCGGACGCTCAGATATAAATCTATATAGATGACGCGATGGCCGTTGGGGCCAAAAAGTTCTTGAGTGGCGAACGCGTACCAAAAGACGCAGTGTTGGAAGGCCTTCACTAGGTGGAGTGACGACCTGGTGAGTGACGACCTGTGGGACCAAGACTGCAGGCGTCCGGTGGATGCGAAACGCACAGCACCGATCAGTGTGGCGACGCTTGTGGGAGGCCTATGTCCTGCAGTGGACGTCTTTCGGCAAAATGATGATATTGAGATGACGCGATTGTATTACTAGTAGTTAGTAGTCTAGTACTTCGCGTGTCAGAAAACAGAGTAAAATTACGATCAATGATCGTACTTTGAGCTTTTTATTTCGCATTATTGGCACCGGAAATCTAGAAAAATGCCTAATAAAAAAAAAGCTATAATGCCATATTGAGCTGTAATGACTGTTTAGAAAAAGTTGAACGAGGCATTGGAAATGTTTTCTTTCATTGGTAAGTAAATTTGTTTTTAAATTGTGTGTGAAAAGTGGCACGCTTGGTTTTCATACAGATGGAGGGACTTGCGTTATCTAGTTAGATTTATGTCTGCGGTCGGACTGTATGGCAAAGAAAAAGATGCCTTATCGCAAAATGTGAAGCATTTTTACAAGACTAGCAAATTTTGAGTATCTGTCGAATGTCTTCCTCTTAACAGTCTACCTTCAAGTAAGCAACTTGAGTGTTTCACCGCCATCTATCGGTGTTCAGTTTTCATAAACAAAGGTAAGATTGGACGGCCCCAGGCTCTGTGGAGTAGTAATATTCGCAGGGTAGATGTTACTGTACTACCTACGTTTCTGCATAACCGTTCTGCGAAACAGGGATGATGATGTTTTATGTTGAATGCCTCATGTTTATTTTTTTATTTAACGATAGGCTCGCGTTTGACCACTATCTCGCCTGATGGTAGGCGATGATGTGGTCAACGGTGAAGCACGCTTGCCTAGAAGTAACCTATTCACTCTTGACTTAAAGACCCCAAGGTTGTAGCTATCAGGAAACAAAGACTCCGGCAGGGAGTTCCACTCCTTAGCTGTGCGGATATTGAAAGTATTCGCAAAACGCTTTGTATGTATGGGTGTTGTAATTATAGTTGGAGAGTGCATCCCTTTATCATTATTTTGGTTTTGGTCGAGTATTCTTTTAGTGCAGTTGATCTACAATGATCGCAGAGGGATAAAACTTTTTTGTATGTAGGTACGTTTATATCGCTCCCGCATGTCTGTGCTGTGTCTTTAGTGCGATTTTATTTACTTACCTACTCGATGGTTTAATAAAAGTTACATATGTCAATTTGTACAGAAAAAGGGGTTTTACATGATTGTCGCTAGACGGCGTTAATTCAGATTTAGTACAAATTAGAATTTACGTTATCACAATCGAGTAGGTTTAAAAACCTGAAGTCACTAGTGGCTGCTGCTATTGCTTTAATTTCCATGTAGCTTCTAGTACATGGCACCTACATATGTCAATATTTATTATTAGATTTTTCCCACAAACTGGACACGGGCCGCACTTTGACGTGACATTTCATGATGCCGTAGTGAAAAAAGGATGGTGCATACGTACTGTACCGTTTACTTTTCCCACCTGGTGGGTGGTAGACCACCAGAGTGCCGTGAAGAAGCGTTCATAACGCGCACTGCGGCGCGCCTACAGTCACATACAACAAGTCAAACATAGCTAGTACAGGTAGAAATGACTCGTACTAGCAACAAGCTAGGTCACAGTGACAGGCTCACTGTTGTGAGCCCCGTGCTGCAGAGTACAGAGTTCCGTGACCGCTCGCCTCGGCACCTTTCGGGGGCGACGCGACTGCCAAGGAGCGTACTGTACCGTCTCTCTCTTACGCCGGAACTATGACGGTTTTAAGACGTCATAGTACGGTCTGTGATGTTTTGTTCAATTAGTAAAATAAAACAACAATCAAGTTTCATTTCGGTTTATTAACACGTAGGGCTCGACCCTGATATGTGTCGCTACTTCCTCGCGTCGCTCGCATTTCGTACAAATGTATTACATCACTAACATTCGCCTTATTCCCATGAGGAAGTAGGCAGGAACGACGTAGTTGCGGATAAATAAAATATAGTAACATTGTAAGAAAATATAAAAAAAATACATAGAATTAGGTTGGTTAAGGTAACCTTGGTGTTTTGTGATGCATAGGATTCTTAGGTAAATAATAATGATACTACACCAAGAATTCTTTGAAGCCTGGTTCTGAAGTTACAGATGCTCAATTTGGGACATGATAAATATTTTTCATAAATTTAGAACAGAAATAACAAAATAATATTCAATTAGAAAGAAAATATTGTTATTTTAGTAATGTAAACTAAGGAGATTTACACAAATAATATTTTGATAGATAGCTATATTACGCTTCCGATCGGGAAGCGGCCGAACAAGCAAGGGTTTTCTTCTTTCTGAATGAGTATTTATTTTAATAATTTACACTGATAAACAGAATTACAGTACAACTATTTAATTAATGTCCCTCGGCAAACTTCGTGTTTCGTCAGTCGTCGGATTTCTATCTGTTGCTCTATCAATTTAGTAATACAAATAATATTTTGATAAATACAGTAGTAAAATGATACTTTAAAAATCTAGATGTCCTAGTTGTCTAGGTAATCCATAGGTATACATATAATTTTATAAAGGAAGTGATCTCATACACCTTTTAACCACATCCTTTTTGTAAATTAATTTTTGACTGATTGATAGAACTGATTTTGTGATACATGTTTCCGTTTGATATTTTGTTTTTGTACAACATTATAAAGTTTGTGCTTATATCGTTCTACAAATACTAGTTTAACAGGATATTATGTTAGGTTTGGTAATCACTTAGTTACTTAAATTTATAAAACAAAAGTAATTGCAATTTGACAATTTGACTGCCTCTTAAGAACAAAGTAACTGGTTTCTGTTTATCAATATTACATCTCCACAAAGTAAAACTTTTGATCCGCTTTATGCTTAAAATAACTGTAACCACAAAAGGTCTATAAATATGTAAGTTAAACCCCATTAAGGTTATTGCTTGCACCCTCTCCCTCATCCGTAATAATATTCTGATACAGAAGGGGAATTTGTTGGTACATTTATCATCTTGTATTTATAGTGTACAACTAAAATTGTGCAAGTTTATTGATAGTTATGATTGTATTTTAAAGTATCTATTTTAGAAGCTTTACCTGTCAAGACAAGGGTTTTCTTCTTTCTGCATGAGAATTTATTTTTCATAATTTACACTGATAAACAGAAGCACAGTACAACTTTTTTTTATGTCCCTCGTAAACCTTCGTGATTCGTCAGTCGTTGGATTTCTATCAGTTGCTCTTTGCACTTGCAGTCGGGACGCTCTCAATCAACTTGGAATATACTTTCAAGTTGATTGAGAGCGCCAAGTGCAAAGGATGGATGTCCCTCGGCTAACTTCGTGTTTAGTCAGTCGTCGGCTTTCTATCATTTGCTCTTTGCACTTGCAGACGGGACGCTCTCAATCAACTCGGAATATACTTCCAAGTTGATTGATCGTCAAGTTGGCCGAGGGCCATTAATAAAATAGTTGATCTGTACCTATCCAGAAAATTTTCGACTTTTTGCAAGAATCTACTGTATTACATTTTCTTCGAGGAATATACGATGTTTATATTATTTTCTCTATAAAGCAAATACAAATACATAAGTACGAAAATGTGAGCTTCCACGACATATTTCTCTACTAAGACAATACTTCTTCAAAACCTCTTAATTTATATTATAAACATCTAGGTGACCCACTATGTACAGTGCTTATCCTACAAAAATAATTTACTCAACCACTATAAACAGTACATACATTTTCATATATCTTAGAGCTACAAGTAGAATATAAATAGTCTTATGTAATAGAATGTACACTCAAATACACATAGGTACATTAAAGATAATACATCAGGTTTGGAATTCGTCTCGGGAGACGTTAATAAATCATTTGCTAATAACTTATAAGGAATATACACATTTGTCAGCATTCGTCAAAACTTATTTGAGTTTTGTTGATTAATTTATTGTTTTGTTTTTAACATGCATGTGGTTTGCTGTTGCAAATGCGATATGATGCTAAAACATGAGTGATTAATCCTTACAGACATGTCGAATAAGTTACTTACGCGATTCAAACGAAATTCAGATGATAATACACAAACATTTTACACTTTATATTTTCATCAGATCTGTCAAATTTGATTAGTAAGTAGGTAAGTGTCACATACCATAAGTGTCAATTATATTATCTGTGGTGTTACAAAACAGTGAACCCTCCGGAACCCTCTCACAGTATCGCATTCGGCCGAAATCGACTCGACGAAGCTCGTCACGAATCACAAGTTGAATTTCGAATGCGTCTGTAGGATCGATTAGCCTCGAATAGAGACATACTGAGAGAATTAAAGTAATTTTGCATAATACGTTTATAAATTATTGGAAATATTATTTTATGGAATGTTCTGTAGTCGAATCATGGTTTTAGGTATTTAACATTTTTCTTTGGTTTATTCTAACTAACATAATGATGTTATCAACAAAATAATGCTTCTGAGAGACATTGAAACTAATAATGACAAAGGAAATAAAAATACTAATATGTGCAGGTAACTATTGTTAACTATATTCATTTCTCTCTACATTAATATTACTTTTCAATATTATACTTTCGGGTAGGAACCTTGAAATTATGTTTTAAAGTACACAATATACCTATCGACAACCTCTTAAACTACTCAGTTACATACATTCGTCTATAAGGTACTAATTTGAAACTCACTTTGAATTAAATAAATAGTCTTTTACCAGCCGGTCTCATCATTTATAGTACAGTCCGAGCGAGAAACTACTACTAGTTCTCGATGATGATGGAGCGGGCGTCACAGCACATATTCGTTATCCGGGGCCTGCCACCAATTTTCAAATCTAACTTTAGCGCAGACTGTTGCTACTGAACTGATTGCCTTGCTAGCTGTTCTGTGGTAGAGCTTAAACAGACTGGCTGTAGCCCGTGGCAAGCCCTCATCCGGTTAAAGAAACACAGTCCAAGGGAGATCATCGTGGTAAGTTCACAGCGGATGTCTGGGTGAGGGCGAGTGCTGCGGACGAGATTGCGGTAGCGGTGCGTTGGGGTGCGCGGGGGGCGGGTAGGGGCAGTAGCGCAGCGGCGTAGGTGGCTTCTGCAGCCACAGGTCGTGCGGCAGCGCAAGCGGCTGCGGCCAGGCGCTGGGCCACGCTCGCCCGCCCAGGGCCAGCAACTGGAGCGCGGCCGGCGATCTCGCCCACGCCGCGCGCTTCTCTGCTTCTTCATCAGCACCGCCCGCGTACAGCCGCAGCGGAGATCGAAGCAGTTGCTGCTCCATCAACATCAGCTCCATCGGGTCTCTGCGGAGAAGGAACAATACACACGTTAATCATGACTGTTGTATAAGTATTGATCAGACAGGCGAAAGGATACATGTTCACTTCAGTTATGGCCTCCATAACTTAGTAATTAGTTCTGGGCTTAAAATACGGAAGCCGATTTGTACTTAAACCCTAAGCAGCATTTCCAGTATCTGCAGACAGTTAACATCCGTAAGCACTTATAAGAAATGTATTTTAGGAATAATATTCACATTGAGTCGAAGTTTGTTTTCTGATAGTAATATAAGTCCTATTTCGGTAAAGTGCTTGCGGTCGCGCCGAGTTCCGCGAACCTCTCGTTTGGCGAGACGGTCTGTTCGTTGGGTTTCATCGGTCCGTAGTCTATAAAACCGAGTTCGAGGAACGACACCGGCCACCGGCGGCCACCGGCGGCCACCGACGGCCACGTGGCGATTTCAAATCTCATAAAACGTTACGAACGTCACACTAGAAGCTGTTATGTAAAATTCAGACGCGATGAAATACGACGTGGTCAGCTTTGTTTACGACTCGTGCGTTTAGCTTTGATTTACAATGCCAGTATAACTCCAACATTTGCAATAAGCAGAATCTTTAAATAAAACACCTACCTCACATATTGTGTGGTAGGTATTTTTTAATATGCCCTGCGCATGGGCATATGGAAAAGTGTTAAACAAGAAGTGTATCGCCGTTGATTGTTTCTGCGAAGCGACTTTACGAGTAGTGTCGCAGTTAACGAGGCGCGCGGAGCGGCGCGTGAGTGGAGCGCGGCCCTTACTGCGCCCGCGCCGGTGCGTGATGCCCTTTATCGGTTCCCGGAGGTTCTCGCGACCGCCACCGATCACGCTTCCCGTTAACTCGCTATTTTCGCGTCTCTACGAAACTATCGGCACTTATAAGTGTGCAATAATGCGTCTTTCACGCCTGCTCAATAGAAATCTAGTTAGTGCTTGCTCCTTTCCGCAGGAGAACAAGTTCGTTGTGGAGCAACTCGGAGCGGGCGTTAATCTGAGGAGATGTTATTAATAATGGGCTCCGTCTTGAGATACGAGCGTCTGAGAGCGGTAAATGAGCGTGAAGACACGGCGTGCTCGAGCTAAGCCTCAAAATTGGCATGACATCACGAGATGCCGTGTCGAATTTAATCTATCACCGGAGCGCGGCAGCCCCGGGCGCCGGCGCGCTCTCCCCGGGAATTAAAAACAGGTAGTGCCCACACACGCTAACAGATTATAGATTTTTTTATTGATCTCCTAATTTCTATAAAAACGAATAATAGCTAGTATTATTGCTATAATAGTCTCGAGTTAACCACAACGTCTCAGCGATTTCACACAATTTTATCACGCGATATTATCTCGACGTCAGTTTCACTCTGTGTCGTAGAGGATGACTCGCGCAGAGTCGTACAGAGAAAGCTGAACAACTTTTCATCGAACAAGTGACTCTTTAACATGTTTTGTAATGTCTACTTATCTTTTATCAACCTTTGAAACTTTTAGATATTCAATCCACCATAATTTATGCCCAAGTTTTCACCAGGTAAAACGTAAATTTTAAAGCTCAATATTAAAACATTTTAACTTCGTGCATAATTAAAGGCAATCAAAACTGAATGTTAAATTGTGAACTAACACATTCCACAGCACTAATATCTTAAAATTTACACTAAAGCTTTGAGTTACAAAAGGTCGTAAGTGGCAGGGTCTTAGTGTTGGACGAGAAGGTCTATTTCACCGGGTGGTTATGTCGTTTCGGGTGCTGCGGGGGCGTTAATGGCGTATTTATTATGATCTCGGTATCAGCAGTAATAGCCAACACTCTCCGCCGGCAAATTACAGGGCGGCGGCTCTCTGAAGCCGCCGATAGGCCCGGCCAGAGCCCGGCCGTGCGCGCGCGCAGCCTTATCGATATCTTACCCGACCGCTATCGATATTTGCCTGCAAATGCATAATGTGTCTATCTGATAAAAAGTGAAATATTATTTCCTTTACTCGTAATATTTTACTTAATGTAGATTATTAGTGCACAGATTTATAGCATTTCCTTCGATCTCAAGTTTTATAATATTTAATTCTTATTATACTACAAAGGAAGGTTATTTATGGCGCTCATAAAAACATTTAAAGAATGTCAATTTGATCTATTTGAGGATAGTCCTCGGGTCGCCTGCAGTAAATCACTCTCGCGACTGACTCATTAGATATAAATAGCAATAAGTGCTGGCCAGCAGTTCATTGTCTATGATCGTGTAACTAAATGTGATAGATGATTTATATTTAAAAAAATAGTTAACGTGTTGTAACTGTGAAACGCGCTGCGTGCCGCGGGCAGCACGCGGTTGTCGTTAAAGTTATTTCTAGCCCGTAAGTGAATCGCACGCAATTAACAAAGAGGTGCGTCCGAGCATAAATATAACTCCTCGCCGCTAAATATCGGCTCTGATTGAGCGAGGGGCGGATCTTATTAATTAATGGATGAAAAGCCGCTTCGACCACCGCCAAATAACGAAGCCGCCCGATTCTCACACAATGGCAATTTATCATACTTATTGTCTGACGATTTTGGACGTCAGCGAAGGAAGTCATTAAGGCTGAACGCTGTTAGGCGTTGTTTTAAATATTTATAAGTTGGTGTGAATTCGGCAATCAGAACAGAAAGTATTTAAATACTTGAGTGGTTGAACAATGCTAACGGCAGTGATTAGACGGCTTTTAAAATTAACCTACACTCGTCAAATCAAATGGTGCGTAGGAGTGGACTGACAGACAGCCGAGTGGCAATTCCGTGATTGTATCGAGAGAGGTGTGCGCTGAGCTGAATTGCCCGCTGAGCTATGTGAGCGAGGCGAGCGCACAGTAGCGCCCAGCCGACACCAATCAACGGAGCACGCGATACAAGAACCTCTAATTATTCAGCCTTTCATTCCGTCATGTTTGGTCGGGTGAGAGCGACAGAAAGTGTCACTCGCTATTAAACTTAAACACATTAATTTTTAGGTCACTTACTAGACATTATGACGGCGTATGTGGACCGTTAAAAACGAGAGAGTCGATTTCTTTCGTAACTTTACAATAAAAAACCCCTTTTTATTAGGGGTTTACTGTTCAATTAGGTAATTTTTTTTGGGACTTTCCCACCGCACTATTCCTAAACCACTGCAACTCCTGAAAGCCAGAATCAACAGTGGCGACCACTTGCATTCCGCAACGAAATTAATCAGAAAATAATAATGGAGGAATAGACATTAAAATTACAATTAGGTATATGAGAAACAATATCGGTGTTATCAAAAAGTCCAAGTCATACAAAATATCCGTCTTTGGATGACGTAGAGCGTGGGCAAGAAACCCCAGATCAAAGCCGGTAGCGAGTGTAGCGGCCACAGATACAGACTCAGTGGAAGCGGTAATTGCACCGATAACATCTCGAATTAGCCGTCAATCACCGTCTGAACTATCATCGAGGCGATGCTGTATCAATTAATACAAATCGGTAGCTACGCACTGACGCCTGCGTCGATTACATTATTAATAACACCGATAATTCCGCCCGTCATGTTCCTACTGTAACACAAAAAACCTTAAGAGCTTACGCGGGAGCTTTCTTAAGTACTCATTTGAAAGTAAACAATTTCTTACTTCAAAGAACACACGGGATGTAAGTATGGTACAACATATTTTGAATGTTTAAAACGTTGTCATCCCACAGAATAATAAAACATAAAAGCTACCATACAACCTTGTAATAATCCGTGTAGTGAACGTCAAATTGCTTTCAATATACGATCTTAAGGTTCCCCTAGTCGACGGCACGAACTATTTTGTGCGCGAGGTTAAAATGCATGCTATCTCATCCGGAAACAGTGTGCGAAAAATATAGATGCTGTGATGAGCAGTAAGAAGCTAGTTCGCGTACGAATTAGCACGTTTGCAAATTATTATTGAAATGGTTGATGATTTAGGACGAAAACGAGCTCGCGTAATTTTATAAACATACCTTTGGGAGTCTAGATATCATGAAAAAGCGACTAAATGTATATTTTCAAAACAAAATTATTTCCATTGTTGAATTATTAATCTATCCCTGAACGGAGGCCGTTTTGCAATTTTCATTCTTCGTATGGTATTTATTTGCGCCCAAAGATGCATTAAAATTAATGTTGAAATATGGAACTTTTGACGCTCATAACTTTCAAATATTTGTTTTTTTTACTTTTTTGATTCCATACAGGGCTAGATAATGAGACAAATTGATATCATTTTTTTATTTTGAACGTACATTGTCAAACAGTGGAGTAATCGCCAGACTACGTTTGTATGGAAGAATGATCGACTAGTGTAACCTTAAAAGGTGAATCGGTAATTGTTTATGCATAGTCAATTCAGCAGGTTGTTGCTAAAGTTTAAACACGTGAGCGAGATCGCGCGGTCCTCACACCGCCCCCGGAGAACCGGTCGGGCTGGAGTCCGGCCGTACGGGCATCACACCGATGGCCAGATAATAGAAATGCGCTTTAATTTGTCGTTTAGGGCATAATGAGGAGCGAGCCCTGTGATTACGCGCCGCCGCCGCCGGCTCGGCCGCCGCTGACGTGAGCTGTTTCCACACACCCGCGTCTCAACCCGCCCCCGCCCGCAACCACGCAACCTCAAACGTGTTAACACGAAACTAAGGATACATTCCTACTGACACCATAAGCGAACTATCTTGATCATAGGGCCAAAACTATACAAGTGTTCAAGTAACTTGCATGCTATTCAACAATCAGAAGGTTCACGGTACAATGGCGGGCAAGCTACTTGCACACTTTTATGCAAGCTACATAGGATAGTAGGGTAGGTAGGGTAGGGTAGGGTAGGGTAGGTAGGGTAGATGAATGTTTGTAATACATAAAAGAGTGCAAGTAACTTGCCAGCTATTCAACAATCAGAAGATTCACGGTACAATGGCGGGCAAGCTACTTGCACACTTTTATGCAAGCTACATAGGATAGTAGGGTAGGTAGGGTAGGGTAGGGTAGGGTAGGTAGGGTAGATGAATGTTTGTAATACATAAAAGAGTGCAAGTAACTTGCATGCTATTAAACAATCAGAAGGTTCATGGTACAATGGCGGGCAAGCTACTTGCATACGTCTATGCAAGCTACAGGCATGTGTATTTTTGCCCTAATAAGAATACTTTCTATGGAACAGTATTACGGTAGGTAACTTGAAGCGGTCTTTACCTAACATCTGGCTAAACTAGGTTGCAATCTCGGTAGTAACAAATATTGTCATCGTAAAACTTTATGCTGATTAGTATTCTAAATTATTAATTAACACAGTCATTACGGGTAGCATTTAGCTATTAATAGGTTTCACAATAGGTAGCCTTATGTATGATGAGGTAATGCTTACCACTCAACTGAAGGATCTCACATGCAAGTAGATGTTTTCTAGTTTCTAAAATTATATTTAGTACGTCAATAAGATATAAAACAATATTGGACACGTTTTTTTTTTTACTAAAGAATGACGACGTGTACCTTTTACCTAGAAGTGACGGCTAAGCCCGGGTCCTGAACTTTGATGAGCTTTAACTTTGTCAAATTTTATTGATTTGATAAAGCAAAAAATACGTGTCCAATATTTTTAGATAATCTAACTGACGGACTAAATAGAATATTTTATTTCGCCCTGCAATCATCCCTATTGCAGACAAAGTTAGGTAAGCTTACATGTTCACCTTAAAACAACAATATTTTATTACTTCTTTGATTTTTACAAAGGAGAGCAATGTGTTTATCAGTCTATGTATGTATGTATGTTTGTTCCTATATGGCGTTCCAGAGACCAAACGCGTTGGCCGATTTTGATGATTTGTACGTCAATCGATTCGTCTTAACCCTGCAAGTGTCACTGGCTACATTAAAATTGGACAATAGAAAAATGGAGGATTTTGGACGCCATATTGTGGGGGATCAAATATTTTTTCTTCCATACCCATCGTGTGGGAATATTAAAATAAATGGTTTTGATAGGTGGTTTAAAAAATATATAATACTTATATGTTTAAATGTACCTAATTCCAAAAAAAATAACTAAAAACTTATAAATAAAAAAAGTTAAATCAAAAAACCCGACTGCTTCAAAAGCGAACAAAAAGATGTAGACAAGGAGATAACGATGCTGTACAAGCGGAGGATACAACAGATTTTGGTCAGCTAGCCCACGAATATGTATCCTCCGACTGCACAGCATGATTTTCTCCTTGTTTACGTCTTTTTAGTTCGCTTTTGAAGCAGTCGGGTTTTTTTATTTTTTTGATGAATGTTAATGTCCTACATAAAGGCACCTTTACATGTTGATCGTGCGCCGAAGTTAGTGGTCAGTCCATGGGAACGCCCGCCATTCCTTGAGGCACATTCTCGCCTCAGTCACCCAACACCTCGACTTAATGAGCGAAACACGCTATATTCTGCTAAATATTAATTTTTACATTGAATATATGGATCGGTATCGCAAATTGATCTTTGACGTAGAATATCTTTTCATTTTATTCATTGATCGATCACATTATTATAATATGAAAGATGTAATTTTATGTCCGATCGTCTATTACTTAAGGCGCTATCTATATACGCCCCAATGTTAACGCAGTACTGGCCGTGCGCCCGCTCGATGCCAAAATATCAATATTGAACCTCCTTTTGAACAGTTTTGTTTGCAAAATATTATTTGATTTACATATGCTATGTTAGTCTTAGTTATGAAGAAATTCCAGCCATCAATTATTCTGTGTAAAAATATTTTTAAACATCCAAGTCGTATTGGAGGAGTTTCCAAAAGTTGCGAAATAATATCGTGTTGTTAATTATTTTACAATGCATGTCCTCGAAAAGAGCGGTTTTCCAAGCAGCCAAACTGTGCGGAAAGTGTCACTTTTTTTCACTAGTGCTTTTTACTTTCCTGTACTTTTTTAATTTTTAACTCCAACGTCAGCCCGACGCATAGAGTTTTTATTATTTGAGAAAAGTTTAAAAAAATTATTTATGTACAGATTATCATATTCATATAAAAGGTAAAATTAAACTAATACTTTACTTTAGGTGTTTTTAATTACTCTACATTTAGATTTTGATCAATAAATTAATTTTAAATATTAATTAAATATGTTTGGCAGAACGTATATTCGTGTTCGTGCCTTATTGCATTACGATGTGACAGCTATTCGCACATGCGCAGTAGATATGCCCGAGGAACTATTAGTTAATCTGTGGATATGCTGAACGCGCTTGAATAAGCCCGCCATTTTATTAATTTCATTTTATAAATTTATTTATTTCCTCGCACAATGCATAGTAAAATGTTGTATGATACACGTACGTAAGATGATTTCCGACTCGTGTCGATTTATCCAGCTGCAAAATGCCACTGATCGGAAATCACCTACCTTCCGCACTTGTAGCATAAATAACTATTTTTAAAGCAAGACTATTAGTTACACGCAATGATATTCAAATAAACAGATACGTTATACACTCACAAAACAATTGAAAAAAGTGTTCCGCGCAGCAGCGGCAGCACACATACACACTTTTCATTCATCTGACATTTCACTACAATGTCGAAAGGGATGGCTTGATAAAACAAACAAGAAAAAAGAGACAGCTAGTGTTTGTCACTTGCGTGTGAATTTAAACAAACATTATTCTGACAACCAATGTTTTTTCTTTTTGTAACCTCCAAATATCAGAAAATTAGGAAAAAAAATTGAAATAAATTAGTAAATTGAGGTGTATTGCGTATTTACATATGGTATGAGATCCCTTCTGTTTTATGTAATTTGGTATTATAATTGGTACACTTTCTAAATACACACGATGGCATTTTTTTAATTTTGTTTTTTTTTCAACAAAGCGTATCGCTCTTCGCCATGCGTGACATAAACTAAAGACTAAATCATACAATTGTCTACTATTCGAGTCTTCACAATGCGCGCGCTTATAACATATCTGTTTATTTGAATATCATTGGTTACACGTAAAAACCTTGTTTCCAAAATATGCACATGATAATAGACATTGATATTTTGACATCGAGCGGGCGCACGGCCAGTGCTGCGTTAACATTTGGGCGTATTTAGCGCCTTAAGATGTAGCGCCCGCAGGTAAATTTTATCAATAAAAGTAAGTAGACTCTACCTAGACTTTAAATCATAATTAGGCATTCTTCTAAAATAGAAATAGCAAAAAGGAGAAAAAGGACTTAGACTGGGGATAGAGGTCTGTGCTTAGTTTTATGTTCCACTTACTAACAAATGTCAATTTGGACTTGCTTAGCAGTTTAAGAGGAAACGGGGGTGGTCTTTTCTCCATACAAAAACTCTCGTCTGTTTTCTCTCTGGTTTATGAACTTAAAGCAATGATTTTTTACAGTAAAATAAATATCAACTTCTTCTATGTCCCTATGTTTTCCTTTTTGGTGATATATTATCCGTATAAGAACTAGAACCCTCTCAAAATGCTCAAAATTGTCTGTATTGAGTCGCTGTCTTCAGAGCCTTAGTGTACAAATTTGATAACTATTAATGAAAAAAGGAAAACATAGGGACATAGTAAATATCCTTCTTATTCAGTTTATGAAATATCTTCTAAATCGGTCCAATATTGGAGGAGAAAACAGACGAGAGCCAAACCTCGAATTATGACTTTTTACTTAAGAAATTTTGTCGAATCTGCGGTTGTCCTTATCGCACGAATTTGTGGGCGGGGTTTGACGCAAGGGGTCTGCATAATACGTACACAGACGAAAAGGTGATGCGTAGTAGTTGAAAATAATATCGATATACTAGTGTTGTAAACAGTTATCGATAAACACATTTATATTGTTTGCATGTGCTGTTTAGTGGGAATTACAAATAGAAGTATTAAAAAGTAATGGATACAAAATAAAATTAAGTGCATGTCTTTATTTATTTATTTATTTATATATATACACTTTATTGTACACCATAACAAACAAGAAAAAGAAACTTAATACTAAAAATATACAATGGGCGGCCTTATCGCATACCGCGAAATGTTTATTACAAAAAGTTTTCAATACAAAACAGTAAATTATATATCGGATAGGTATCCGCAGTCTCTAGATCGCCTACTAGGTACATCAGCGAAATTAAACTTATTTCAACGTCAGCCGCACGGGTCAATCCACAGAACAGATAAAAGAGGTTTTATCTATTCTGTGGGTATGCTTGCCGTGGTTGTTCCGTGGATGGGTGACCATCTTTACATACCTAGACCCGTCCGTGTCTCGCCAAGCACGTTAAGCCGTTGGTCCCGGCTGTTATTTTCGGCTTTGACATCCTGAAAGTCTGACTCGTTTTACCAAGGGGTTTCATATTACCCAGTAACTGGTTGTGGAGGTCAGATAGGCAGTCGATCTATCAAAATACTGGTATTCAGCTGCATCTGACTCCAACGTAGATGCGAAAAGGCTAGGCAGACGTGCTTTCTCTCACTGGTTTATTCTTTGGTATCCGATCGTCAATGATTTCTGGTGAAAGGCTAATGCCTTAGGCTTGCCACTAATGTGGTAGAACTTTTCTATTAATGGTTCCATTTTTTGCCATAATGCATTGTCCCTCTTAATATTTTGAAAAATAAAAGCTTTTGGGACTCCATAAAATAAAATAACAGAAATTTCGACGAGTTATGTGTAGTTGGCCTTGTACTTAGTAGAAGTAATTTTGATTCTGTTTTAATTGTAACATTTTGCCTTTAAACGTACATAAATCTATAACATCATCATCATCGTCATCATATCAGCCGAAAGACGTCCACTGCTGGTCACAGGCCTCCCCCAAACGTCACCACATTGATCGGTCCCGTGCGTCTCGCATCCAGTGGATCCCCGGAACCTTCACCAAGTCATCGGTCCACCTGGTGGGAGGCCTTCCAACGCAACGTCTTCCGATTCGCGGTCGCCACTCCAGAACCTTTCTGCCCTATTGGTCATACGTTCTGCGAGCAATGTGCCTTGCCCACTGCTACTTAAGTTTGGTAATTCTTCGGGCTATGTCGGTAACCCTGGTTCTCTTGCGGATCTCTACATTTCTGATTCGACCACGCAAGGAAACTCCATGCATATCCCTCTCCATTGCCCTTTGGGTGACTGTAAGCTTTCTGATGAGGCCCATTGTAAGCGACCATGTCTCAAAACCATATGTCTGGCAACACACACTGGTCTGGTCACTGTGTCTCAAGTCTATACTTGTGACACTGTGGTAAGTTGGACGAGAATATACCGCAACTTCTCGAACACTGCCCAGCCAAGTCGAATTCGACGGTTGACCTCTTTCTCGAAGTTGGCCCTACCCAACTGGATCGTTTGTCCCAGGTAGGCATAGTCGCCCACAACTTCGAGTGAAGAGTATCCGACTTTGATTGGAGTGAGTGTAAAATGGGCATTCAACATCACCTTGGTTTTGTCCATGTTCATCCTAAGACCCACTCTTTAGGTAGCTCTACTGAGGTCATCGAGCATTGTACTGAGGTCCTCCATGGTCTCCGCCATGACCACTATATCGTCGGCAAACTGAAGGTGATTGATGTATTCGCCATTGACATTTATGCCTAGCCCTTTCCAGTTCAGAAATCTGAAGACATCCTCCAGTGCAGCGGTGAACAGTTTCGGAGATATGACGTCTCCCTGTCTCACACCTCGCTGCAGAAGGACGGGTTCCGAGGTCTGATTCTGAAGTCGAACTGACATGGTGGCCTTTTTATACACACTTTTCAACACTTCGATGTACTGGTAGTCAATTTGGTACCGTTGGAGAGACTGCAGTACAGCCCAAGTGTCGATCAAATCGAAGGCTTTCTGGTATTCCACAAACGCTAAACAGAGAGGCAGGTTGTACTCTTCGGTCTTCTGTATAACCTGCCGCAGCGTATGTACCTATGTGGTCTACGGAGACGATTAGTGATGATCCTTGAAAACAGTTCTAAATCTATTTATTTTTGTTCAATTCCGTCTTCAGGTGACATTCTTGCAATTTCGTAAGGACAGTTTACCTCTATTATCGAGTCTTGACCTATCAGACCATCCAGGCTTGCCGCGAAAAACGGTTTCTTTTCATCGATAAACATTCCACACTCTAATACCTGTAGGCCCGTGTGCTTGATAAATTGATCGATCGCTTTAGATTCAGTTTCCTTGCCATAATTGGTAGCCACAGTTCCTTTAAATTTGTTATATAATAACGTTTCTCAAATTTTGCGAACCAATGTTTTCGGTCGCATCTTACATATTCGCCCAACATTCGATGCCGTAAGCCTCTTTAGTCTTTCCATTTCCCATAAGCTATTATCGCTTTGGCCCCCACTATTTTCCTTTGAACATCCTTAGTTGAGAGCAATCTTTCAAGAAATATTTTTTCTTTTAATTTATATAAATCCAAAGGCATATCTTCTTCTATCTTCTTCCAACTCTAAGCGACCGTAGTTTTTAACAGGTTCTGTAGTTTTTTTTATTTTGCTCGTTCCGTCTTTGGGATATGTCAGTTTTCTTTTTCGGAAAATCTCTGTGATTTTTTTCGAACGCTGCTTTTGATCTATTTTTTTTTATTTGCCCGGACTGCAGCCCTGTATTATTTTTTGGATGCGTGAATGAATAGGCCTTCGATATTTCATGAAGTTACTGCTCCACTTGTCTGATATGATATGAGCCTGCAAAGTTAACTCTTTTTCCGCCAATAAATTTGGCAATTACATAATTAAATTGCTCCACAGTATTATTAGTCACGTCCAAAAAAAAAGATTTTCTGCATTTGCTGTTAAGAATAACAGATATTCTTGGATATCAGTCCAAAATCCACAACAACAAAAGTTACGAGTGACTGGGGCGATTACAAGAAATGCGCGAGCCGCGGCCGGGAGCGTTTCGGAGGCACGCACACACCGTCAACTTACACACACATGGATAGGGCGGCCGGGCGCCACGCGCTCGCAGTTCGCAGAGCGACAGCGATAGTTTTTTCAAATACCTATTTTTCAAAAGTCTCTCCGCCCGTATTTCCTCTTAAGTATATATTAAAGTTGGTAATTATGTGGACAAAGGAACGTTAAAAATAATACTAGCGTTGTTCTAGTACCTAGTATATAATAGGTTTTACTCTATGGACACGCCCTTCAAGGTTTTCAACGACTAATACCTTCTTACAAGGCGACAAGCCGACTACAACATGCTATAATTACAATAAGTCTATTGTAAATGTGATTTATTTGGCACGACTTGGGGAAACTTATATTGTATTATTTATATTGTTATGTGAATGCACCATGCCGACTATTGTTATTTAAATAATAATCTAATTATAATATCATTGCATCTTATTAAATAATGTTTGCATGCCTAATATATGGTAGATTGTACAAGGATGACCCATGTTTTAACTGTCACATCTTATTTACTGTACCTACAATCTATGCAAATAAATGTTTACTTACTTACATGGAAAGGTACATGTGTTCCAGTCATTAAGTAACTAACCAAGTAAAGAATTGGATGGTTAAAAAATTAAACTTGTCCGGCTAAGCCAGTTATATGTCATTCTATGAAGAAATTAAGATATTAAGGCAAACTATTGTATTTATTATATTGAGTAGTTTGTTATTTCGTGGGACAGTTTAAGAATACACTACGAGTACTTTAGTTTTATATTGGTTGATCTATTATTAGTTAGGTACTTAATGACTAAAACACATTGTAAGACCTTGCGTTTACTTTTCTTTCTACGGAACCACTCTTTGCAGAAGCTTAGACTGGTTCCGTAACAAGGGACAAATACAGGCTCTAAATAATACGATAAGAAGCATACATCTGTAATAATAAAAAACCGGCCAAGTGCGATTCGGACTCGCGCACGAAGGGTTCCGTACCATTATCGCAAAAAACGGCACAAAAATCACGTTTGTTGTATGGGAGCCTCACTTAAATATTTATTTTATTCTGTTTTTAGTATTTGTTGTTATGGTGGCAACAGAAATACATCAACTGTGAAAATTTCAACTGTCTAACTATCACGGTTCATGAGATACAGCCTGGTGACAGACAGACGGACCACGGAGTCTTAGTAATAGGGTTCCGTTTTTACCCTTTGGGTACGGAACCATAGTATATTATCTTCTTCTTCTTTTTCGTTTCGATGGTACATTTGATCAAACTATTTGAGGCTAGTAGGTGGCCAAGTTTATTGCAGCGTCAGAGGCATTATACAGGTCTTCCAAAGTGCGAGTGAATGGACAGTCGTGACACTCCAGCAAGTGGGGCATAGTCTGTACAGGAGCACCGCAATTGCACCCAGTGTGCAAAGGACTAATAATCTCCCATTTTGCCAAATTATATTTGCAGTGGCCTATCTGGGTGCGCAACCGATTCAGTGCCTTCCCCACGGGCCACTGCAGTTCACGACCGAGAGGAAGATGCTCCTTGGGCTTAATGAAGCCATGAGGTGGTGGGTACTTTGTGGTGGGCAGTTTGCTCCTCTGCCTAGATAGCATGTCCTGGATCGCCCGTGTGGTTCGCAGGTAGCTCTTTCGACTTTTAGTCTAACCCGAGTTGTTAAGTGATCGTAGAGGGGATGTCATCATCATTTCAGCCGAAAGACGTCCACTGCTGGACATAGGCCTCCCCCAGGCGTCGCCACATTGACCGATCCCGTGCGTCTCGCATCCAGCGCCTTCCCGCAACCTTAACCAGGTCATCGGTCCACCTAGTGGGCGGCCTTCCAACGTATCGTCTTCCGGTTCGCGGTCGCCATTCCAGAACTTTTCGGCCCCATCGGCCATCCGTTCTGCGAGCAATGTGCCCTGCCCACTGCCACTTAAGTTTGGCAATTCTTCGGGCTATGTCGGTAACTTTGGTTCTTCTGCGGATATCATCATTTCTGACGTGATCACGCAAGGAAATTCCGAGCATAGCCCTCTCCATTGCCCTTTGGGTGACTTTAAGCTTTCTGGGGGGTGACCACAAGCTCTTAGAGTAAGGTTATTTTGAGATCGAGTAAGTGACAGATGTATACACGTCATATACATCTGTCCCTTACACACACTCAAAATAACCTTACTCTAAGAGCTTATGGTCACCCCCCTGATAAGGCCCATTGTGAGCGACCACGTCTCGGTCCCATAGGTGATCACTGGCAACACACACTGGTCATAGACTTTTGTCTGGGATGTCATGAATCGGGTAATACCAGGCCCCTCAGAAAGTATTGCGAAAAAAAGTTTTTATATATGGGAGACTGGCCAGTTATAATGTTTTTCGAAAATATGATTATTTATAAGTAAAAATAAGTAAGTTCCAATTTCAAAATTTCCCTCCACATTTTTTGCGAGTTAATTCAAAGTATTGTGTCTCACTGAAATATGGATCTGCGCCGGGAACATTTTAGAGCTATGATTTTATACGATTTCAAGTGTCGCCTGAAACCGGATGAATCGTACGATAGACTTCAAATGGCATTCATGGATGAAGGCCCTTCCAAGGCAACCGTGTATCGTTGGTATAACGAATTCAAGCGCGGTCGACCAACTTTGGGGGATGACGAAAGAAGCGGTCGCCCTTTGACGGCTGTTACCGAAGAAAACGTGCTAGCAGTGAAAAATTTAATCCAAGACAATAGGCGAATTACATATCAGGAGATTCAACACATATTGAAGATTGGATCGGGAAGCGTTCACGAGATTCTACACAGCCATCTTCGCGTGAGGAGGATAGTATCACGCTGGGTGCCGCACAACCTCACCGATGCTCAGAAGCAGGCCCGGGTGGAATGGTGCCGTGATATGCTTAACAAATTTGAAGCAGGCTCGTCTCGGCGTGTTTACGACATCGTTACAGGTGATGAGTCCTGGATTTATCAATACGACCCAGAAACCAAGCGCCAGTCGACTGTTTGGGTGTTTCAAAATGAGCCAACGCCTACCAAAGTGAAGCGATCTAGAAGCGGGGGTAAGATTTTGATCGCTAGCTTTTTTAATTTGACTGGCCACTTGGTATCAATTCCCTTACGGGATCAAAGAAGCATTAATGCCGAATGGTATACTACCAAATGTTTGCCAGAAGTTTTCTCTGTTATAAGCAACAAGCGACCAAACACAGGGCTCCGCGGGCTACTGCTCCACCACGACAATGCACCTGCGCACACCGCACTCAAAACGAGGGACTTCCTGGACAGCACGCCAGTCAAACTCCTGGGTCACCCTCCTTACAGCCCTGATCTAGCACCGTGTGACTTCTTTTTATTCCCAAAAATAAAAAATCAGCTCAAAGGGATACAATTTTCGTCGCCGGAAGATGCGCTGGCTGCGTTCGAGCAGGCTGTAAACGAGGTGTCTGCGGCGGACTGGAAAAAGTGTTTTGAAAACTGGTTTAGGCGCATGAATCTTTGTATAGAGGCTGGTGGAAAGTACTTTGAAAAGATTTAATAAAAATATATGTACGTATAGAACAATTTTTTTTAGTTTCGCAAAACTTTCTGAGTGTCCCACGTATATTATGTAAGCCTTAGATGTATTAAATTTTTCGCTGTACAAAATGACATTAAGTATAGTTTCTGAAATAGCACTGCAAGCCAAAAACAGTGCAAGTTCATGAAATATGTAAAGCCAATGTGGGTTCCGGTGAAACATGAAACCAGGGAACTATGTTTTTTTTTACTCAAACACTTTCAAGTGCTGTTAAAAAGTGTGTCATTTATTATCGACGAAAATACTATTTCCCACGACACAGGGTATCCTAGTGTGGGGTCTAGGGCTACTTTAGTGCACATATTGTTTGTATTTTCTTGTTATACTATAATTTATTTATTTATTTAATTAAGGATCACCAACGAGTGCTACAAAACCATAAAACTTACACAAAATACAAAAATTGGTACACATCATCGTTATCCTGTAATGCACACTCAATTATAGGTAACCACATCTTTAACACACATCATAATATTTGTTTTATTTTTGTTGTGCTTTTTGTTTTTTTTTTGTCTCAATAAAATTGATCTTACTTTTGGTAATTTTTATATTTCTTGTATCTATGTTTCACATGTGTTATCCACTTGCACCTCAAAATCTTTCGCATTAAGTTTAATATTTTCATACATAAACTGCAGTGTCTGCTACATTTAATGTGTCCAGTAATAAAATACTAAAACGAGGTTATTCACCACCGAGAGAGTAAAACTGTAAGGTTATTGCACCCACATAATTCTTAGCAGTCCACACGAGTATAGTGGAAAACGTTCGACTGATTGGTTTCCCACGTCTATCGAGTAAACGGACCATTGTTCTTGGCGAAAGGTGTCGAGACATCTACAATAGAAAGATATCGACGTTAATACCGAACGACTGAGGTAAAAGTGAATACAATAGCGGTAATAGTACGTACTACATTAAAATCTAAGAGCTTTTTAAGTCAACAAAGATTTTGGAAATTGTGCAAAATTGATTTCTGGAGTAGGTAACCGAACCACCTAACCTACCAGGGGATCGGTGGGAAGGTTTTTGCTTTGCCCTTTTTATTAGAAATGCCTTCACTGAGTTATCAGCGTTAAATTAGTTTATCTACTCTCATAACGTAATATTTGAATTATAAACTTCAAGACGAGTTTATATTGACATACTTTATAAACACAATACCAGAATTTAAAAATAGAGGCTTATTATAACACTTTTTATAAAATAATGCTATAAAACAATTTTGTTTTCTAATTCGATACAGGGAAAATCCAAGAAGTTAATATCACCCAGGAGTTTCCATCAATTATTTTTTTGTAATGGAAAGCTTATGCGGGGCGCGTCATTTTTATAGTACCTATTATAAAAAAGTTTTGATTCCAATTTTTACTTGTCTGTGGCAACACTCACTTTAGCGCATGCGCGGTTAATGCGGTGCGGTGATGTGCTGGGTTTTGCCGCCATTCATAATCTTTGCTGTACCTACTGAATTTTTCTTACTCTTTTGACTTTTTCTTTTATTTAGTAGGTTCAATCCCAATGTATGAGTGTAGATAAAGTAGTGTATGAATTTGCACATAACTAGGTATTAAAACATTCGTATGATACTATTGTATTCATAAACTACTATTATAATACTGATACGTATATGGTATAACAGATATGTTGGAAACTTAGCAAAATTGATTTCTGACGTACCAGGGGACCGTACAGGGAAAAGCAATAACCTTCCCACGGTTATGGAACCGTGGGAAGGTTATTGCTTTTCTCTTTTTGGAAAAGCCTTCACTGAGTTTTTTTAAGATTGTTAACTGTATTTCTATCATTGATAAGTTTACAGTGATTAATTGCATCTCCTACGCCTCGTACAATCTATTAGCTAAAATCTTAAATTCATTCGTTCACAGACAGACCACCCACAACTTGAATCGCTGGGTTAAGAAGATTGAAAGTCTGAATACAAGTTCGTCATAAAATCCTTTTGGGTACACAATTTGTCAGAGGCCCTGACTTACGTGTCGTAGGTCGCGAGTTCGAACCCGGGCAAGCGCTTTACTTTGTATAAATTATTTAATCACCACTGCTTTTAAAAGGGGAATTTTTAACTGCACCTCTATTTAGAAATAAAATATCTCCACTAATAACCTACTGCAAAACAATATTACTCACCGTAAAACAAAAATACTGATTTGCACACAAATTATTCAATTAAATATAAAATAAATGTGAATTAGTCCAAGAGCGAGCGAAGCGAGCTCGGGAGCTTAGGGCACCCCGACACGGATAGGTTAGGTTCGAAGGAGATGACGGGAGCTGAAGTGAGCGAGCAAAGCGAGCGAACTCAGCTCCCGTCATCTCCTTCATGTTAGGTTACTTTAGACCCTGCAGACAGAAATAGGAGCCCTGCGCAGCGGGGCTCCGTCGACTTTGTTTCGTTTCCCCCCCTCCCTTAAAACTTAAATATTTTGTTGCACTCGAAGAATTATTAGATTTACTTTTAGTTAACAGATAGTTATTCAGTAAAACAGTTAAGCTTTAAAGATCTAGCAGTATAGTATAATTCATTTATTTGATGAGCAAATTTAGTGTGCAATTCAGTATTTTTGGTAGTAATTTCGAATATTTTGATTGAAAAAAGGGGAATTACAGTTAAAGTATTAAATACCACCCCTTTTAAAATAGTGAAGGAAAACATCGTGAGGAAACCGGCATGTCCTAGAACCAAAAAATCGAAGACATGTGTCATTCAGCAAACCCGCACTGGGCCCGCGTAGTGGATTAAGGCCCATGGCCGTGGGAACATTATATGGCTACACAGTTTGTAATCTTATGGTTAAGCAAGTTAGCAATACATATAGAGCTTTTTCACATAATCCTGTTTTCTGTGTTCTAAATTCTCCTGTAACCACTATTCATACTATTCTTAAAAAATATGTTGATTGAAGACCCGACTGTAGGTCACATGATAATATTGCGATTAATTACTTAATTGAAACATTGAGGTTGTAAAACATAAATGTCTCTTGGTCACGGTATCGGAGCCACACTTTAACATGACGTAGAGGTATCCAACATGCACAGAACGGATTATTTTATGGTTCTTGCTAATAACGTTATAAAGTTTTATAGGTACGTTAGATAATAAAAAGTCATTAGTACTGTACTATGACATCACTTTTATTTAGCACGTCTGTTGTCTCTACCTATAAAATACTTTGTGTATTAATAAGCTAGTTTTTTTGCAAAGATACCTATAGTTTATTGAAAGAATCACCCTTTTCTGAGGTAATCGTCAATTTATCTCATCTAAACTCAAAGTAAAGCATATTATATTCTTTTTCAGCTAAAGAAAAAAAAGGATAAAGAAATTGCAGTTATTGAATTAGAAATTATTACATGCCTATCTACAGATAATAAGGAAAGCTTAATTACAAAGTCACCTACTTCTATGTTATGGGGGTTTGGTTTCCTCACCAAACCTCACAGTCACCTACTTTGTACAGAGTAGTTCAGACTAAAGTCGCTAAGATACACGAAAAACTGAGTGAAAAACGCTTTCGCTGGTACGGACATGTGATGAAGCGAGAGGAAGACCATAATACTAAGAATCATGAACATAGAAGAAGGAAAAAAGACCGCGTGGACGACCGCCGATGACCTGGTTGCGAACGATAAAAAGACCGCGTGGACGACCGCCGATCACCTGGTTGCGAACGATAAAAAGACCGTGTGGACGACCGCCGATGACGTGGTTGCGAACGATAAAAAGACCGCGTGGACGACCGCCGACGACCTGGTTGCCAACAATAAAAAGACCGTGTGGACGACCGCCGATGACCTGGTTGCGAACGATAAAAAGACCGCGTGGACGACCGCCGACGACCTGGTTGCGAACAATAAAAAGACCGCGTGGACGACCGCCGACGACCTGGTTGCGAACAATAAAAAGACCGTGTGGACGACCGCCGATGACCTGGTTGCGAACGATAAAAAGACCGCGTGGACGACCGCCGACGACCTGGTTGCGAACAATAAAAAGACCGCGTGGACGACCGCCGACGACCTGGTTGCGAACAATAAAAACACCGCGTGTGGACCGCCGATGACCTGGCTGCGAACGATAAAAAGACCGTGTGGACGACCGCCGATGACCTGGTTGCGAACGATAAAAAGACCGCGTGGACGACCGCCGACGACCTGGTTGCGAACAATAAAAAGACCGCGTGGACGACCGCCGAAGACCTGGTTGCGAACAATAAAAAGACCGCGTGTTGACCGCCGATGACCTGGTTGCGAACAATAAAAAGACCGCGTGGACGACCGCCGATGACCTGGTTGCGAACGATAAAAAATACAACAGAAGAGACACCCCGCAACCGTACGGTGTGGCGCAGAAGTACTAGGAGATCTAACCACAAATTAACTGGTATAATGGTGGTGTTGGTGGTGATGGTTGACCAGAAGAAAGAAGAAGAAGAACTAAAAAGTAGGAAGGTATAGACACGTGTTTACCACAACGTTTGTTTCAGACTATCTCAAGGGGATAGAATGACGAAAATTGCATTTAACTAATGTGCTATTAACATTGCAGATAAAGACAAAGCTATAAAAGTAATACTTATGTTATTCATAACAATCTCGGGTTCAGCTATCCCTACACTCGAGGGCACGTCCTCGATACACCCTCAAGATTATTTTTACGCCCATAATCTCATTCGCAATGTCGATTAACCGATAAAGCGGATAACAACAGCCCTAAATGTGGGCTCGCTCAGCATTCGGCCTCTCATCCGATATCGCCGCAATCAGCAGAGAAGCGGTTTTAATCTTTTATTCATGTTTAACCGTTGGCGGCAAATTGCAGGGCGGTGGACCTAATGCCTTTCAACTGTTGCTAATAACCTGTCAATTTATCAAACGTACCATACGCCGCTTTAGACCACTTTAGCGCAAATAAACTAAACGTGCTGGATGCTCGTCAATTTTTGGAACCTTTACGTATTGATGGGCTGTTAAATTTAATGGTTGGATTCGTGTATTCGTGTTAGGTTGGTACTTTAAGGTGATGGGCTAAACGGACCTACACAAAGGACCGGAAATGTTCAACGTTATTTTTAAAACTGTGATACCAAAAAGCTTTAAGTTTGTGTTTCTAACCCCCGCCGGAAAAAGAGGGGTGTTATAAGTTTCACGTGTGTTGCTGTGTATCTGTGTGTCTGTCTGTGGTATCATAGCGTACAAACGGGTGAACCGATTTTGATTTAGTTTTTTTGGTTAAAAGGTGACTTAATCGAGAGTGTTCTTAGCTATGTTTGAATAAAATCGGTTCAGCCGTTCAAAAGTTATGGCCGTTTTACTGTTTGAATCGGAGTGTTTTCGCAAGATATCGTGTCATAGTGACGTGTTCAATAGATTGCCGATCGAAGCGTATCTACTATGTACTAGATACATTATGTAGCATGAAATAAAAATATATCGGGCGTTTTTTTTTAATTTTGAAATTTTACTTGTTTCTGTGTCTTAATTACTTACCAAGGCAATTGAGACTGATAATTTCACAATTTAGGAATAGAATATAACACTTGGTTTCGAAACTATCCCAGAAGTATGCGACGCACAGTACATCTACAGAAGCATACCTACGTTTGTATTTGAGTTTTAACAGCACCCAGGAAACCTAGGTGGGATTACTGTATTCAAGAAACATATTGTTTTTTAACTCACCTATCAAAATCTGTCAGTCTCGATGAATCTCTGAATCCTTTCGCGAAGGGGTTGGAGTCGATCTTGAGCTTGGTGATGAGCTGGTTCTGGTAGGCGGTGACGGCCGTGAAGACCGTCTCCGGGAAGACGAAGGTGCGATGCTGTTCTCTCGTCAGGTCCGTGATGGGACCACCTCCCTCCCGTACCTTTACTAGGTGAATGCGGGGCTGGTACCGGTGCATCGAGTTCAGGACGATCTGGGGGAAAAGAAGGTTGAATTTAGTGTTTGCTAGCTTCTGCCGCGATAAAAAGTCCTATCTTATGTGCTATTCCAGACTATAATCTATCTCTTTGTCAAATTTCATCCAGATCCGTTCAGCCGTTTTAGCGTGATTGGGTTACAAACATACACACATCCATTCAAACTTTCGCATTTATAATATTAGTAAGATTTAAGTATGTATTCGCCAAAACACACGGAACAAATATGGTCGTGCCTTGTCTGTATAAAAAAAAGCCTTTGTCCATTAGTGGAACAGTTACATGCTGCTATTATTGGAATAAATATTCATCATTGTCATCATTTCAGATGAAAAACATCCACTGCTGGACATAGGCCTCCCCTGATCGGTCCTGTGCGTTTTGCATCCACCAGACGCCCGCAGCCTTGACCAGTTCGCCGCTCCTCCTAGAGGGAAGACTTCCAACGCTGCGTCTTCCAGTACGTGGTCGCCACTCTAGAACTTTTCGGCTCCAACGGCCATACGTTCTGCGAGCAATGTGCCCTGCCCACTGCCACTTAAGTTAGGCTATTCTTCGGGCTATGTCGGTAACCTTGGTTCTCGAGCGGATGTCTTCATTTCTGATTTGATCACGCAAGGAAACGCCAAGCATAGCCCTCTCAATTGCCGTTTGGGTGACTTTAAGTCTTCTGATGAGGCCCATTGTGAGCGACCACGTCTCTGTCCCGTAAGTAATCACTGGAAAAATATTGGGTTCTGTGAACTTTATCTGTACTAGAAAAAAAGTTCGCAAGTCCCGATATTTTTGTCCAGTGAAGGTGACTTGGCTCTAGCAAGGTGCATTAGAACAACACAAATGATGATGCATTACAATATTATGATGGTGATAATAAGAATGAGGGTATGTTTAATGTGGCACATACTGAATTAACAGCGTCTCGTTGATTGGACAATATCGTCAAAAAATATTTAAAAATAACAAAAAAACCCGACTGCTTAAAAAGCCAACTAAAAAGACGTAAACAAAAAGAAAATCATGCTGTGCAGTCGGAGGATACATATGGTTTTGGTCAGCCAGCTCGCGCATACGTATCCTCCGACAGCACAGCATTTTTTTTTTTTTTTGTTATTTGTAAATATTTTTTTATTTACACCTTTTTAGGTTTTTTTTCAGAATTAGGTACATTTAAACATATATGTATTATATATTTTTGTAATCACCACTTAAAACCCTTAATTTTGATACCCCACACGATGGATGAGAAGAAAAAAATTTGGTCCCCACAATATGGAGCCCAAAATGCGCCATTTTTCCATTTTGCAATTTTAATGTAGCCAGTGACACTCGCAGGGTTAAGACGAATTGATTGACGTAAGAATCATCAAAATCGGCCAACGCGTTTGGTCTCTAGAACGCCATATAGGAACAAACATACATACATAGACTGATAAACACAATACCCTCCTTCGTCCACCTTCGTAAAAAGCAAAGAAGACGCAAAAATATTGAAGACGTCAAAGCATCTTTACGTAGAAACGTTCAAATCATTACGTTAATAATATGTTATGCAAGACTTTTAAATTAAAACCTACACTTAGTACAAAAACACCATATTTTTTTTACACATTATATCTGGCTATTTAAAAGGAGATAATGATATTGTGGTTACACGTGACCCAGGTACAGACTCATTCACACAAATGCTAATTACAGATATTAACATTAAAGAACTACGTAATAATATACATTTTCATAAATTTTGTGCACAAAAACTTGTGCCGAAAGCGGGCGGCATTTTCACATAAGATTGCCTTAATAACCCGTAACTTTGCCTTAAACATGTATTACAGGAGAGGTACGGGCAGGTATGCTCAACATTTTGAGATTTACAGACGAATACGTGAAGTCATCAGTCATAAGAATCTCGCAAGTTTAGAAGCTAGGCAGATTATGTAAAACTTGGAAGCAATTCATCAGAAGACAGATGTGTTCAATGATACTGTTGACGCAAATATCTAGTTAGAGACGTGTGTGGAATAAGATGATTGCCAAACAGTCCAAGATCTCAATGCTAAAATCGTCAAGTATGTTTATTTTCGATAAAACTTAATGTTCATGAATGAGACTTGATTGTGAAATAGATTACTGCAGGATAAAAAACCGGCCAAGTGTGTGTCAGACTTCACATATTTAGGGTTCCGTACAAAAGAAAACATCTGATTCATCAATATATTGGTATTTGTTAGTGAAGTATACGTAATAATAAAATAAATGTAATTTTATGTTATAGTGCAGATTAGAGTAGGTTATATGTTTTTATTTTGTATTTTAAATATCGTGTTTTTATATTTAGGAAACTTAGTTTATAAGTTATTTTTTGAGACTTTACTAGATATTTACGTTTTCATAGTTTTACATAGTATATAAGTTAATTTTAAGACCACGCTATCGCATTAGGTATACCTACCTGTAATGATAGTTATATGGGAGATTTTAATAATAAATAAATAATAATAAATAAGTTCGTAGGTCAATTGGAAGTTAAAAAATTCTTCGGAATAAAATTGTTTGACAGACAACGGACAGACGGACACGTGAGTGACAGCAATAGGGCTCCGTTTGGACCTTTCGAGTACGGAACCCAAAAAAACTAATTGCGGCTAGATATTGCTTCTTCTATCAAATATATTCCGTAATAAACAAATAATTTTATTCGATAAGAAATTGACTGAAGATTTTTGCGGAGGGATCTCGTACTAACAGAGACACCAAGAACTTACCATCTTTAGAGATTACAATTTCATCATCAGCCATGTCTTACTAGGACTAATTACGTCACTAACAGTTTCATAAACAATTTTGCTATTTTTAACCCCCGACCGAAAAAGAGGAGTTTGAGGTGTTGCTGTGTGTCTGTCTGTGGCATCATAGCTTCTAAACGGATGAACCGATTTTGATTTAGTTTTTTTTTTTGAAAAGTGACTTTGTCTAGAGTGTTCTTATCTATGTTTAAATAAAATCGGTTCAGCCGTTCAAAAGCTATCCACATTTTACTCTTTGAATCTGGTATTTTCGCAAGATTTCGTGCCATTATTACTTGTTAGGATAGATTGTCGATTGAAGCGTGTCTACTATTAGGTATATTATAAGTAGTTTAAAAAGCATGAAATAAAAATTTTAAAAACCCTCGACACAAAAACCTCTAAAAAGCAAAAAATCAACCTCGTACTCGCGTTGGGGAACCGCCAATGTTTACAGCAGTTTATTTTTAAATAAATAAAAATTAAAATTTTATTTCACTTTTCTATCGGGTTTAACGCCTACTAATGAAGCCTGAGGCTTGTCAGAGGAAAACTGTAGGTAGGTATAAACCTGGTTCTCATTAATTTATTAGCTAGATATTCTAATAAAATCACTTAGCCCTAGACGGAACTAGCTGCTAAACCGACTAGCCGACAGCCGTTAAATAGAAGTTAATTGCATTAACTGGTTTTTCGAATTCATTTTACGCTCGTAGATAATAATTAATTTTGAATTAAATAGTGCTCATAAACAACATTGTTGCAGTATCATAAAATCAGCATGTGCTTCATTTCTCCGTAGATTAGAGCTTACTTTCCGTTCCATGTCATCAAAGTCAAAAGTCAAATATATTTTTATATTCAATTAGGCCAATAAACGGCACTTTTGAACGTCACATAAATTAAAATTAAAATTCACAAGTAATAAAAAATAAAAAAGATTCTACCGTGCATTCGCAAAGTAGATTGTTATGGAGAAGAACGCACAAGAAACTCCATACTTACTCTTTTTTAATCAATGTGATTGAATGAGAAAGACAGAGTGAATCACATCAATGTGATTTTAGCTAAAAGCCGTCTACTGCTGAACATAGATCTGCTTCAAGTGTCGCCACATCAACCAGTCACGTGCATCTCGCAACCAGTTTGTTGGTGATGCAGTATCTGTGATTTCTCATGACGCCATGGCCCATAATGAATAGGACCATGTCTGTACCGATGTGACGAAGTGATAAGGTAGTTCGACGCGAAAAAGCCATGGTTTTACGTGCATTGAAACCATGGCAATTCGCAATAACGCTGCTTATCCTTATGCCAATTCGGGAATCAAACCGAGGACCTCATGACACCGGACATGGACATCAGAACTCTCCAATAAATGTCGAAAATCACTCGGGATTGCTGCAATCGCATGTCTGTTTATTGTTTACACCATTTCATAACATCACGCCGGTACGCTCTAAAGGGGTACACATATGTATACAGTTCACACGGTACAGTATAATTTTTTCGGTTGTGTTAAAGTTTCTTATTATTCAGGTAATCTTTTCTGGCATAATTGCGGGCATCATAGATATGTAGGTACTACAACTAAAACGTGAAAAATAAAAACTGTTTTTACAAAAAAATACAACAGACTTCCGAATAAAAACACTACAAAGTGAAAAAATTATTCAATTTCAGAAGTCGGTGTCGAAAAATGAAGACACAAAAACATGAACACCACTACCGAAATTGTAGTTATTTTTCACTTTGACTTTGAAGTGTGTTAAATTTGGAAAAATGGGTGGATTTTTTTGTTGTAAAATATTTTTTTTCTATAAACTTCCCGTCCATCACTTTTAAGTCACCCATACCTTCCCCGAGTTACACACGAAATCACAGTAAAATTAATTTGTAACTACATTGTCTGTTTTCTAACAACAATGTCGGTGATTTCTCATAACGCCATGGCCCATAATGACTACGGCCCTGTCGGAACCGATGTGACGAGTCGATAAGCCAGCCCGACGTGAACTGCCCATAGTTTTACTGCCCTGATGAGATAATTAAGCTCTGTAAATTAATTAATTTCACTGCATAGTTATTTTTATAGCGGCATCGTGTTAATTGTGGAGGCAAAGGCGCCGATTCATTTTCCTTGTTAGATTATTAACGTGACTGTTATTTCTTTATGGTTCGTATAATTACTGTATTAGTTAAATGTGAATGTATGAGTGGATTTTTATGTTTTGTGTTTCTATTTAATTGTATTACTTCATCAGATTTTTCATGCGAAACCAACCTTTACTCTTTCAAGAAATATATGAAATGAATTGGAAATTAGAGCGCTTGCTTCTGCTGACTTATCAACATTGAATGTCTATATCAAAGCTATCCTTCGTAGGACAGTGATGAATACTTGGGCGACCGAGCTCAGCTCCGGTGAAAATAGAGAAAACGGCGTTTTATAAAAATGAAACCTAGCTAGATCGATATACCGCCCCTGAAACCACCTGTATACTAAATTTCATGAAAATCATTGGAGCCGTTTCCGAGATTCAGATTATGTAAACAAGAATTGCTCGTTTAAAGTTATTAGATTAGATATAATGATATATTTGTTTCATGTGGTGTAACATTTTTAAGTCGAACATTTTTAATATGATTGTGGTCATACTCGTATTATACTAATCCATAGTATGATGAAATCCCAAAATGAATATGAACTATTACAAATAGCAATCTAATTTCTTTTGAGTTTATATTTGGCAGAATGTAAGTGCAATGCAATGCCATACCTAGCACATGCATAGTAGAATTCCTAGCCTATAAAATTGTCTATTAAATAAATAAATAGACAATTTTAGTTCTCCTTCCTTTTTATAAAAAAAGGAAGAAGAACTTCGTTATCTGTCTGTCTGTCCGTGTGTAATACTTTTCAGTATTGACATTTGATCAAAAAGGTTCCAAAACCAATCCATTATTGAGTGGCACAAAAGCCATGGAAGGTATGATGATCTGGGCGTGGTGGACAACATATTTGAAGCTTTATAAAATCCGCTCAACATTGACATGTGGGTCAAAAAGGTCTCAACAGCAGTCCATTATAGAGTGGCTCAAAAGCCCTGGAAGCTAATAATAATCAGGGCATGTTGTACTTCATTACCTCACCTTTAATATGAGTTTCTTGACAGTTTGAAAGCGCAACACAATAATTAGGTATATCACCTGGACAAATCTTCGCTATACATCCTCTTATTGACATCTGGATCAAAACCAATCTATTGAGTAGTATTGGGTGGCACAAAAGCCATGGAAGGTGTGATTAACTGGGCGTGATGGACCTTTTGATGTTGAATGCCCATGTTGCACCCATTCCTATCAAAGTCGGAGACTCTACACTCGTTTTGTGGACGATTATGTCTACTTGGGACAAACGGTCCAGTTAGGTATACGACTCGACTGGGCAGTGTTCGGGCAGTTGCACGGCATGTTCTCGTCCAACTTACCACAGTGTCTCAAGACGAAAGTCTATGACCAGTGTGTGTTATAAGTGATAACTTACGGGAAAGAGACGTGGTCGCTCAAAATGGGCCTCATCAGAAAGCTTAAAGTCACCCAAAGGTCAATGGAGAGGGCTATGCTCGGAGTTTTCTTGCGTGATCGAATCAGAAATTAAGACATCCGCAAGAGAACCAAGGTTACCGATATAGCCCGTAGAATTGCCAAACTTAAGTGGCAGTGGGCAGGGCACATTGCTCGCAGAACGGATTGCCGTTGGGGCCGAAAAGTTCTGGAGTGGCGACCGCGTATCGGAAGACATAGCGTTGGAAGGCCTCTCTCTAGGTGGAGCGACGACCTGGTCAAGGCTGCGGGCGTCCGGTGGATGCGAAACGCACAGGACCGATCAGTATGGCGACGCTTGGGGGAGCCCTATGCCCAGCAGTGGAAGTCTTTCGGCTGATATGATGATGATGATGGACCTTTTATATATTTATGTACACAACAAAAACACTTAACAGAAATAATACAGATAGAAGAGCACAAAGGTACTGCTCATTTCAATAGAAATTTCTTCCAGCGAAGCAGCGACAGGAAAGGTGGATGATAGACAAAGACACAGTGTGTAGAAGGAAATAAGGAAACATAAAATAGACCAACAACTTTATAACTGAACTAATGACACCATATTCTTTATAAATCATCTCTACATTGACATATGGTTGAAAAGGTATCAAAACCAATCCATTATTACAAAAGCCATCTTAGGTGTGATGATAAGGGCGTGGTGGGCATCATTACCTCACCGCTAATATCCTCACCTGCGCCTAATGAATGGCGCCCCGCCTTCATCTCTGTTCTAATTACTGGGATCTATGGGAGATAGCACTTGATTATCAGTTGATTTATTTTGTATAAAGTGATTTAAATATTGTCATTTTTAGACTGAATCTGTTTTGTTTTCAATTCAATACCGATATTTTGGAAATCAGTGCTGGGAATAGGATAATGACAGAAATTGGGCAAACTGCAACAAAACGTTTTAAAAACAACTCTATAATTTTTTATCTTCGTTGAATTTGTTGTCGTAGCACCTACGGCCTACGGTTGGTCGCCGTAGCGTCTACGCAAGATTGCCGTAGCGCCTATTTAGGATTGCCGTATCGCCTACGTAGGATTGCCGTATCGCCTACGTAGGATTGCCGTATCGCCTACGTAGGATTGCCGTAGCGCCTACGCAGGATTGCCGTATCGCCTACGCAGGATTGCCGTAGCGCCTACGCAGGATTGTCGTATCGCCTACGCTACATAGTCGTAGCGCCTACGAGTTAGTTGTAGCGTCTACGTAGCGTTTACGTTACGTTGGATAAACACAAATTATAAATCCAATGCTTCTTTCACCAAAAGCGAATTTAACGATTAATAGTTTTCGGACATAATCGTCAAGAACTAGTATCGTAGATTAGTTTACTTGATTATATGTGTGAAAACTTTTAATTGGCCGTTTTTTGCATGTGGCTTCTGCACATCTATTGTATTAGCTGTAAGTTTTCCTAAGATTAATAAAATAAAATAAAATAAATAAATAAGATTGAAATTCTACTGCATTATGATAGATGAAGTTCTTATTGGATTACAATGGTTACAATAATTAAAATCTAATCTACTCGTGCCAAGACAAATAAGCATTGTTACTTTGGTAGCTACATAGACATACCCATGCTCTACTAAAAAAGTCTAAAATTCGCTTCCAAACTTTCCTCATTTCATTGTCCAGTGGCTAAGACCTCGCCTCTCGTGCTTGAGGTCGTGGGTTCAAATCCGGGCAAGTACCAATGTGATGTCTTCAAACTCATATGTACTTTCTAAGTTTATCTTGGACATCACAGCAACGGAGAAGAAAAACATCGTGAGGAAACCTGGACTTATATAGTTAATGTAAGTCTGAAATAGACTAGGCAGAGGCCTGTGGGGTTCTCAGTGGCGGCATAAGTAACTCTGACACCAGAGATGGACACATCCTCACACGAAAACGAAAGAAAAAGATTATTAAAAAGCTATATATTCTTTTCTCATGCTATGGAAGTTAGTCGACTTATTCTATAAGCGTAAAAAAAAAACTTTCAAATAACTCTTTGACTTCCAAATAAGTCATAAGTCATTTATTTCGGTACATTGTGTAGAAATTTTGTAAAATAAACGTACCATTAAAACATTCCGATCGATAAAGAAAATAAAAATAAAGAAAAAAACTGATATAAAATGTAACAGATTCAAATTAATAATCAAGTATATTCCGTTTACAATAATCAATAATAAAAATAGATCCAAAACAAAAATAAAAACACTACAAAGTAAAAAATAACTTCAATTTCGGAAGTCGGTGTTCTTGTTTTCGTTTCTTCGTTTTTTGACACCGACTTCCGAAATTGAAGTTATTTTTTACTTTGTAGTGTTTTTATTTGGAAGTCGGTTGTAGTTTTTGTAAAAAGTTTTTTTTTATTTTTCACTTTTTAGTTGTGTGGTACTTAATCATACCAGTTATATAGGCTTGGTACCAATAATGCCCAAAGTGAAGCCAGAATAAAATAACCCAGTAACATGAAACTTAAACAAAACCGGTGGAATAAGAGTATACCAAGGTGAACTGTTTACACCTGCGTACCCCTTTAGAGCGTACTAGTGTGATGTTATGTTATGAAATGGTGTAAACAATAAACAGAAATGCCATTGAAGCTATCCCGAGTGATTTGTCGTCATTTATTGAAGAGTTCTGATGTATATCTCCGAAGTTCTTTATGAGATCTTGATGGAAATTAAATGGGACCACATGACAAGCATCAGATTTCAAATAAAAAAAGAATCATCAAAATCGGTTCACCTAGAAACAAGTTCTGAGGTAACAAACATAAAAAAATACAGTCGAATTAATAACCTCCTCCTTTTTGGTAAGTCGGTTAAAAAGTAAAGAAAACCAGAAATTTAATGCATAATGTATTAACCACAGTCCCAACAATCATATGAATATGCAAAACAATACCAACATAAAATTATCATTTGAATACGCGAGCACCTGTAAGAGATCCCTACTTTCGGATAGCTACCATCTTAATTCGCAGATATCAATAGGTACCTAACAATTACGCGTTCAATATACCCGAGAGCTGCCGATACGACGATATTACGATAATAATACGACACGCTAGTATCACGTTTGTCGTAGGCGACGACACGAGCCCATCTGAAGGGATGTAGCGCATATCAACCCACCCCAGCTCCCCCTTACCAAAGAAAATTAATCTTTAACGTGCAAGGAATAAGATGACGTTTGCGGTGGCGGTGAAAGTGGCGGATGGCTGTAATTGCGGTGGGAGGCGTTGGGAGGGTCGTGGGGAGGAGCGGAACATGGCCGACGGTGGGGGGCAGATGGCCGCGGAACGTCGGCCGCGTTGCTTGTGTCCGTGGCAGCGCAAAGTATGAAGATGAAACGAAGGAAATTATTTGTTTAGGCATTATGGAAATACAAAGTAAAGTTAGCAATATTTTTGGTTAAAAAAATCGTTAACAAGAGTACCAGTAAATCAGAAAATATAAAAACGGCATCAAGCTTTGAAATTAATGGAGCCTAAATTGATTAAAAGCCTACTAGCAAAATATTTTTTGTTATTTGTTTTTTTTTTTAAGTAAGCTTGCCCCACACTAGGAATTTCTTCCTGTATCGTGGGTGCGTTTAAAAACATATAAACTCACATACACAACACCCAGAGCCGGAACAATAATCTATAGTTCTAACAAATATTTGTTCCGTGCGGGAAACGAACCCGCGACACGCAGCGCAGCAGTCAATCGCTCAACCACTGCGCCAACCGTGCGCCCAAATAAATTTTACATTGTATTGATTAAGTTGGTAATTTAAAAACAAATTAAAATTATTAAAAGTTCCATAAACCGTAATTTGATGCATCCAATCAACAATTCAAATTAATTTTTATTTAAATTTCGAAGTGTCCGGGTCGATTGTTAGTGCTGTAGGTGACGGCGTCGGGTCGAGCCGTGCCGTCAATAAGCGCTGCGTCGATATTTCGATTAGCGCCCGAGCCCGCGGATTACGGCGGATTTTCGCCTCGGCACCGAAGCGCCGACAAATTGGCCCATTTGTACCTTCCTCCCAAACACTCGTGACACGGCCTACACACGCTATGTTTGAATAAATCTTGTTACCAACAATAAAATTTATATGTGTGACACAAAACGCGAAATATTGTTTTATTAACTGGCAATATACGGTAACCTGAGACGGGAAACTCTACAGTAGTTTAAGAGTAGCTGTTTCAATTGATATATGCAATAAATTCGATATCTAACGAGCACCTGCTTTGGACGATAACTTAAGGATATCTTTACAAAATACAGATAATTACAATTACAAACTAATTAGACAATTCTGACATATTAATTTACTAAGCTAATTAACAGATAAAGTAATAAAAATCATTGTAGACAGTGCGATATTTATCTATTGATTTATAAGCTCATTATGTATATATTAGAACATAAAGTACGGTTTAAAACAGCCTCTGTCCGTACCACGTTTAAATTTATGAATTTATTTAAAACAAACACCACGCGTCCGCTCAATATGAGATGTCAACAGATTGAATGAATTTGGGACGTGGGCGGTCACACTCGCGCACTCAATTCTTAACTGATCTTATTAGTTCTTCTTAAATTTTATAAACAAACTAGCTGATCCGGCAAACTTTATTTTGCCATAAAAACACCAAACATTCATCTACCCTACCTACTCTACCTACCCTACTATCCTATGTCCGTCTCCTGGTTTTAAGCTACCTCCCCACCAATTTCCAGCCAAATCAATTCAGCCGTTCTTGAGTTGTAAATAGTGTAACTAACACGTGTAAGCCATCCTATCTTTCAAGTTGGATCAAACTGCACACGGTGTGCAAATTTAATTTAAAATCGGTTAAGTAGTTTAGGAGTCCAACGCGGACAAACAACGTGACACGTTATTTATATAGATTAAGATGGAAGAATGGAGCCTTCAAAAAGTATTTTGGCAAGTTTTAATAAATAAAGAGTCCCGTAAAACAACTAGAAATAATATATATCTACTGGGTTGTTTTTAAAACAAAAACAATCTTTTAAGGGTACTCGCGATTATATATTTTTTTACCAAGATCCATCCTTGAAAAGTCGGAAAAGATCAGCAGCCTAATTGTGTAAGTGAATTAGGCAAGGCAAAACCGTTTTGACGCCATCAATCAACCAATCACATGCAAGATGAAAGACGCGATGTGGATTTCCGTCTATGTGAGTCGATTAATGGCGGTCAAACCCTTTTGCCTTGCCCAAATTCACTTACGCAATAAGGCTGAGGTGTTTCATACATTTTCTTCGGCTAAATATTGCATATTGTATGTAACAACAGCACCTGTAGCTGAGTTGACAATCTACAATCGATAACGCAAGTAGAAAACGAATCAATGTTAGGGAATGACACATCTGATCGTTAAGTCACGAAGTCAGACCATACAAATAGAAGGCGTTAACGATTGTAGAAAGAGATTCGATACGAAACGTTTGTAACTTTGCTTATAACTTGTTTATAATTGTGAATGCCACATGCACTTACGCCTTTTTCCTATATGGGTAGGCAGAAACTACTGTACGCTACCTGCTATGAACCTTACATCCCGCTTTTGCTTAATTCTCACCCCCAAAAACATTGTTAATGTTACACAAATAACCCTGTAAAATATCATATTAATACGAGTACCCATTCGTGTTCTGCATGTGATTTCCTATGCTCACAAATAAAATAAAGTTCCACCTCCAATCAGCAATACAATAAATAAAACATAATAAAAAATGACTACTAATAGCATAAAATTGATAAAGATATAAGAAGGAGCTTAGTGCGCGACTGTCCATGTGTCGTTGAGGTTAAGTCAACAGCGGAGGTAAGCCGTGAGTAACGATGCTCTAAAGTAGCGGATTTCTTTGCATTTGCATTAGTTAGTGTTCGCAGAGCAATCCTACCCGTTTTATTATCGACACCACTCTCGTAAATACTTTAATATTATTTGCTCACCGATTTTCAGATGTTTTTTTTTTATTTTCTTATTCCACCATTTTTTTTTTTTGGTATGTATGTGTTGGTTGGACAATACCGACTATGGAGTAACACTTATTTTGCGTTTCGATTTTCAAATGTTTTCTTTTTTTTATTAAAAAGCTACCTTTTTTGATAGACAATTTTTTTGTTTCACTTGTGTGCTTCAGTGTACAATACTGTTTAATATTTATTAGATAAAAATGAATAAGTATGAGGTTGCGACATCAAGCGACTGTTCAAAACCTACCTTTGATAAATGAGTGGTAATCATATATAATGATAGGTACATAGTTAATTAACAAATTCACACCTAACACCAAATACAGTTGCTTTTTAACCGACTTCCCATAAAGGAGGAGGTTCTATGTTCGACATTATGTTTGTTATTTTTGTTTTGTTTATGTTAACCGATATCTCCGTCATGGTGGACCGATTTTGAATATTAGTTCCCTTTTTTAATTTGGTGAAGATCTGATGAAAAACTTCGAAGATATACAACAGAATACTTCGGCAACGGCAAATCTCTCGGGATTGCTGCAATCGCATGTCTGTTTATTGTTTATACCATTTCATAACATAACATCACGCCAGTATGCTCTTTGTACAAAGAGCATACTGGCGTGATGTTACGTAGTACGCATATCTCTCATTTCACAGGTTATGTTCAAGTTTCATGATATTCGGGTAATCTATTCTGGCATTATAGGTACAAACCTACAACTAAAAAGTGAAAAATAAAAAGACATTTTACAAAAAAATACTAAGTACTGACTTCAAAATAAAAAAAAAACAAAGTGAAAAATATCTTAATTTTGGCAGTCGGTGTTCGGTCGGAAACCGACTTCCAAAAATAAAGTTATTTTTCACTTTGTAGTTTTTTTATTTGGAAGTCGGTAAGTAGTATTTTTTGTAAAAAGTTTTTTTCATACATAATGTATTTCATAGAGATTTGTGTTCGTATTCGAAGTAACATATCCTAGTATAAATTAAATTATATTTTATATCGATTGCTTTATGTAACTTACCTACTGGGCAATTAAGTTGAAAGTGCGCACATATATTACAGTAGATACTTATTATAAGAAAGCTTACATTTTATTACGCAGTCACAATATAAAAGCACACAAAATCAAACAAATACCTACAATAATGTTTAAACTTAATACCTTAATCAATTTCATCTTTTATTGGCCTTAGCGTCTCAAGTTCACAAATTCATATGGAACATTAAAATAACTCAAAGGTACGTAAACGTTCATCATAACATCGGTGGCAGTAAAATTCTTCCAAATAAAATACTCGCTCGTAAAGAGACTGACATCGGGAGTCCAATGAAAAACTGGTAAATCGTCATTTGACTAGAGGCGCGACGCTCCACCGTCACCCGGGGAGTCACGATAAACGTCACCTCGGAATGAAAAAAAATATATAAAAGTTTTATTAAAAAACGACCTCCGATTGAAATGAAGTGAGACGATGGAAACAGAAAAATAAATAAGACTACAAATTGAAGTGAGAAATGTTATGTCTGTGTGCGTGCCCCCCGCGAGGCGCAGCTCTGGCTTCTTGCAGCATCGTTACAGCGAGATTAATGCGCTGAGCGTATCAGTGACGCTGTGTCACCGCGCCATCTGACGCCCATCACTCCGCCAAATGAGCGCACTTCTCTCGCCAGTGCATGCTGCACGCTGCACGGTGGCGCCGACCGAATTTGCATACAATACGTGGGACAACCTGTCCCTCGCTTAGGACAACATTCCATCATAAGCCTGCCATCAAAATCATACCCACTTAAGATAATTCCAACAAATTCCTCACGAAAAGGTCGTAAAGAACCTCCTTAATAGATTTGGGTAGAAAACAATGCACAATCACCAACAACTTTCAATTCTAGAAACTTAAAGTTCCTCTCGACGGGGCTAATAAGCAATATTTCATCTTAAGCTAAAAACATAAGTTCCGCGGCGTAAATACGTGTTGCTTAGAGTCATATTTTATTGCTAATAATTACTACGAACGGAGTGATTTATATATTAGGCTTAAGTTGCTAAATTACAAAACAAACCGTTTTCTCTGCGTACATAAAATTTGTTGTTTAGCACACGCCGGCAGACAAGGAAGGTGACAACAGACTCGCTCGTAAATGCACACACACAGACATGCAACTGTGAAATAAATCAACATGCTTGCCATACAGCATAAATGAGCACGTCACTATAAAACTTTGCTTTTATACAACATAGGTTGATTAGAATCCATAAAATTTGACTACGACAGAATAGTTTGAAAGTCCAACTTGAATTCTGCAATTCAGTATTCTAAAAACAAACGAAAATCGGTTAAGACAAGTTTTGACATTTAAAGTATAAAACGCGACACGACAATAACGCAAAGTATTACTATTAGGTAGTACATGAAAGGATGGAGAAGTAACAAATACTAAACTAGCTATTACCTACTGAAAACTTATACTCAACTATATCGTTAAAGGTTCTAAAAGGTTCTAAAAGGTTTTATTTTTGTTTTTGAAATTGATTCACACACTGTTCCGTTGTAGTTGAATTAAGTATTTTATTTTTGCAATATTTGTAAATATGTGAGTACCATGTTCATATTTATCAAATGATTGAATTTACGTGTTAATGCTTTGTATAGTAGTATAGTAGTACAGTATGTAGTGCTATTATGGGTGCATCGTCCTCATATATATGAATTTATTAATATATGTACTAATATAAATATTCTAAACCACTAATTATTTAAAAAAAAGTAAGTATGGAGTTTCTTGTGCGTTCTTCTCCATAACAACTTACTTTTCCGAATGCACGGTAGAATAAATTGTTATTACGTCTAATTTGACGTTCAAAAGTGCTGCTTAATGGCCTAGTTGAAATAAATATTTTTGACTTTGAAAAGTCATAGCGCTTCAATTTAATCCGCCATTGCAAATATTTTAAATAAGCAAGTCACAGAGTTTTTTGAATGGCAACATACTGTTAGGACACATTCTCTGTAACTATAAAAACTGTTTCACTATTTTCAGGAAAGACATAATTTTCTTCTAATTTTCTAACAGTAAACGAGATTTCCAAAACTCCTAAGTATGAAGTAAATAACTTTTCTTTTTAGACAAATTCTTTTGTATGAGCATACAAAAGAATTTGTCTAAAAAGAAAAGCAGCTGTGAGTAATTCCAAGTTAAACACCGTATTAACATAACAGTACTATATTTAAATAAATAGGCTTAAAAATTCCGTAACGAATACATAAAAGTGTCACAGTAAAACAGAAAATTATTTATTAATTATAACATAAAAAGTATTCGTTGTAAAAGAGTATTCGTTATAAATCTCTGAGGTACTCCAAATTTTTTATGACTTATTTTAGTGATACAATAACTTGAGTTGAGTTTCGTTTACGTAAAAGTGCGAATAACCGATTGTATTGTAAGTTTTACAGCTTGTAATTCGCTCGTTCGTTCGGAATAAACTGAGTGCAAATTTGAGGTGGGTAGTTGCAAACGCACCGGCAATGGCGGACCACTTCCGGCGTCTCGCCTACACCCACTGTGTATTTATGTCGTCGTGATATGATGAAAACAGGGAATTGATCAAATCTCTAAGCGATTTCATCAAATCACGGAGGATGTTAAAATTACAACACGTTTTTATCATTTCCTTAAGCAAATCTGGTGATTTGACAAATCTCACAAAAAAAATCTAGTGATTTGAACAAACCCCTAAATTGATTCAGTGAAAAGATAATAAAACATGTAACAAAGTCTACGTAGCCCCGCTGCGCGGGGCTCCTATTTCTGTCTGCAGGGTCAAAAGTAACCTAACACGAACGAGATGACGGGAGCTGCGTTCGCTCGCTTTGCTCGCTCACTTCAGCTCCCGTCATCTCGTTCGAACCTAACCTGTCCGTGTCGGGGTGCCCTAAGTTCCCGAGCTCGCTTCGCTCGCTCTTGGACTGATTCTTTGACCATATAACATAACGCAGCCGATTACCTCGGAAAGCAAAGTACAAAATAAACCTTTAAATTACTACAGAAAAGTTATTTTTGTCATTTCACTGAACCAATTTTGAGATTTGTTCAAATCACTAGATTTCTTTATTGGGATTTGTCAAATCACCAGATTTGTTTAGGGAAATGATAAAAACGTGTTATTATTTTAACATCCTCCGTGATTTGATCAAATCGCTTAGAGATTTGATCAATTCCCTGTTTTCATCATGTCCCTGCGACATTTATACCAATTGCCCCTATTATGAAATAAAAGTAATTCACAATTATCTCTGCTAACATCACCACAAAGTATATTTTACAACCGTTAACCATCTTTGAGTTAACTTTGTGCGGCTTTAAAGACGGTCAAGTGGGAGTTAAACTTTGTACGTAATAGGTAACTGGAGATTACTATTAAACTTAGGGTTTATGCTACTTTTAGGGTGAGGACAAACGAACGCAATTTTATGTGAGTGGCGATTATTGAGTCGAGGAGGAGGAGCTCGTGGATAAATAATAACAGCAGCACGGGTCGATCTTCTAGGTTAAGCAACGCTTGACGAGGTCAGTCCGTGGATGGGTGACCATTTCAACATACCGAGTTTCCTCCGTGCCTCGGAAAACACGTTAAGACGATGGTCCCGGCTGTCATTTGAAGATCTTTGACAGTTTTTACGGGTAGTCAGAAGCTTGAGATCTGACACCAGTCTAGCCAAGGGGTACCGTGTTATCCAGTTACTGGGTTGTGGAGGTCAGATAGGCAGTCGCTCCATGTAAAACACTGGTACTCAGCTGAATCCGGTTAGACTGAAAGCCGACCCAACATAGTTGGGAAAAGGCTAGGCAGCTTGATATTTCACTCAGTTTGCATCGCCATGTAGTACAAACACGACTTAGTATGAAACCGAATGCAGCGTAAATTCCGCAGCTCATTTTTCACGACTCACAGCTCAAAAAATTATTTTCGTTTGGCCTCACCCTTAAAAGGTACTATGAGCTTTAACTAGTGGAGTGTAAATTGTAAGTACGTTACATGTAATCCTCAGTAATTTTGTTAAGAAATCACACCTCAACGGCTCGATATGAATGAAACTTGGCAGACGGGTGGAACATGTCCTAGATTAGGACATAGGACCCTTAAGGTAGTACCTAAGTTTCCTTGGATTAATTTTACTGACACACTAGTAAACACTCATACGAAATATTCTCTCACTTTTAGGATTCCGCACCCCAAGGGTGCAAACAAAGCTCTATTGCAGTCACTCACATGTCCGTCTGTATGTCCGTCTACTGTCACACAGGTTTTACAGCCAAACAGTTGGAGCTACAGTCTTCAAATTTTCACAGTATAAGCATTTTGTTGACCCAAAGCCATTTTTTTTTTTCATATATTTTTATGGGGGCTCCCATACAGCATAAGGTGGGCGCAAAAAAAAATTTGATCTACCCCATCGAGTGGGGTATCGTTGTTTAGAACTCATTGAATAAATGAATACCGTAATTTTTGTTTAAAAAAATGAGAAGCCCCAAAGTCGTTTTTTATTTTTATTTTTTACCTAATTTTTTTAACCTCCTATTGACCTATGAACTACAAATTTAATGATAACGTTTATTATTATGTACATTTTACTAACAAATACCAATATATTGAAAAAATAGATTTTTTTAATTGAAATTTCCTCATTTTCCCTATTACAAACAACTTGATTTTGCGGTATGGTACGGAACCCTGAAATTGCGAAGTCCGGCCCGCACTTGGCAGGTGTTTTCTCTCCTGCTAAGTAAATGCCGAATACCTGATTAAGTTGCGGCTAAAACCCTTTTTTTTCGTTGCCCATACTAAACGGGAGCGATAAAGCCCCAAGCACCACCGATTCCTCTCAGTAATTGCATGTGAGAAACAATGAAAGCTTCCACTTTGCAGTAATTGGACGTAATCAACTTGAACTTGCTCCGCCGTATTTTCATAAGCTGAGGGTAGTTATGAAGAGATATCAGAAGTTAACTGGGTAACATGGTAGTTTCGCCTTGTTTAAAAAGGCTTTATACTATGCATACTATTATTATGATTTTTTCATCGAAGAGCTCGTGGCTAAATAATAACAGTCGCGCTGGTCGATCATCAAGCTTAAGCAATGCTTAACGAGGTCGGTCCGTGGATTGGTGACCATTTCAACACAGCGAGTTTCCTCCGTGCCTCGGAAAGCACGTTATTCTGTTGGTCCCGGCTGTCATTTGAAGATCTTTGTCAGTCGTTACGAGTAGTCAGAAGTTTGAGATCTGACACCAGTCTTGCCAAGGGATATCGTGTTCGGCGAGGTCAGATAGGCAGTCGCTCCATGTAAAACACTGGGTACTCGGCTGAATCCGGTAAGACTGGAAGTCGACCCCAATATAGTTGGGAAAAGGCTAGGCAGATTGATTTTATTATTATGATATTTCGTTTTCTGGGGCCTCTCGCATTTCAATCAAAGTGATTGGCTAAATTTATTAAACTAGAGCCTCCATCCAGGTTTTTATAAGATGGAAAAGGCCACAACAAAGTAATATTGTGTACAAGGAGTGTCAAAACGTCCAAATATCTGAATTGAGATGTTACATGGCCAATCCCATCCATTTAGGCACTTTGTCAATCGCTTTTGATGTTAGAGTGTTACATTATCTAGCCCAGAATGACTTACAAATAAGTACAACTCTAAAGAAAAACTGTCTTCATACATAGTTTGACAAAAAGCTAATGTTTTATAATACAGCTGATTTATAAGGTGTATCTATAAAATTGATAGTTATGTCAGTGTCACTTACGTTATGAAAGTTTTATGAGTACGATTGTATTCCCCGTCCGTGCCGTTAGATGTCATACAACGATAAGCGTGTTGATATATTTATTACACTGGAAGGGCACAGCTATTTCTAACTTTTTATACAGTTTATAAGTATAAGTATAGCTTTATATATTATTCAGCCTACGTAGCTGTACGTAGTTTACAGCTTATGCCTAATTATGATGTGTTTAATTAGGAACATTACGAAATACCACTTAGATGTAGATGAGAGGAGATTAAAATATTAATAATAGTTATAGTAAAATTAGTCGCACTGTTAAACGAGTGAGTGCGAGTGTGGAGACGGTTAGTGGGCCCAAGGTGTATAATAATTACTGGTGTAAGGTACTAGCACCCCACGAGCGCACGCCGCGCCGCAGGAGTCCCGCCGACGCCGAATAACTTATTATTTTATATTACACCTAAACTCATATTCACTACCTCCCCGACTCACCTGTCTAGCTTGTTTGTTTTATAATCGCCTCATTTCAAAATACGTTAACGACGTGAAAATATTAACAGTAATTAAAAAAACGCAAATGATCGTCGAGAATTGATGTTTGTCGTTGTTCATTAAGGCGGTATCCTGACCAAAAAATCAGCATGAGATTTGAGAATTCCAATTGAGAATAAAATCTTTATAAAATCGAATTCTAGTCTTTTGAAAAAAAAAAATGCGACAAAAATTTTCGATATTTTCAAAAAAAAAAAACGAACACTTTACGAGGAGATACATGCTATCAATAATTATTTCTCATTATTATGGTTTTGTTGGAAGGAGATTAGTGAAACATATAAAAAAAAAAGTACGACGACCATTTTAGAAAAATAAATATGAATATGTAGAAATTTAATGTATTTTTATTTGTTGATATTTCTTTTTAAATAACGAGTAGATAGCTCCTAAAAACAGCACGAAAACCGCCTTAAGGCGAGCGGTCGCCGGTCGTAAGGCGGCGTGGTGAGCGTTTTATTAAATTTTATTGGCTTGTACCTATGTTCATACGAGGGCTATAAATTAAATGAGGATTATTAATGAAAGTATTTCGCGGATTTCGGTGCTGGTGTGACAGCCCTGGCGACAAAGTATAGCGACAACCGAGAACCCTGTTAATGACTTCGGCTTTTTGGCCAATGACGGCCATTATCGTCTCACTGTCCACTCTCTAGCTGAAAAGTGAAATAAAACACTGCTGTCCATACACCTTACATATGTAATCACCTTGTTTTATTTGAGAAAGCGTGTAAACATGCTGTGCAGTCGGAGGATACATATTCGCGAACTGCCTGAACCTCCGACTGCACAGCATGTTTTTTTCTTGTTTACCGCTTTTTAGTTCGCTTCTTAAGCAGTCGGGTTTTTGATTTTTAAATTAGCTTTTTTATTCACAACTTTATAGTGTTTTTTTTTTTATAAATACTTTTAAACATATAACCGGTATGTATTTTTGTAATCACCTCTAAAAACCCTTCATTTTGATACCCCACTCGACGGGTTGCTCTACAATATGAAGCCCAAAATCCGCCAAAGTTTCTTTTTTTTTAACGGCACTTATCTAAGAACACTTGGGCAGCCAAGACCTATCTAACGATGTCTTATAAAAATCCGTCAAGTGGTTTGAAAGATACGAGGTAATAAAGAATTTTACATACAAACATACAAGATACGCGCGAAAAACATAACCCTTTCCTTGCAGCCGGGTAATGAGATAAATGCCGCTGTGCATACATCTTAAGTGCATTATAATTGCCTGACCTACTTGAGTCGAAGTTGCATAAAATAAATAAGACCTAAAGACATAATTCCGAGCAAATGGAATAAATTGTAGTATGTGCCTCGGGCTAGGCGGGTTACAGACTATGGGGACTGTGAAGTAATATGAGAGTGAGCAAGTGTGTACTAAGCTTTGCTCTTTGGTTGCTTAGAGCAACAACCGTTGCCTGCGGTCACGGTAAAGATATATACAGTATTCTATCTTCATACAAACGGTCGGAACGCGAGTCATGCTTACTTGACTCGAGCTCAGCCCACACTCAAATTACTACCCGCTACCAGTCGGTCGCGGACGCACCGCAGTGAAGAACGAACGGTATGATGGTTTTGTAAGCAGTAAGCCTGCGATTTGTGAATATTTTATTCAAATACGTACAAGTACTTACTTACTTAATATGTCAGAGAGAAATTATAGCCTATATAGTGCTGTTTTTAGTTGCTTGAATTCTTCTATAACGCACCCAGAGATAACGTTTTTTAAATTACCTGGAACCTCCGAAAGACAAGACCTTAAAAAAAAACCTAACCTAATAATACGTAATTTGTTTATTTTTTAATAGGTAGGTATATCGCTTTTTCCACCGAGTAAAATACCTTGATTAATTAATATAAATAATTGGATAGGGTGATATAGTCACACACGAGTCACCTACCTACGCTCGGGCACAGGCTCGGTTTAAAAAATAACTAGTAGGTAGTTTCCTAGGCTAGGCTATCTACTTACTTATGTACTTAGCTACTTAGATATGTTATTTAATTAGACAAAATATCATTATGAAATGGTTACTTATGAGATTCATAAATGGTAGGTTACCTAGTAAGACTTAAAATAAGTTTAATAAAAAAATATAATATTTGCCTCAGATCAGAGAAAAGAATCTGAGATATTTACAATCACAAAACTAAAAAAAACCCGACTAGGTAGAGGCGGGCGGCCCTAACGCGTGTTTAGGTGACGAGCGCTTGTAGGCACTTATTTCAAGGTCAGGGCCGAGTCACAATACTGTTAGATATCTTTACCGTGCTGCGGTTGACAAGCACCGCGGGCGTTCACAATGACAACTGATATCAACCAACATTAGTTTGTCATAAAATACCCTGGCCCGTTTGACATTTAATGTACTTTCATTACCACATACATACATTACGAAACTGTTATCAGGGATCTGTGTGCAATCAACAGCAATTTTGTAAAAGTAGTTTTGTTTACACAAAGTCGTTTCGTTTGTAAACTTTATCGCGAGTTTTGCATGGAATTAATAGCTTTTAATTTATGGTGGAGACTTTGTTAATTTGTTATCTATGTAATAAAGATTTTATCAGTTAAATAAATTATTGTATCTAGATTCTAATTTCACGGGTGATGGCCATTTTCATGACACATTAAGGCGGTACCCCGAGCAAAACGCCGCGCAAGCTGATTTCGTGCTGTTTTTAGGAGTTGTCTACTCGTTATTTAAAAAGAAATATCAATTAATAAAAATACATTAAATTTCTACATAATATTGATTCTAAAATGGTAGATTTCTTTTTTTTTAATGTTGTGTATATTTCACTAATCTCCTTTAAAAAAAAACATAAAAATGAGAAATAATTATTGATAGCATGCATCTCCTCGTAAAGTGTTCATTAATTATTGTTTGTACTAACACTAATGGATAGAAAATTTAATAACGAACATGTTTGTAGTAATTTCTTTTTCAAAAAACCAAAATTCGATTTTTTTATGATTTTATTCTAAAATTCACGTATCAATTACATGAATTACAATATTAATGAATTACAGTAGCGTATTCACTACTGTAATTCATGCGCCACCAGTGCCGCTAGACCAATAGGAATGCTCATATCTCATGCCGATTTTTTGGTCAGGGTACAGTCTTAATAAATTACAAATTAAATCTGATTTGCCTGCTGTATGCTTTCGGTAAACTGGTTTAGAAGGTTTCTAAATTAATAACTGCCTTGTGTATAATTCTAAAAGTCGTGAAGCATAAAGTTGTAATCTCATTATTTAAGTAAACTACCAAAAAGCAGTTCATTAATCATTACAACTCGTGTTCAGAGTAGACCACGAACTGAACTGGCTATTTACATAAATTCATTAATTTTCCCTTCGTTTCCTACTATTAGCCTTGAATCCTAATTATTATTGTACACAAACATATTTTTAAAACAATATTAATGATTTTTAGGGTTCCGTTACTCGAAAGGAAAAAAACGGAATCCTTATAGGATCACTTTGTTGTCCGTGCGTCCGTCTGTCTGTCAAGACCATATTTCTCAGGAACACGTGAAGGTATCAAGCTGAAATTTATATCAAATACTCAAGTCTACTGTCCCTTAAAGCTGTGAAAAAATCAATCTTCTAAGCCAACGAAATCAAAAGATACAGCCGTTTATGCCGCAAATTTCCGCAAATTTTCGACAGGTACTTCACGTAAACTCAGAATCTTGAAATTTGTTACGAAGCAACGTCTTATAGCACAGATAAAGGAATAATTGCGAAAACCGTAAATTTTTTGTTACATCACATAATAAAAATCATTTTAATATTTTTTCTTACTACCCCTTTCCTCATGAACGCGTAGAGGTAGTAAACTGAAATTCATATAAAATACTCAGTTCTATAATACCTTTAAGCTGAGGTACGGAACCCCCGGTGCGCGAGTCCGACTCGCACTTGGCCGCTTTTTCTTCATGATTTTGGAGGGATAAAAAAGTTAGGTTAGATGCTACCTATCAGCTGTTTAGTTACTTTCCCGTGAATATAAACTGTTTTGAATAACGAACTAGATAAGGTAAACAGTTTTATATTACGTGTCTTTAGTAATAAATCTTCAAAGTCGACAATTGCTATATTTTATAGCTCCAAGCTATTGGTGTAGGATGACTTTAAATTCATTTGCAATCCTTCAGTGGGTGAAAGTACGCATGAATATGAACAAATTTTTCTATGAGACAACTGCCGGGCGAGCACGGCCTCTGTGATAGGCTTGAGTCACGCATTTTATCACGTTTTTTGCTCCCAAACTGTGATAAAAATGTGTGACTCAAGCCTATCACAGTAGACCGTGCTCGCCCCGCTGCAACCATTAAAAAAAGAGAAGAGAGAATACCAATTGTTCCCAAAATTTGTTCGAGTTATACAAACATGTAGGTCATAAACTGCAGATTTTTTTCATATACCCAGTTAGTTTAACCAGTCAAAGGTCAAAAAGCCATTTGAAATCACCCAAGCATAAAGAAATACCTAAAGAGAAGGTACTTGATTGTACTTTCACTCTCTGAAAGATAAAAAAAAAAAACATAACCATGTTAATTTTCCTGCCACAAATAACACTTATCAACTAAAACTCAAATAAAAAACTTTTTTAAAAAAAATACTACCGACTTCCAAATAAAAAAACTATAAAGTGAAAAATAACTTTATTTTTGGAAGTCGGTGTTCTTAACGCAAAAAAATGGTACGTACGAAAGACTTTTTAGTTGAACCTACCTAATAGGCAAGTTGTTCATGACCTATAACGGCGGTATATTCGGTACCTATAACGCCAGAATAGATTACCCGAACATCATGAAACTTGAACAAAACCTGTGAAATGAGAGATCTGCGAACCCCTTAAGAGCGTACTGGCGTGATGTTATGTTATGAAATGGTATAAACAATAAACATACATGCGATTGCAGCAATCCCGAGAGATTTGCCGTAACTTATTGAAGAGTTCGGTTGTGAAAATGGGACTAATTTCGAAACATACTTTTTCCAAACCTAAAAAAGTATTTTCAAAATGGGTCAAAAATGACGGAGATATATGCGTGAACATACACAAAAAATTCAATAAAAAAAACAAACATACCTAATCGAACATAGAACCTCCTCCTTTTTGGTAATTCGGTTAAAAAGGAAAAATAATAGTAACGATATGCCACTTAGTTATTTGCGGGAAACTGGTGCCTGAGCTAAGCCGTAACCACAGATTACTAAATAGTTACTACCGTAACCTGTATTTCAAGACACCAGAGACTAAAACCAAACAAAAAAATAAATAATAGCCAAACATCATCATCATCTGCCTAGCCTTTTCCCAATTGTTGTTGGGGTCGGCTTCCACTCTTACCGGATTCAGCTGAGTACCAGTATTTTACATGGAGCGACTGCCTATCTGACCTCCACAACCCAGTAACTGGGTAACACCATACCCCTTGGCAAGACTGGTGTCAGATCTCAAGCTTCTGACTACTCGTAACGACTGTCAAAGATCTTATAATGACAGCCGGGACCAACGGCTTAGCGTGCTTTCCAAGGCACGGAGGAAACTCGGTATGTTGAAATGGTCACCCATCCACGGACCGACCTCGGCAAGCGTTGCTTAACCTTGAAGATCGACCCGTGCGGCTGTTATTATTTAGCCACCAGCTCCTAATAAATAATAGCCAAACAATCAATTTAAAATACACTGTAAATACAATTAAATACTCGCCTTGATGCACCTTTTACACGAAGAAAGTGCGTAGCTATTGTAACTACACGCATTTAATTATTATTATGAAAAATAATAATTCCAACACCTCCGACTATTATTACCATTATGTAATTGTAAATCATTCTAGCAAGTTATAAATTATTTTTTATTGCCTACGAATATAAAATATTTGCATGTTCCTTTTGTTTATAGTTTACGAGTTTATAGGTGTAAAAGAATTGCTACCTGATAATAAATTGGATTCAAAAATTCAATTTGTAATCTATACTAATATTATAAAGCTGAAGAGTTTGTTTGTTTGAACGCGCTAATCTCCGGAACTACTGATTGTAATTGAAAAAATATTTTTGTGTTGGATAGTCCATTTATCGAGGAGGGTTATAGGCTATATAACATCACGCTACAATCAACAGGAGCAGAATAAATAAAAAATGTTGCAAAAACGGGCAAAAAAAAACCTTTTTGAGGGCTTCCGTTGCGTGCGCTGCGTAAACGGTTTAAGTTACGCAACAATCATGTATGTAGGGTAGATGTGTAATTAGGTAGCCAGTTGACGGGAGCGAAGCCGCGTGGGACAGCTAGTTTATAATAAATATAAAACGAACCAACTTCCTAGCCCATAAGAAGGTCTACGCTGGGTCTACACAGCGCCTACGCGAGATCTACACGAAATATAAGGCGACGCAGCATGAATAAAAACCCAGATCACTGAAAATAAGCTCTTCTGATAAGCTGATTTTTTTACCTACTACGATTAACACCACTCATCTACCTACCATTCAGCTCCAAATCTAAAAATAATCACACTCAGATACAAATATTTATACAAAATCTTTGAAAATAGAAAATAAAATAAAGCCGCTCATTCATATTGAGATAAATACACACAACTATGGGAAAGTAAAATATATTACATCAAGATTTACGGATTTAACACGGCAGTGTCGTTGGGAGGTCTTTGTGACCGGGGGCATATCGGCTCGGGGCCGGGCCAGCCGCCCGGGCGCTCGACGTTCGTACAATCGCGATCCGTCATCACTGCTCGCCACAGTCGCTTTCGTGTGACCGTTCTCATGAATTCTAATAATCTGACCTCATTCCGACACACGATTATACCCAACCTTTTAAATAAACCCTACAAACATTCACAAAGGTCTCCTCAACTTTATGAACGGATGTCGAAATTAACTTAAAAGTTGTGCTTTTAAGGTTGTGTGGAATTCAACTGTTGGATTGTTGTAATTAGAAAAATTATATCAAAAAGATCAGATAGTATTGTTACACATAGCGTACAGTAAACGCAACATTACCTTTGTCTACAGAAAGGTGTAAAAGAACGCACATTTTCTATGACGGAGTGGTCCTTAGAGAAAACAAAAACTACAAGCGACTTTGCGTAGCGCACGCAACTTGGAACAACACTACTCAGCATTTCAGGGTTAAAGTTACAAGCGTCGTGAATGCAGCATTTATTTTATTATTTCGAGTACAGGCAGTTAAGTGGCGCGCTGGTGATTAATTCGTCGAGTCCATGGAGTTTTTGTTCCACAATTAGGCGGTGGAGTGGTGGACACGAACCGCCCGTGTCGACTTGCGTGGCCTATAATACATTGTTACTGATGTTAACGACTCAGCAATTCCAGTTCCGTTTCTGATAATATATTGCTAATTACAAGTTTTATTTATAAATATATTTCGTGTATTTAGCTGTTTCTTGGAGCGGAATAATATACGCTTAGATTTATTGAGGGAAAACTTAAGTTTCGTGTAATGCCGGTACTCGACTCTTGTAATATTTATAGTGGATTAGTACATATTATATTGCAAGTTTCAACATAATTCAGTTTAAATATAAACTATTACGTAATTAGCTATATCTCATTTTGAGATATTAATTATTTTTACACTTTATTTTTCATTGTTAATGAAATGATGAATGAATGTTAATTTTTAGTATCAGGGAAATCCTATTTTTGGCCAAATTATTTGTAATAGGTATGAAAATTATTCTTCCTCGTGAGGAGTTCGTGGCTAAATAATAACAGCTGCACGGGTCGATCTTCAAGGTTAAGCAACGCTTGACGAGGTCGGTCCGTGGATGGGTGACTATTACAACATACCGAGTTTCTTCCGTGCCTCGAAAAGCGCGTTAAGCCGTTCGTCTCGGCTGTCTTTTGAAGATCTTCGGCAATCGTTACAGGTAGTCAGAAGCCTGAGATCTGACACCAGTCTTGCCAAGGGGTACCGTGTTACCCAGTTACTGGGTTGTGGAGGTCAGATAGGCAGTCGCTCCATCGGTAAGACTGGAAGCCGACCCCAACATAATTGGGAAAAGGCTAGGCAGATGATGATGAAAATTATTCTTCCTAATTTAGCGTCCTTGCAGAATAAATATAACTAATTATTCAAACAATAGTAAAACTAGTCGTATGTTGAACGTGTGCATCCAACTCTTAAAACCCCAAATTTATTTTTATACAACCTTGAACTCCTGCCTTCGCCTGCTTGAGCACATTATATATATTAAAATAAGTTATTTAATTAAATAAGTCCACGATACGCGCTTGATAGCCATCGGTCTACTAAGGGAAAGCCAATTAGGTGTGTTTTGGTGAGAGCCGGGCCATCCATCATATCGCCACGCCCCCCGGTTCCGTCCGGGCGCCCTCCGCCATCTAAACTTGAGTGCGTAACGTAACCTAGCATTGTTCAATTACATACAATTGTTTTAGATGGAAAAAATGCGGTAATCTAGGCCTGAAACATATATCAGCTCTTATGGTCTCGATGGAAAACTGGCCTGAGCTATTGGAAAGTAATTGCCCGCAATACTGAGTTTGGAAAGTTATTTCTGTTAGCTACTGAGTTAATAACTTAACCATACTACAGAATAATTAGCTTCTTGCTAGGCTAGGTACAACTGCAAATATTTTCAAAAAAATAACTGGCACACGAAGGGTTCCGTACCAATATTGCAAATTTGTTTTTTTTTTTTTATTCGTTATAGGCTCGCGCTTGACCACTATCTCACCTGATGGTAAGCGATGATGTGGTCGACGGTGGAGCACGCTTGCCTAGAAGTAACCTATTCACTCTTGACTTAAAGACCCCTAGATTGTAGCGTATTCGGGAAACACAGACTCCGGCAGGGAATTCCACTCCTTAGCTGTACGCATAATAAAAGTATTCTCAAAAAGTTTAGTGCGTATGGGTGGAATGTCTACCATATACCGATGGCGCTTCGCCGTACGTCTGGTAGTCCGATGATGAAACGGGCTGGGCGGAATTAGATCATGCAATTCCATCGCACACTCCCCGAAATGTAACCGATAAAAAACCGACAAGCTGGCAACTCGGCGACGGTGTTCAAGGCTCTGGAGCTTTGACTTAACCAGTGCTTCATCGCCGATGAGCCTCTTGGCCCGCCTTTCGATCGACTCTAGTGCATCAAGCTGGTATTTGGCAGATCCGTCCCAGAGATGAGAACAGTACTCCATGCATGATCGAACTTGCGCTTGGTACAAGCTGAGCAGCTGTTCCGGCGTGAAGTACCTCCTCACCTTCGCTAGGATCCCCAACTTTTTGGCAGCCAGCTGAGCCTTTGCCTCAATGTATGGCCCAAAATTGAGAGTCGATGTCAACGTAACGCCAAGAAGCTCAAGATGGTCAGTTATTGCCACGGTCGCATCTCGGAAAGTTGGAGCCGGGTAAAATTGGCTCTTTTTAGCGAAAAAAGACACGCCTGGGTTTTAGCAGCATTGAACCTGACCAGATTGGCATCGCCCCATTCGGAGACTGCCTGCAAGGAAAGGTTTTCTGTAGACAGAACGTAGTAGACCCGTCATCTATTTAGCCTCATTAAACAATTTTGTAGTCTGGCAATAAACTTAGATATAAAGTTAGCAGTCACCTGCTTGTTTATATAACTTCAAGACATTAATATCTAACAAGTCTAAGTTATAAGTTATTCATAACCCGATCTACTTAAAACGATAAAACTATATGACAATAACAAACAACTAATTTAAAGTTCACTCTCATCAGTTGAAAATCAATTTACAATCGCGATACTATCGCACTCTTCATAACTGTCATATTCCTGACTAACCTATGTTAAGTAAATATTATGACCAGGGGACTAGATCTGTGGCGTGTAGTGTGGTAGGTGTGAGTGGGGGTCTGGGTAGGCTAGTGGTGTGTGGTCGTGACATTTGCCTGCGCGGTGCGCACCTGCGCCGCGGAGGTAAGTAGCGGCGAGGTGCCGGCTGACGCGCCGCGACATGTGCGACTAATTTGTTGCTAGCGACGCACTCATTACGCTCTCCCTGACGCCTGAGGTGTTGCCAACACCACACACTGCCAGTAATTCTACAAATTACCACACGCACGAGAAAGTGGTCCACGTGTCACGACGTCTTCTCAAAGGATGTGCGTAGCAGGAAGTGTTTACAGGTTATTGAATGTTATCTTCGTTTTTCCTATATCCATTTTGTTTATTTTTAACCGACTTAAAAAAAGGAGGAGGTTCTCAATTCGCCGGAAACTTTTTTTTTAATGTTTGTTCCTCGATTACTCAAAGACGCCTGGACCGATTTTGAAAATTCTTCTTCTTTTGTTTGAAAGGGTTTACTTCCCAGGTAGGATCCGATTATGGGATCCTGGAGAAATCGACGGAACTCCTCAAATATTAAAGGCAAACATATAGCGATTTTGGTATTTTCATTATTAATGCAATCATTTGCATGCAATATTTTTATGAATTAATCAGTGACATCAATCATTCTTTTTCAGTATTTAATTAAATCCTACCAGATTATTTAAGTACTCATACAATTCGAGCGAACATATCGTTAAAGCCATCTTTACACTGAATTGAAAAGGTGGCCAGTCTATAATTAAATGTTGACGGATAATTTATAAACCTCGATTTGCAATGGCGCACGCACTCGGCTAATCCGTAGCTGCCGCACTGCCCGTCAAGTAATACCACTAACTGCCATTAGCTGCTTTCTGGAGCAGAACCGAGGCGACTCAGGTATACAATTAAAATTGTAGTGCCGAAGACACGATTTGTGTAATTAGAATTACATGTATATATCGACCATTTCAGCCGAAAGACGTCCACAGCTGGACATAGGCCTCCCGTGCGTCTCGCATCCAGCGCCTTCCCGCAACCTTAACCAGGTCATCGGTCCACCTAGTGGGAGGCCTGCCAACGTATCGTCTTCCGACGGTCGCCATTCCAGAACTTTTCAGCCCTGCCCACTGCCACTTAAGTTTGGCAATTCTTCGGACTATGTCGGTAACTTTGGTTCTCTTGCGGCTCTCTACATTTCTGATTCAATCACGTAAGGAAATTCCGAGCATAGCCCTTCCATGCATTTCCATGTATGTATATGAATTGTGAAACATTTAGATGGTACACACTGTCCGAGCACTCGAGCGAGCGCTCGTTAGTCGCCGGTGACACCCGGGGCGCACGTAAATCAACCGTTTTACGTCAACACTTTATAGCTCATTCAGACTCTGCCGCTTTATCACCTTGTTCTTAGCACTGCAACAACCTCCACACTCTCCCTCGAAACCGATATGTTTCACTTTGTTGTTTATAAATTACGACTCTAACAACCTATTGAATCAAATTATGATTACAATCAGAGGCGAGTACCACACGTCACACACGTCATCAATCACTAATATTTCTAATAGAGCCACGTCTCTATTTGTCTATCGATATGATTAACGAAAAGGTTTTGACATAATAATTATTTTGTGACATCTGTATTTTAGGTGCTCACCTGTCCGTTCTTGTCCATCTCGTTGTTGGTGAGCTTGACCTTCTCGAAGGAGACGACCTGCTTGCGCAGCTGGTCGCCGGAGAAGGGCGAGTCGGGGTGCGGGTAGAGGCGCGCGGGCGCGGGTGGGTCAGCCTTGCCGGCCACCAGCCAGGAGGAGCGGTGGTAGGCGTAGCGGTACCGCTTGCCGTCCACCGGCACCACGTCCAGCAGCACGGCGTAGCGCGCCTCAGCTCGGCATCCAGCAAAAGATACGCGCACCGTCGGGAACATCCGTCTGACAACAACACAAAACACTCATTATAATTAACTGCCAACACTCAACATAACTTATGTCAAATTTAATGCAAGTCATAAAGTTTAAAATGTTTCTGAAGAAATTTTATTAATATCGCGACAAATTAAACCCACGTTAAAACTCAACTTTCAACTATAAATTTCCGAAGGGGATGACGAAACGGACCTCACCGCACTAATGACCTCGTAAGAACCGACCGAAAACTAAATTAGACATTACGAATACAAAAAGCTTATAATCCCCGAAAGTGTTTTACGAGACCAAAACACATGCTCGCAATAAAAAAAGATGATTAATGCATCTTAACAAAAACCACCAGAGATCCGGCCACGGACGGTGACTTGTATAATTACAGGGTGAAACGCGAACTAGGAAATCAAACAAATATGATGTATTCGATTTTAATGCACCCCTAAATGGGCCGAAGCGCTTCCTGCCCGCCAGGAACCGATAGCATCTCAACATAGTTTATTTATGATGTAGTCTTTCTTATTAATTTTTTTATAAAATTTAAACGGCACTTTTGTAATTTCGAAGCCTAAACAAGTAGTCAGGGGCCTGTCAGATTACATAACCGTCAAATAACAATTTGCCTGTCAGCCATAATGCGTTAAAACGTCACTTCTTCGTCGTCGTCGAGAAGGTAGATTAGAAAAAAAAAACGTTCTATTCGTTATTGCTGGTAAGAATTCGTGGAATGCGAGCAATAAAACCCAGGAGTGAAAGAATGAATTAATAGCAGTCATAAAACACGATGTCACACCGATCTTCGAGTATTATATTATCTAACGACGAGGTATAAGAGTAGTCAATAAAACTGGAAGGCGTATTAAACTAGGTCGCACTCGCACTCGCGAGACGCGAGTTAAGCACTGGCCATAAATAAATGGTATTGAGGTGTGTTTGGAATGGTAGTGTCGTATCGATGGGATCTGTGGTCAGGTTTGACAATGAGAGGAGTCTTGGGTCGTTAGGCGCGGACGACGGGCGACGCGCGACGGTGGAACCACCCAGCGCGCGCTTGTAGGTAATGAGCCGCATCCATCACGGATAACAATCGATCGCGCCACCAATTGCGTCACATGCACCTTCAATACTAATCGACTTTTTACCTCCTTAGTATTTGTATACAGTAGGTAATCGGGGTCAGTGAGTTTTTGTTTCCATCAATAAACTATACACATCTCGACTACCAGCGCTACAAAGCGTTTCTTTCTTTATCAACACTTTTCATCAAGTTATTAATAAAAATCCTCCCATTGATGATCCGGAAAAAATGCTTCTATAGTTCGCTTTTCCAATTCATAAAGAAGAAGTAAGTAAGTATATTTTAAAATCATTTAAATCTTTAAGACAATTGTACACCCAGAGTTTCAAGTGACCATTTTCCAATGATAGATCCCAGAGTTTGAGTGGTAGTTTAACATTAGTAAAAAAACTATGTTTGCGCAACTGCCACATCCACCAAGTCATTCTGCGAACCCTGAACAAAGTGTGCTTTGATGTTGATTGAGTTATGAAAGGTAACTAAGTAACCTGCTTTTCCTTACCAATGGATTTCTGTGAACCCTCGGGGTATGGGAACAAAGTTTGTTTTACATTGCACTTCACAGGTTACTTAACCTTCAATGTTTCTTGTGACCTTTCAGCTCATAATTAGAAACAACTTGTTAATGTCTTGTAATATGTAGTTCCAAGCAGTAAGCTGCAATTACCGCAGAATACAATGTTCGCAAATGTGCTAGAATTCTGATCAGCTATTTATGTAGATACTAAAACAGAATCATAAAAAGCATATGACGTAACGTCTTAGATTATTAATAAGGAAGGAAACAATTAAAGGGGTCTGCAGAGAACGAGGTAACGATCTATATTAATGGCACATTTTGCGAGTAATAAAGTTGGTAGGATCGTCCGCGTCCGTGTCGGCTTGATCATTTACATAATTCATTAATAAACGTCGGGCTGCGATGCCCTCGGATAAGCTTAACAAAATACCCAATTGAATGTATGTACCAGGCCCCTCAGAAAGTATTGCGAAAAAAAGTTTTTATATATGGGAGACTGGCCAGTTATAATGTTTTTCGAAAATATGATTATTTATAAGTAAAAATAAGTAAGTTCCAATTTCAAAATTTCCCTCCACATTTTTTGCGAGTTAATTCAAAGTATTGTGTCTCACTGAAATATGGATCTGCGCCGGGAACATTTTAGAGCTATGATTTTATACGATTTCAAGTGTCGCCTGAAACCGGATGAATCGTACGATAGACTTCAAATGGCATTCATGGATGAAGGCCCTTCCAAGGCAACCGTGTATCGTTGGTATAACGAATTCAAGCGCGGTCGACCAACTTTGGGGGATGACGAAAGAAGCGGTCGCCCTTTGACGGCTGTTACCGAAGAAAACGTGCTAGCAGTGAAAAATTTAATCCAAGACAATAGGCGAATTACATATCAGGAGATTCAACACATATTGAAGATTGGATCGGGAAGCGTTCACGAGATTCTACACAGCCATCTTCGCGTGAGGAGGATAGTATCACGCTGGGTGCCGCACAACCTCACCGATGCTCAGAAGCAGGCCCGGGTGGAATGGTGCCGTGATATTCTTAACAAATTTGAAGCAGGCTCGTCTCGGCGTGTTTACGACATCGTTACAGGTGATGAGTCCTGGATTTATCAATACGACCCAGAAACCAAGCGCCAGTCGACTGTTTGGGTGTTTCAAAATGAGCCAACGCCTACCAAAGTGAAGCGATCTAGAAGCGGGGGTAAGATTTTGATCGCTAGCTTTTTTAATTTGACTGGCCACTTGGTATCAATTCCCTTACGGGATCAAAGAAGCATTAATGCCGAATGGTATACTACCAAATGTTTGCCAGAAGTTTTCTCTGTTATAAGCAACAAGCGACCAAACACAGGGCTCCGCGGGCTACTGCTCCACCACGACAATGCACCTGCGCACACCGCACTCAAAACGAGGGACTTCCTGGACAGCACGCCAGTCAAACTCCTGGGTCACCCTCCTTACAGCCCTGATCTAGCACCGTGTGACTTCTTTTTATTCCCAAAAATAAAAAATCAGCTCAAAGGGATACAATTTTCGTCGCCGGAAGATGCGCTGGCTGCGTTCGAGCAGGCTGTAAACGAGGTGTCTGCGGCGGACTGGAAAAAGTGTTTTGAAAACTGGTTTAGGCGCATGAATCTTTGTATAGAGGCTGGTGGAAAGTACTTTGAAAAGATTTAATAAAAATATATGTACGTATAGAACATTTTTTTTTAGTTTCGCAAAACTTTCTGAGTGTCCCACGTATACAGACAAATGCGAGAACTTTTAACACAATTACTGAGTATGTAATTAGCCGTTAGATCATCGCACGAATAGAAATAGATACAACGTACAGTGATCGAGAATGTATCTACAGGATATATAATAGATTCGTCATTGACGTGGGAATTATCGGATTTCCCACATAATATGTCTCATCTAGATCTGATGTTAATAAATATTCCATGTCGACTTCTAGATCAGAATTCATTACCCACATTAGATAAAGTCAAACGCGTAAAATTTTAATTGCCAGAAATCGTTTGTAGATCTTGTATAAATGTGAAGATAAACTAGTTCACGATAGTATAAAATTAAGTTTTATTATAGTGAATGAGTCTTGTGTTTAAATGTTTTTTTGTTTGTGGTAAGAAACCGCAAGTATACGACAAGGTACGCATGAAAGAAGCTTAATTTCAGCTGATTGAGTGCAACAATTACGTTTTACCGCATCCGGAGCGAGGCGTGAATATGTTGGAATACGACTGAATATGTCCCCGTTCCGAACTTCTGTCGCCATTGTTTGTTTGCAGAAAATAAAAGTGGTTTCACAAACAATTGAAGCGTATTGTATGTAGTTGACAAGAATTATATAATGACATATCATGAAGCAGGCCGCGTCTGTTCAGTTTTACTTTTATATTTACTTTTAAAATATTAATCATACAGGAAGTTTCATAGACTTCCTTTCGCTATACATGGATTCACAAGTCTATAAAAATGACAAGATTAGCTAACAGCCAGTGGCGTAGCTTTGTTACCAAGGGCCCCGGGGCAAAAATGGAATTCGGGCCCTATTTAAACTAAACTGAAGGTTATACTAGTCGAAAATTCTTCCATACAAACGTAATCTAGAGATACTGTTTGACGATGTAAATTCAAAATAAAAAAAAGTATATCAGTTTGTCTCATCATTATCTAGTCCTGTATGGAACCAAAAATGTAAAAAAATATTATATTTTGAAAGTTATGAACCTCGAAAGTTTCATATTTCAACACTAATTATAACGCATCTTTGGGCGGAAATAAATACCATAAGAAGAAAGAAAATTGCAAAACGGCCTCCATACGGGGATAGATTAGTTATTTAACAATGCAAATAATGTTATCTTATAAATATACATTTAGCTGATTTTTCATGATATCTATACTCCCAAAGGTCTGTTTATAAAATTTCGCGGGCTTATTTTCATCCTAAATCATCATCCATTTCGATAAAAATTTGCAAATGTGCTAATTCGTACGCGAACTAGCTTCTTACTGCTCATCACAGCATCTATTTCTTTCGCAGGTGTTGTCGGATAAGATAGCATGCATTTTAACCTCGCGCAAAAAATAGTTCGTGCCGTCAACTAGTTCAACCTTAATACTGTAAACGTGGAAAACCTCTTCATCATCAGCACCTTATCGCTCACAGCAGGGCATAATTAAGCAAAGCCACTTGATACTAAGTAATATGCGTAACGCAGCAGTCGTTCATGCAAGCCAAAGGGCTTGTTTTGTTTGTGGCCCCGGAAACTGCCCCACCTAGCCCTACGGTAGTTACGCCACTGCTAACTCCCTTAAATTCTAAACTCACAACAGCTGATGTATCATAAATTTTTCAGGAATGAATATGCAGTTGAAGATAGTTAGCCATTAGCAATTAACCTAAAGTAGAGATAATTAAGTTGTAAGAAGGCAGGAGACAACATGTTATTATGAACACTTGATTACAAACTATGCGCACACGCAGATAATCTGATTACTTCGCTATTTATTATGTGTGTGTGACCTTTAGTGTAATTGCTCGGTAAATAAATACAATTTTATTGTTTGTACCTCCTGTTTTAATAAGCCAAAGGTATTAATTGTCAACTGCTGTTTCAAATTAATATGTTGGTTCCACGCGTTGCGTGAGCATTGGAATGAGTATCTTGGACCATCTTTGGACGTCTAGTGTAGTATTTCACATTTGGCCTTTGTTGCTACAGTATTTACTGTGCCGTGCATAATATATTGATTCAGCTGTAACTGGTTTATTGGGATGTCGAACTCAACTAATAACCGTGAAAACCTGAGCAGCGCAAATATTTCAAGTTTTGTTTTCGTATTGAATCTTTTGCTCTATGATTTTACGATTTATTATGTCTTGATGTCATTCTATTTCAACTGTTGTAGTACCTATGTAGCACTCGCTTGATACTTTTAGTATCAAGATAAACCGGCCAAGTGCGAGTTGGACTCGCGCACGATGGGTTCCATACCATTATCGCAAAAACGGCATAAAAACACGTTTGTTGTATGGGAGCCCCACTTAAATACTTATTTTATTCTGTTTTTTGTATTTTTTTGTTATAGCAGCACAATAATACATCGTCTGTGAAAATTTCAACTGTCTAGCTATCACGGTTCATGAGATACAGCCTGGTCACAGACAGACGGACCGCGGAGTCTTAGTAATAGGGTCCCGTTTTTACCCTTTGGGTACGGACCCTAAAAACACTTTGAAAAATTGCACATCTAAAGCGGAAAACTGTAAACAAGTAGGTGAGAAAATCTTATCTTACTAATATTATAAATGCGAAAGTTGGGATGTATGTTTGTTACTCAATTTCGCTAGAACGGCTGAACGATTTTGAAATTTGACGCAGAGATAGATTATGGTCTGGAATAGCACATATGCTTTTATTATTCTGATATAATGTTCCCCCGGGATAAGAAAACACTTATACCGCGGGCGAATATTACAAAGCTGAAGAGTTTATTTGTTTGTTTGTTTGAACGCGCTAATCTCAGGCACTACTGGTTGGAATTAAAAAAATATTTTTGTGTTGGATAGTCCATTTATCGAGAAAGGTTATATGCTATATAACATCACGCTACGACCAATAGGAGCGGAGTATACATGAAAAATGTTGAAAAACGGGAAAAAAAAATATTCCTTTTTGAAGAATTCCTTCCGTTGCGTGCGCTGCGAAAACGGTTTAAGTTACGCAACAATCATTTATGTAGAGTAGGTAGGGTTGATGGGTAAGTAGGTAGCCAGTTGACGGAAGAAAAGCCGCGTGGGTCAGCTAGTATCTTATAAATGTTACAATATCTCTGTTGTAACATAGGAACATCAATTGAAAATATGAAATTCTAGTCCACCTCCAATATATGTTTCACTTTTCTTATATCCTTATCCTCAAGGTACCCACTGACAACATCATCATCATCATTTCAGCCGAAAGACGTCCACTGCTGGACATAGGCCTCCCCCAGGCGTCGCCACATTGACCGATCCCGTGCGTCTCGCATCCAGCGCCTTCCCGCAATCTTAACCAGGTCATCGGTCCACCTAGTGGGAGGCCTTCCAACGTATCGTCTTCCAGTTCGCGGTCGCCACTCCAGAACTTTTCGGCCCCATCGGCCATCCGTTCTGCGAGCAATGTGCCCTGCCCAATGCCACTTAAGTTTGGCAATTCTTCAGGCTATGTCGGTAACTTTGGTTCCCCTGCGGATATCATCATTTCTGATGTGATCACGCAAGGAAATTCCGAGCATAGCCCTCTCCATTGCCCTTTGGGTGACAAAGAAATTAATATATGAAACATTTTGAGAAGGTAAGAAGAAAATCATTCAAGTTGTATGAATGCTACGAATTCAAATATGAAATTTGAATATTATCAATTTGTCATGCTATAATGTTACTAAAAATTATGTTATCCATACCTTATGGATATTAATCCACTTTCACTCTCAGTTTTATATATTAAAATAATATCGGGTTTCGTAAATGTAGAAAAATTATGGCTTGTGAAATTGATATCTAGAGACAAAAAAAAACTAAAACTGTCAACGTACTAACTTCTGTTTTAGATAAGCATTGATATATAATGTCTTAGCTGCCTTGTTTTCAGTAAAAAAACATATCTAGACGGGCCTCCTATCAACTTCAACCAATGTTCCCCACACCTTGTGCTACCATAACTTAATCGCAACCTGGTAGACATACCTAGATAATAAGATAGCAATTAACTCTGGCATTGCCTGTGTACTAACAATAACCAACAAATATTTAGCTTATAATTAAATACAGGAAATTCTTACATAAATAAAAAAAATATAATATTTAAATAAAGAACATCGTTGAATAAGCATTCCGATCAAATATCACGTTTCCGTGGCATCGCGATAACATTTCTTTCATATTATAGAACTGCGTCACAGTATAAATATACAAACAGTACGGCAACTAACTACAAACGCTCGAAACGGCACACTCACACAAAGATGCGCACCGACGAGACCCCTATGCAGCGTCCGCAGTGCTGTCAGTGTTGGGAGCCGCAGCCGTATTGCGTAAGTGCGCAAGGAGTTTAAACTCTATCCAACCGACCAAATCGGCCAATCGGCCAATCACACAACACGGAAATCCACATCGCGTCATTCATCTTGCATGTGATTGGTCGATTTGGCCGGTTTAGAAACCGGTCTTAAAAGTCGTTTTTTTTTCTTTTAACTCTTTGCGCACTTATGCAATACGGCTGCCGCTTACGGGTCTCATTGATGCGCATGTTTCTGTGAGTGTGCCGTTTCGAGCGTTTGTAGTTAGTTGCCGTACTGTTCGTCCATATTAATGCTGTGTCTTCGTGATACCGTTACACACGTATCATAAGGTGGCTATTCCAGTACATGTCGTAGGCGAATCAATGGGTGGTATCATTATGAACGATAAGATCATTAAAGCACAATCTTTGAACTTTGGAGTCTTCACACTCCGTTTGCCTTAACTAAATGGCTGGGTCTTTAAAAAAAACTTGTTTGTTTGCTGACATTTTGAGAGACACACGATTTGCTGTAACAATACCTTGCTATACTGAGCTAATATATTGGAGCTCGTAGCTAAATAATAACAGCCGCACTGGCCGATCATCAAGGTTAAGCAACACTTGACGAGGTCCGTCCGTGGATGGGTGACCTTTTCAGCATACCGAGTTTCCTCCGTGGCTCGGAAAGAACTGCCGTTGGTCCCGGCTGTCATTTGAAGATCTTTGACATTCGTTATGGGAAGTCAGAAGCTTGAGATCTGACACCAGTCTTGCCAAGGGGTACCGTGTTACCCAGTTACTAGGTCGTGGAGGTCAGATAGGCAGTCTCTCCATGTAAAACACTAGTACTCAGCTTAATCCGGTAAGACTGGAAGCCGACTCGAAAGTTGGGAAAAGGATAGGCAGATTGATTGACTGAGCTATTACCGACTTCAAAAAAAGGAGATAATCAATTCGAGATTGTATGTAATATTGGTTGGAATTGCCCAATATTTACATACTAGCTAATGCCCGCGGCTTCGCTCCCGTGGGCCACCCCACAGGACCCGTTTTCGGGATTAAAAAATACCCTATGTCACTCAGAAATAATGTGGCTTTCTATTGGTGAAAGAATTTTTAAAATCGGTCCAGTACTTTTAGAGCCTATTCGGTACAAACAAACAAACAAACAAAAAAATCTTTCCTCTTTATAATATTGGTATAGATATAACTCTAATTGGGCTACTAATAAACATGTGTGCCAAATTTTTACCGACTTACCAAAAAGGAGGAGGTTCTATTTTCGACTTAGTGTTTGTTTTTTTTTTTTTTTTTTTTTTTTGTGTTGTTCACCGTTATCTCCGTCAATTGTGGACCGATTTTAAAAATTATTTTTTTGTTTGAAAGGGTATGTTTCGAAATTGGTCCCATTTTAATTTGGTGAAGGTCTGATGAAGAACTTCGGAGATATACAACAGAACTCTTCAATAAATATCGGCAAAACTCTCGGAATTCCTGCAATCGCATGTCTGTTGATTGTTTACACCATATCATAACATAACATCACGCCAGTACGCTCTCAACGGGTACGCAGATCTCTCAATTTACCGGTTATGTTTAAGTTTCATGTTATTCGGGTAATCTATTGTGGCGTTATACGGACCTTACTAAACAACAATACTACCGACTTCCAAATGAAAAACTACAAAGTGAAAAACAACTTATTTTTTTTAAGTCGGTGTCCATATCCCAAAAAAATGGTAGTTACGAAAGACACCGACTTAAAAAAATTAGCATTTGGAAGTCGGTAGTATTTTTTCGCAATTTTTTTTTTTTTATATAAGTTTATGTTTGTATGTTTGTAGGTTTATCCACGAATTTCTCTGAAACTACTCATCAGATCGTGACCATTCTTTTTTATTGGATTAGGTATCTCTCAACTTAGGGTATAGTGCAAGTTTTATACAAATCGGTTCAGCAGTTTTCAAGATGTGGAACAAACAACCGAACTCCTTAGCGGCAAACAGCACGAATGTATAAATTTTGTGATCATGGGTATTTGGTCAATCCTTGAACTCGCTCACTTTTGAGTATTAGTGTACTAAAACTAAAAAAGAGAAAAAGAAAACTCAAAAAAAATTACCGACTTCAAAAGCAAAAAAAAGTGCAATATAACTTTCGATTCGGAAGTCAGTATCTTTGGTACTTTTGTTTTTTATCGTTTTCCGACACCGACTTTCGAAACGAAAGTTATTTTGCACTTTTTCGTGTTTTGCTTTTGAAGTCGGTTATTTTTTTTAAATAGGTTATGTTTTCATACTAACAAAGAATAAGTAGTATAAAAGGAGAAGCTTCTTACTTTGCCTCTAGTTTTCTTCACACCTATGAAAGGTGGTCCAATACGAAGCGTAGGTAGTCTCCCCGACCCCACAAGTTAGTAAAAAAGATAGCCTTATTTTCTGCTAATTGTTTCTAGATACAGATAACGTATTTCAGATAATTCTATTTAAAGATGCATGCATTATATAAAGACAGTGTATACAACGTCTGCGTTCAATTTTGCAATTACATTAGCATTGCATAGTACGTACTGTCATGAAGGACTAACTCACTAAACAATCTGCATTGTGAACAATTAGATAATATTGAAATATTCCACACAATTTATAAACGTCATATTCAATCAAGCAAGCTATTAATAAGACATGAATGCTAGCATCGAATAACTAACGAATATCTAATAGATCTTATTTAGAAACGGCGAAGGCATTGCGTTGGTAATTTATATCTATCCAATATTTAATCATTTACAATAAGTTGTTAGATATATGTATGTATTTATGAGTTGAATGGAAACATGACTGGTTTTCATGAAATGTCATCCACTCATACAGAGCGCGTTCGCACGCAACGTGGGTCATCGACACCGTGTTTATTATATGTTTATTACAACTTTCAATTTATACATATTCCCGTTCATTAATTCTGCAATTACGTAATTAAACATGTCCTACTTACAAATGATTAAAAGTCTTTAATTTTGAAATTGTACAAAATAAGAAAGCGTTTTGTAATTGTCTTTAATTTGTATTTGAGGCTAAACGATTTTTTAAAGACCATAAATTCGCGTACTTATACAAAAATAATTACTTTATTTTGAGGAAAGTGTTCGGTAATACGAAACCTATCAGCGAATGGTGTAGAACATTGGTACACATGTAGTACGTGGTGCGTGTGTCGCGTGGCGCGTGTCAGCTGTCTGTCGCTTACGCGTCTCGTTATGTCGCGCGTCGTCGCCGCCACGCGTCGTTCGCGACGCTAATCTCGCTATTCAAAACAAAATATCCTGTTACTACAGACAACCTCGTGTGAAAATTCATAAAAAGTAAAATGGTAAAATCAACAGGTTAGGAGGCCCGCATCAAGCGTCGCCACCAACCGACAATAAGAGAGCTACGCAGTATTATATTATCTGTGGCTACGCGAACTGTCATCTGTCAAACCGCCATTTTAATTCCTGTGTAAATTATACAAATTGACACTTGACATGTTTTGTCGTCTCCCGGGTAATCGTGCGAAATGGAACTCTCGTTTTATTACTTTTGTAAAGTGTCGGGAGGGCCCTGAAGTATATATATCTGGGCATACGATCTCGGTTTATGTCTTACTTTTGTTAGCTACCAATCCGTAAGCGTAGGTCTCTACGATGATATGTTTTCTCACATGTTTTATGTGTCCGATGATTCCTAAAGATAAAAAACTTTTTAACAAAAAATCAAACCGACTTCCAGAACAAAAAACTACAAAGCAAAAAATTTAATTCTTTACCGAAGTCGGTGTCTTTTTTACCAATTGTTTTCCGTTTTTCGACACCGACTTCGGAAAAGATTTTTTTTTTTTTTTGTAGTTTTTTGTTCTGGAAGTCGGTTTGATTTTTTGTTAAAAAGTTTTTTACTTTTCTATTTTTAGTTTTGGTAGGTACCTCCAATTAACATGATTATCATTTATAGCCAAAGTACATCTCATGGCGATTCCAATAAGCCCAAACACGACTAGGATACTTTGTTTTATTTGACAGTTCCAGTGCCTACATTCCGGCTTCATCATCAGATCAGTTCGATGGTGCCATTTTCATCAGTACCATTTATTTATAAGTATTTGCTTCATTATTGTCGAGATATCTTATGCCCGTGACACACTTAGCATTTAGGAGTTCCAGTGGCCATCTGTGGTCTTCTTTATCAGTTCCACTTCACCAAATGATACTTTTTGAGTGCAAATGATGGCATTGTTGATGAAAATACCAAAATCGCTATATGTTTGCCTGTAATATTCGAGGAGTTCCCTCGATTTCTCTAGGATTCCATCATCAGATCATGACCTCATGACTATGGAACCAACTAGGAAGTATACCCTTTCAAACAAAAGAAGAATTTTTAAAATCGGTCCAGGCGTCTTTGAGTAATCGGGGAACATACATAAAAAAAAAAAAAAAATGATTCCGACGAATTGAGAACCTCCTCCTTTTTTTGAAGTCGGCTAAAAACAAAAGTGTGAATACTCCACTTGGTATCTGCTTACTTATTTTGAAAGCACGTGAGATTATGATTGTGAGGCAAATGAATCAGATCCAAAAGCCTATGTTGTAAATATATTGACACTGACAGATTAAGAAAGTTTCTCCGGTGAAGTTTTAACTTTACGATGTCGTTATACATGAAAAATAATGGAGACATAAATATTGTGAAAAGTGACGTTTTATTAACGACCTCAAAGCATGTGTATAAAGTAGCCGCGCGGCGGGGCGCCTCGGTCGCACTACAGGGAAACAATTTGCTAATTAAAAATACTTCTTTGTTTTTGCGTCCAGATTGTAGTTATGCGAGAAATGTTTTATTGTTTAACACACGATAATTTACAATAAGTAAAGCATAGTGGGAGCGTGAAATTCTTAAGTAAACTGGAGTTATTTGTGTAAATCAGTTCACGCTGGGTTTACGTATTTCCCACTTAGCACCACATTAAAATATGAATAGGAAATACGAAATAGATTAATGATTCCGAGAAATTTTATTATCAAGGTATGGAAATTGATGTTGCATTGCATGGCATTTTAAGTAATAATAAATTGTGACAATTTTTTATCGTCATTCTCAATAGAAATCGACCCATCACGTCTGCGGAATTTTACTAAATAATTTAATTTACTCTTTATAACAATTGAAAATAAATCTATTAATTTCTCAACTTAATCGTGTTAGACACAGACATAAATCTAACTAGATAACGCAAGTCCGTCCATCTGTATGAAAACCAAGCGTGCCACTTTTTCACACACAACTTAAAAACAAATTTACTTACCAATGAAAGAAAACAATTCCAATGCCTCGGCCAACTTTTCTATACAGTCTTTACAGATCATTAAGTCATAAAAAGGCATTTTCCTAGATTTCAGTGGATTTCCGGTGACGATAATGCTAAATGAAAAGCTCAGTTTACGATCATTTATCGTAATTGCACTCCACTTTTGGCACGCGAAGTACATACAATCGCGTCATCTAGTCAGATTTATATCTGTGGTTGTAGTACTTGTAGATACAGCATGTTCAATATCTAAGTTATTCCAAGAGAGTGCAAGGTGGTACGGTGTACGAGCGTACGAGGTGTACGAGCAATGATTTAAGAGGCCACATTAAACTTTTACTACCATACCCTGTTCAGCTGGCTACGCGGTATTTTATTGAGACACCCCTAAATATAACCCCATACAAACGAATTTGGTTATGAAGAATAAATATTAAATTAAGGGTTGGTGCGAGTCATTTATTGTGTAATATTTTTATAGTAGTCAACGAACTTTAGTATCTTTGATATACATGTACAGGGTGATGTTTTGAATGTATTTTTATTTAATTAGGTAGATACTTTTATCGATCTGAGTGACAACTAACATAAACTATGTAATTATTTAAGCCCACCTTTATAAGGCATATTTTTGTATATTTCTAAACAAAAAAGAAAAGTTACTTTTTAGGGTTCCGTCCCCGAAGGGCAAAAATGGGACCCTATTACTAAGACGCCACGATCCGTCTGTCTATCTGTCCGTCTGTCACCGTGATAGCTAAACAGTTGAAAATTTCACAGATGATGTTTTTCTGTTGCCGCTATAACAATAAATACTAAAAACGTAATAAAATAAATATTTAAGTGGGGCTCCCATACATCAAACGTGATTTTTTTGCCGTTTTCTGCGATAATGGTACGGAACCCTTAATGCGCGAGGCCGACTCGCACTTGGCCGGTTTTTCTAATATTAATTTAATAATGTCGTACGTTAGTAGGTAATCTACTAAGTTATTCGCAATGTGCTTTAATTATTCAAAATAAATAATACGTAACACTTTGTCCTTTATAGAATTAAGGAGGAATTATTAAAAGTTTACAATTTATTTATTCTTAAATACTAGCTGTCCCACGCCGCTTCGCTCCCGTCCTACCTACCCATCTAACCTACCTACCGTAGGGTAGGTAGCGTAGATGGGTAGGTAGGTGTATGTAGATACATGATTGTTGCGTTTCCCGTTTTTGCAACATTTTTAATTTATGCTCCGCTCCTGTTGGTGGCAGCGAGATGTTATATAGCCTATAACCTTCCTCGATAAATGAACTATCCAACACAAAAAGAATTTTTCAATTCCAACCAGTAGTGCCTAAGATTAGCGCGTTCAAATAAACAAACAAACTCTTCAGCTTTAAAATATTAGTATAGATATATTGCTAACCAAGAAACAAAAGTTACTTTTTATAATATTTATTTAATAATATCGTACGTTAGTAGGTAATCTACTAAGTTATTCTCAATGTGTTTTAACTATATATATATATATATACTATATAAATAATACGTAACACTTTGTCTTTTATATAATTAAGGATGAATTATTAAAAGCTTACTATTTATCCATTCTTAAATATAAGCCGTATGAACAGTAACAACAACAATACTAGTTTTGTACAAAAAAAAAAAAACTTCAATAATAAAACAGTTTGATATGCGAGTCGCCCTCGTGCTCTTTTGACATAACAAGTCATGTGCCAATATAAAACTAATTAATACCGGTCGGCAATTATAGACCAGTTAACATTAACAAGGTGCCCTTTAATTATTATCGTTGGAATCTGACTATGACGTCGGGTTTACGACACTTCCGCCGGAACTCCTGACTGGCCATAAAGCTGGGTATACAATGCCCGATGTGCAACATTCGCCCTCGTAAACAACATAACTACAACACAAATCCAACGGTGTGACTCCCGCCTAAATATTAAAATACCGAATGACCCAATATAACTTAACAACCACTATAAAACTTGAAATAGGTTAGTATATTCGGTATGCAACAACACTTAACAAACCATAGATTTATGTTTTTATAACATTGTAAGATAAGATAATCTATAACTTCATAAACCGATCTCGCTGCCGTCCTCAAACTAAAGTGACGCTATCTGAGAATTGGCGATTTTAGTTTTTTGATACCATCGTAACCAGCAAAAAAATCACTATCGATCTGTCCAAGCAGTATTTTTCTACTATCAATAGATTCCAGATAAAAATAAAAACACCCGAAATTTCTAAGTTTACCACCCTATTTTTGATAAGATTAAATAATTCAAAAAAAAATCGAAAAATGACCAGTTTGATCTATGTTTTGACATCAAAAACTCTTGCATATCTATACCAATAATATAAAGAGGAAAGATTTTTTTATTTGTTTGTTTGTACCGAATAGGCCCCGAAACTACCAGACCTATTTTAAAAATTCTTTCACCAATAGAAAGCTACATTATTCCTGAGTGACATAGGCTATTTTTTAATCCCGAAAACGGGTCCTGTGGGGTGGCCCACGGGAGCGAAGCCGCGGAGAACAGTTAGTAATTTATAAATAGCTAGTTGATAAACAACGTTGATATTTATTATTTCGTTGTTTTTTGTTTTTGAGGAGCTCGTGGCTAAATAATAAACAGCCGCACTGGTCGAAAATCAAGGTTATGCAACGCTTGACAAGGTCGTTCCGTGGATGGGTGACCATTTCAACATACCGAGTTTCCTCCGTGCCTCGGAAAGCACGCTAAGCCGTTGGTCCCGGCTGTCATTTGAAGATCTTTGACAGTCGTTACGGGTAGTCAGAAGCTTGAGATCTGACACCAGTCTTGCTAAGGGGTGCCATGTTACCCAGTTACTGGGTTTTGGAGGTCAGATAGGCAGTCGTACCATGTAAAACTCTGGTACTCAGCTAAATCCGGTTAGACTGGAAGCCGACCCCAATATAGTTGGGAAAAGGCTAGGCAGATTGATTGTTGTTTCAAAACCTGATTATTTCAGATAGCGGCAGTTTAGCTCGAGGTCGGCAGCTCGGTAGTCGTAACGACACGGTGCGTGATAAACGATGCAATACGCAATTTCTAAGCTGCATCAAATGAATTTCACATAAGCGCAAAAACGTGAAATTGTAATCAAGACATATCCAATGGGAAATCGTCGAGATGAACTTACTATTGTGGATGTGGTGATAAATCAGCGGTTAAAGTACAATTAAACAATTTCTCATGCTGATCACGATCGATTCGCGTGACACGTACATACTAGCCTACTATAATTGTTGGTCTGTTTGACTGTGTTTTTCTGTGTTAATTATAAAAGGCTATTGTTAATATAGTGATATTTCATACAGAACATACAATCTGCCAATTCTAAAGCCGGGGCCACCAAGAGCTGTGACCCCAAGCCCAAGGACTGTGGCTAGTTTGGGTTGGTACTCATGCCCACTTCCATTGGGTTATCAAGTATATTTACCCGGCTGCAAGGAAAGGGTCATGTTGTATGTATGTATGTTTGGATGTACATATTTAATATTCTTTATTACCGCATATCTGTCAAACTACTAGACGGATTTTTATAATTAAGATGTCGTTAGATAGGTCTTGACCGCCCAAGTGTACTTAGGTAAAAAAGTGCCGTTAAAAAAAGGAACATGGCAGATTTTGGGCGCCGTAATGCGGGGGCCATATTTTTTTTTCTTCCAAGCCCATCGAATGGGGTATCAAAATGAAGGGTTTTTAGAGGAGATTACAAAAATATAAACCACTTATTTGTTTAAGTCATAAAAAAAAATATAACTAATAAGTTGTAAATAAAAAAAGTTAATTTAAAAATCAAAAAACCGCCTGCATAAGAAGCGAACTAAAAAGCTGTAAACAAGACAAAATCGTGCTGTGCAGTCGGAGGATCAGGGGATTAGGCATTTTTTTTTATTAACTTTTTTGATTTATTCTACTGTTAATATATTATTATTAATACCCATACACCGCCATTCCTGAAAACGGGTCGTCATTACGAACAACTTTTACTGTAGAATCAACCCTAAAATCGCGTAAAAAACATCTGCTTTTTAATAGATTCTGTCGAGATATCAAAAACATTAATAATAATAATTAATATATATTATATTTAAATTTCTGTTTCATTTAGAATATAGTATTTATTAGTCTATTGGTTTAGAAATTATTTATGTATTTTATTAGTTAGATAGTTTATTATCCAATTTTAATTATTGTTCATTTTTTATTTTGATTTTGGACTCCTACCACTGTTGTGTTCTTTTTAACCCAAAGGTTGACTGGTAGAGAATGCCTTGCTGCATTAAGTCCGCCTATGTATCACCATTGTACATGAAGTTTAAATAAATAAATAAATAATAATAAATTAATATTCGCCAAAAAACATTTGATTTTTTTGCTGTGTCTGAGTTGATTCCGTAGTAAAAGATGCATGGTAGTCACAATGACCCGTTTTCAGTAACTGCGTAGTTCCTATTACAACGTGTATAGACCTACATATGTGCGTGAGCGGGTACTGTAGACAGGGCCAGGACCATCACTACGTGATAGGTCGGCGCTCACCGGTCATTATCACCAACCCAAAGACAGAATACGTTACTGAACCATGTTACACCCAATATACATGAAACATTCAAGTATTATTAAGTGTAATGAAATCGACACGAACACCGAGTTACCTTTCAACGTTGTTTTTGTAATTGCCCCAATATTTTTCAACAATCATTGTTGAAAAATATTTGAGGAGCTCGTGGCTAAATAATAACAGCCGCACGGGTCGATCTTCAAGGTTAAGCAACGCTTGCTGAGGTCGGTCCGTGGATAGGTGACCATTTCAACATACCGAGTTTCCTCCGTGCCTCATAAAGCACGTTAAGCCGTTGGTCCCGGCTGTCATTTGAAGATCTTTGACAGTCGTTACGGGTATTCAGAAGCTTGAGATCTGACGCCAGTCTTGCCAAGGGGTACCGTGTTACCCAGTTACTGGGTTGTGGAGGTCAGATAGGCAGTCGCTCCATGTAAAACACTGGTACTCAGCTGAATCCGGTAAGACTGGAAACCGACCCCAACAGCAATTGGGAAAAGGCTGATGATTTTTCAACAATCATTCTTGGGTGGAATTGTTGAGGAAAGATGAGGCTTTCAACGATGTAACACTGCATTGTATGGGGACAGACTTCGTGGTATTTCTGAGTAACCTTTCACAAACTATATAATGATAGTTCAATAGCTAAATGTTTAGGTATCTGAAAACATGTATCGATTAGAAAGGGAATCTCCCTCTTGGCAATTTTTTTTAGGTATAATGTTATTTGGCATAACGTTTTCACATAACTTTTATCAGCATAATAATACTGCGGCATAATAATACTTTTGCATGATGTAAAGGTTAGCATAACTGTCATTTGGTCTAATTTGTTTTTCCATAATTTGGAGTTGCATAAATATTTAAGGCATAATATTTATTGGGCATAAAACAATTATGGGTACATATTTGCAACACGAAAATATTTTTTTTTACCGGTAAAATGTAAATTTTCAAAACATCAACAAAATTTATATCGATTTGAATCGATTTAAATTGTTTTAACTAAGCTTAAAAAGTCTAATTAAAACTATTTGATATAAGGACTCAAATTAATTAGGTTCGGCGGACATGTTTGTTTTATTCCAAGAACATTATGGGTAAATATCATTATGCGTTTATGACATTATGCTGTATATGATTATGCATATCTTATGCTCACAGTATTTATGGAAATATACATTATGGCAATACATTTATGCTTATCATTAGTAAACCGACTAGAAATACCTCAAATATTTTTTCACATACCGCAAAATAAAACTGATCTAAAGAACTAGATGGTTTATATAGAACACTTTCAAACCCAATTAATAGGTGCCTATTTGCTCATTCACACAACACTTTAGATCGTGCAATTCTATAGTAATTACGAACTTAAAATAGAGTTAGATTTGAGTGTTCGAAACTCAATCCCGCCCCGTCATTAGTGGAGAGAGGGTAGACATTCCGTCATTATCCGCGTTCATTATAATCTCGGGCGAGTATCTCGGCTCGAGATTACGCCGTCGTAATTAACTGTTTTACACGCTCCCAATGACTTCATTTCGCTAATGACCACCACGACTCGTCCTTCTATCTACACAACTCTCATCTTCAGGCCAATTTGTACCTTTCACACAAGATTTTAAGACAGATTTTCATTCATGCTTGATTAGCTCAATTTAACATCATTTATTGAGGAAACTTTGGGCCTGTTTATTTGCAATAGTATAATCAAATTTCACTTACGACTTTACAGCTAAAACTAATGAAGCTATAACTTTATTTGTATCTAAGTTTTATGATGCTATAGTTTATCATAAGCTATGATAAGATGTCCGTCCGTTCTTCATCCGTTTTAAATATAAAACTTAGATTGTTGATTGCTGTTTTACTGCTTGTAATGTATTGATTTAAATAAAGTTATTCACACTACTATCGACACGGCTCGTCTATTTTTCTTGTAACAATTCAATAAAATAATGTTCAAATGCAAACATTATTTTTTATCGATGGGAATCGAGTTTAAATTCGTTTCGCTGCTTCATTTCGGAATAAAAAAAAACGCATATCAGGTGTATAATGCAACTTAATCTTCCTCATCAAAATCTAGACATTTTCATTTATGTATTCTTAGGGCCGATTTTTCAACAGTCTGATAACTTTTAACTAAGGAATAAAAATGGCCGTTTGACATATTTTCTACACAAAGCTGTCAAACCGCCATTTTTATTCCTCAGATAAAAGTTACGAGACTATTGAAAAATCGGGGCTAAGACATTTAAAACTGCGATAACGTATTGTTGCGTTTCCGTTTTCTGCATAGTTATATCTTAAAAAGGCTCTGTTGTTTTTTACTTCATAATATCTAAATTAAACAACTAAAATTGTAAGTTAGTGTGTAAGTATTTGTAATAGCAAAATAGCTGGCAGTAGGTACTGAGTATTTGCCGATTGTCACAGGTTATATATCATCTCGAAAAAAACCGGCCAAGTGCGAGTCAGACTCGCGCACGAAGGGTTCCGTACTAGGTAAATTGCGGTTTACGATTTATGACGTATTAAAAAAAAACTACTTACTAGATCTCGTTCGAACCAATTTTCGGTGGAAGTTTACATCATTCTCTTATTTTAGAAGTTACAGGAGGGGGGGGACACATTTTATCGCTTTGTAAGAGTCTCTCGCGCAAACTATTCAGTTTAGAAAAAAATTATATTAGAAACCTCAATATCATTTTTGAAGACCTATCCATAGATACCCCACACGTATGGGTTTGATGAAAAAAAATATTTTTAGTTTTAGTGTCATGTATGGGAACCCCCAAAATTTATTGTTTTATTTTTATTTTTGTGTGAAAATCTTAATGCGGTTCACAGAATACATCTACTTACCAAGTTTCAACAGCATAGTTCTTATAGTTTCCGAATTAAGTGGCTGTGACATACGGACGGACAGACAGACATGACGAATCTATAAGGGTTCCGTTTTTTGCCATTTGGCTACGGAACCCTAAAAATGCACAGTTTTTGGGCAATACTTACGCCACGGGAACGTAGTCGCGAGTATTGTATAAAATCTTGAAGAAATATAAAACCTACAACACTCCGCAGTTGCAAAACAAGCTTGCAAAGTGAATAGACACGCTATTAGCATACATTCAATCACCTTCAATTACGGGTAACTATTTTAATTCTGCGCCAGCGCCGCGGTCTTGTTAACAGAACATTTATCATGGGATCGCATTATGTTACCCCGTGTAATTACCGTAAATATAGAACTGCACTTTATGCTGGATGTACTCTACTACCTACTAGCCTTAATCGTATCCTCAATATATAATTTGTACGTTTTCTACCACAGAGTACCGAAATACCTCGGCGGTCTGCAAAGGCGGCATTGTCGAAACTTCCCATATCTACAAACCAAGAGTATTAGTAAGTTTGACTTTGAGAATCTCGGGACCCTGAGATACCGGTCCTTTGAAAGGTATGCGAGGGGCTGAAGCCAACTCGCAGAGGCCTTGATAGGCATGTATCAGGAAATGTGACACCAACCGACCATTATCCCTGTATGCACTGCGCAAGTGCACCCAAGGGCAATCCCCGGTTGGTGCAGGACTATTGCAAAATATGGAGAAAAAAGCATTGGGCTATGGGTTTAGTGGATCGATTGCCTAAAACTATAGGAAGACTACTGACCCCTGCCTGACCACTGTTGAACTACACGGCTATACAAGTAAAATTTCACAATTTAAAAACCCCCGACACATTTATCTTGCGAAAACACCCCGATTCAAACAGTAAAATATCCATAACTTTTGAACGGCTGAACCGATTTTATTCAAACATAGTTAAGAACACTCTCGACAAAATTACCTTTCAAACAAAAAAAACTAAATTGAAATCGGTTCATCCGTTTAGGCGCTATGATGCCACAGACAGACACACAGATACACAGCAACACACGTGAAACTTATAACACCCCTCTTTTTTTGGCGGGGGTTAAAAATATCAGGGGGTGACTGGCACACTCAATAAATGGGCCCCCATAAAGGGTCACTTGCACTTTAGTGACGAAACGCCAAGAGGGCAACATAACCGGAGGTGCTTGAGGAGTGGAGAGGTGTACCACGGTTATCAGAAAAATCCGGGAAGTACGGTCAAGATCCCTACCAGCATTATTAATTTACTTGTTTACCCTCGCAGTGGAACGCCTTGCAGCAATTACACCAATGGAACACAAACTTACAAATACTAACTCAGTTTACTAAATACGTGAGTTTCCTCACGATGTTTTCCTTCACCGTTGTCAGCGATATCCAAGATAAACTTAGAAAGTACATAATATGAATTCAAAAAGTCACATTTGGTTCTGCCCGGAGTTGAACCCACGACCTCAAGCATGATAGGCGAGGTCTTAGCTACTGGGCCACCATGAGAGATGATAGATCAAAATTGATGGTCCGTCGCAATACTGACTACATATAGGTACGAATATTACTAAGGAGTTGTTTTTCCCCCTGGTTTAGCTACCTTTGCCTATACGGCAAGAACCATGCTATTTTTCGCCTGCAACAGAAACTGAAAGTGTAGCTATTTATTAATGTCAAAAATGCTGCCAGAGATTATCATTAACAAAAATGTGAACAATTGTAGATTTTGCACCAAGGGGATAAAGCAGTGTCTTACGTCACGGGCGGCATATTGAACTGGTGCGTAACAAGGGTCTCTAGAATTAACGCCCAAGCTAAGCGAGGGAGTTATATAGAGTCCTAAGTGAAGCGAGGGGTTCATATAGAGTCCTAAGTGAAGCGAGGGGTTCAAGCTGCCCAAGACGAAGACAAGCTTTATTCCAGAGGAGCATACTCTACTTTTCACACCTTCTGCGAGACAATAAAAAGCCAGTGCTCCATAAATTAGAGTTTCTTACGAAATTCCACACGAATTTGACGTTCCATATTCAAATCACTTTACTCCCTTGGGAGTTTCACTTTACGTTAAGATTGCATGATATGTAATTGGACATTGTCGAGCAGGTGGTGTGAAAGAACTATTTACCGCATTATATTATTAGTTTAGATGTGTTCTCTACCGTTTCCGCAGTTCCAGTTCCGTGCTCTCTGCACTCTGCCAATGCAAATGTGAATTATATATTATGAGTACCTAATAGCTCTCGCAGTGGCAAAGTGACCTTCTTGCTGTCAACAAGGCTGCAATTATCTCATCAACATAACGTAATGTTCTGCTGATATCTTGCACAATCATACCGACATTAAATGTGATACGACTGCGCTAAGTAGGGGCTCGCTCTTATAAATTAGGAGCGCATTTATTTATTTTATTTACGCGGATAATTCAAAGATCTAGTACAGCTGTACAGGCAATTTTGAGATAGTAATCGGTTAATTCATTAAGCATACTTAAATTGAAAAAGGGTTTAAGACTTTGCGAGTGAGTCTACAAATTACTTAAGTTATTTTTACGATGCAGAATAAAGTGTAAACATAGACCATCTTTGTAGAAACTATTCATATGGTTATGGTTTTTTTTTAGGGTTCCGTACCCAAAGGGTAAAAACGCGACCCTATTACTAAGACTTCACTGTCCGTCTATCTGTCTGTCACCAGGATGTATTTTGTGAACCGTAATAGCTAGGCAGTTGAAATTTTCACAGATGATGTATTTCTGTTGCCGCTATATCAACAAACATTAAAAACAGAATAAAATAAATATTTTAGTGGCCAACAAACGTGATTTTCTTGCCGTTTACGGAACCCTTCGTGCGCGAGTCCGACTTCCACATTGCCGGTTTTTTTTTCGTTTTTTTTTTTTGTTTTTTACGTATCTCATGTCTTCTGTGCGGGTCACAAATAAATATTATTCTTTCTTTCTTTCTTATTTACTCTTATAACACTATCTTTATAATCAACTAATTGCCAGGCAAACAAATAACAGCATATAGTATTATACACTATCCATTACAAATAATCACAACAACTCACAAAAAATACTTCTCGAGTATTTATTATAATGTCAGCATCGTAAGGATATCGCCCAAAGTGATTTAAAAATAAAAACATAATATCTTAATAATTGTATTCATATTTATAAACTGCTAATCTGTTGGTTTTCTGTGTCGTAAATTGTGCTCGCGTCTAGCACATTTGAATATAAACGAGAACATAATATTCGGATTGAACCACATCACCACGCTCCTATCTCATCATAAGGGAGTATGCACACTCCATACTTTTACGGAGTTTCCATAACGACTTTGCGCTTCGGAGACTTTTACTGCTTTTATTATAAACTAACTGTAAACGAACAACCAACGATACACGTCATACATACGACTAATTTATCTATACTAATATTATAAGGCTGAAGAGTTTGTTTGTTTGAACGCGCTAATCTCAGGAACTACTAGTTGTAATTGAAAAAATATTTTTGTGTTGGATAGCTCATTTATCGAGGAAGGTTATAGGCTATATAACATCACGCTACGACCAATAGGAGCGGAGCATAAATGAAAAATCTTGCGATAACGTGAAAAAAATATCCTTTTTGAGAGCTTCCGTTGCGTGCGCTGCGGAAACGGTTTAAGTTACGCAACAATCATGTATGTAGGGTAGGTAGAGTAGGTAGGTAGCAAGTTGACGGGAGCGAAGAAATAAAGAAAGAAAGAAAGAAAAATATTTATTTGTGACCCGCACAGGAGACACGAGAATTAAGCATAAAATTAAACAATAATAAAATAAAAACCCCGTGCGAGACCAAAAAGGCACCTATCTCAGCATGTGAAATACTAATGTGAGCTCTGATATATATAATATACAATTATTTTATTGAATTGCGGTTTGTTAGCATAAAAAATATTATATGCACAATTAATTAAAGCTTTCTTTCATAATTAATCGTGTGGATGTTTGCGGTAACGTAAGGATTTTGTAATAAAACTGTATTGTTTTATAACAAGAGTCTGTGAGGTGTAAATTAATATGGCGGACCGGCTGGTGTGAAGTAACAATAATTGCACGTCAATCCCGTTAACGATCTAGTTAAATAATGCTATTTGGTATCAAAATAAGTTTTTTACGATGAGCGTCAGGCGTAGACCGATTGTGTACCGTCGCGTAGCAGTAACATGTCAGCGTAATATACGCGTAGGCGCGTAGCACCCGCGTAGCAGCAGCGTGGGAGCGTAGCACCAGCGTAGGCGCGTAGCAACCTCGTAGCGTTACGCAACGCAAACGCTGCGGCAACGCTGTATTGTATTGATTTTATCATTTACAACGTATGATTACGAAACATTACTGATGTCTTTGTTTTGTAATGACTGTTAATTTTAAAAATAATGTTTCTTTACATGAAATCGAAGTTATAACTGCCCTTTCCATGTTCTTTTATTATTTTTTGCATTGACGCAATACAATACACGCTCCCACATCTTAAATAGGCACTAAATCTTCCTCTTTCATGAAATCCATCAAATTCAAAGCAGTTTAAATTGCAAATAATGTTCTGCTGTCATCCCGACTCAAAGCCGGGTTCAGACGGACGGAGAGCTTTCTGTAACTGTAACCGTTGTAAAGACGAGGTCAGACTGATGGATGCGATGCCTCGTCCGCGTTAAATGAACCGTTGAACGTCTATAAAAGTCAGTAAGGCGTAAGTATCTTTGGAATAAACCCACGTGTGTAGCGTTCTGTTCCTCTACCAGTCATAAAGTCAAGCCTATCTCTGATGATGACTTAAGGTTCCCCTAGTCGTCGGCACGAACTATTTTGTGCGCGAGGTTAAAATACATGCTATCTCATCCGACACAACGTGCGAAAGAAATAGATGCTGTGATGAGCAGTAAGAAGCTAGTTCGCGTACGAATTAGCACTTTTGCAAATGTTTATCGAAATGGATGGTGATTTAGGACGAAAACGTGCCCGCGAAATTTTATAAATAGGCCTTTGGGAGTCTAGATATCATGAAAAAACTACTCAAAGTATATTTTCAAAATAAAATTATTTGCTTTTTTGAATAACTAATCTATCCCTGTATGGAGGCCGTTTTGCTATTTTCTTTCTTCTTATGGTATTTATTGCCGCCCAAAGATACGTTAATATTTGTGTTGAAATATGGAACTTTCGACGCTCATAACTTTCAAATATATATCTTTATACTTTTTTGTTTCCATACAGGGCTAGATAATGATGACAGATTGATATCATTTTGAATTTGGAACGTACATCGTCAAACAATAGCGTAATCGCTAGACTACGTTTATATGGAAGAATTTTCGACTAGTGTAACCTTAAGCAGCCCCTTATCTCACTTAAACTTGATTGAATGTGTGTAATCTAAGTCGTAATTATTATTTTATGTCTCATTAGAAATGAAGTGATAATGATAACAGGTTTTAAAGAGTTACCTTGTTTTAAAAACCTGATTTGAGGAAAATGAGCTACACGTTCGCTGTAGATGTGTGTTCCTTCTCTCCTTTGTAAGCTTTCCAAGCATTTTTATATTACAGAAATTAAGTTATTTAGCTAATCTATACTAATATTATATAGCTGAAGAGTTTGTTTGTTTGAACGCGCTAATCTCAGGAACAGGTTGGAATTGAAAAATTATTTTTGTCTTAGATAGTCCATTTAACGAGGAAGGTTATAGGCTATATAACATCACGCTACGACCAATAGCAGCGGAGCATAAATTAAAAATGTTGCAAAAACGGGCAAATATATCCTTTTTGAGAGCCTCCGTTGCGTGCGCTGCGTAAACGGTTAAAGTTACGCAAATATCATATATGATGGAATTGTTCCTCTTTAAAAGTTCTAACAAAAAATCCGCAACAGCTTATGTCCATCTTTTAAGATTGACTCACTATAACCTTTTTTATGGTAATCAAATTTGTTTATTAGCGAAGGAGTTTTATCAACACCTATACTAATACTAGCTGACCCGGCAAACTTTATTTTGCCATAAAAACATCAAACATTTATCTAACCTACCTACCCTACCTTACACTACCTACCCTACCCGACCCGGCAAACTTTATTTTGCCATAAAAACACCAAACATTTATCTACCCTACCTACCCTACCTTACACTACCTACCCTACCCGACCCTACACTACCCTACCCTACACTACACTAAGTTTCAATTTTCCTTTTTTTTTTTTCTTCACATAAACCATCTGCTTTATTTATTTTTTAGTCAGAATAAAGCCTAAAAATTTGGTTTGGATAGGTGAGCCCGTTCTTGAGTTATAAAATTACAACGAAAAGTGCCATTGATTTTTATATATATAGATTATAAAGCTAAAGAGTTTGTTTGTAAGGTAGGTAGATAGTTAGCCAGTTGACGCAGGGGTCAGCTAGTAGTCTAGAAACTAAATGATCGTATGAACTTGAAAACCGTAATTCTTAGTTGACAACTATAATACCTCAACACTGCAGCAAATAATTATATTTTCAAGCAGTTAATTTTTAATCATAACTTACTGCAGCTTAATTACATTATGTAAATGACATCAGTGCATTGTATGAGGTCTGCAGGTCTTTCCGCCAATTACATGCATTAAACGAGTATTTTGTTCAAGCAGTGTTACCATGTTCCCACATATGCTCGCCAAGATTGATATCGCCACTTAACTGGAGCTGGAGCTGCTGATGTAATTAGCGATGCGACTCGCGACCCACTCCGCGAATTTATCTTCCACTCCCTATATCTCAACGGCTCGGTTTCACTTACTCAAACTAATTGAAACTGGTGAAAAATTGCGACCACATACCGAGCAATTTAATGTCGCTGCCTCCAGGTACGTACGAATGTAATTCAAACGACGCAATGTTTACTTTTAATCGTTAATGCTCGCCAGACCCTTAATAACCATAACTCGGCCAGCCACAATAAACTAACGTCTTTAAAACAACATTCGCAATGAACGAGACGTCCTTATTGATGTTTGTATGGAGACGGATAAATATCACAAGCTGGTAATTGTACCGAGATGTTTTACTTGGCCGTTTCGAAGGAAACCTTTATGTTTTCTTGTGAAACGAGAATTGATCGTTTGCAGATTTATGTGGCGTCACGGGGTCTCATTGCTAAGAAAGAAAATTTGGTTCAAATTAATCTCACTAGATAGCGCGACATGTACAGACAATTCAATAGAATTGTGTGTAATTTTTTTTTTTTTTTAAATTTAACATAACAATTGTATGTTCTTGTTTAATCAACTCTCCTAAGTACACAATTATGGAATACTGGGCTCTTAATTCACATTTCAAAGATTATTTGAACGGATCATTTAAAACTTATGCCAATAGATGGCGCTTTTTTAAAATTTCTGAGGTATTCCACTCTATTGTTAAAATTTGCATTGTAACACATTTAGGTGCAAAAAAATACTATAAAACGAACCTTCACTGTATTTAAAGAAAAAATATTCACGAACCTAATAAATCCTTTGACTTGCAAGTCGCTGCGAACACCATCTATTTCCGTGAAACGGGATCGAACGCGATTGATGTACTTACAAAAATAACAAGATTAATCAGGTGAAAAACGCTAGTTACGTCGGCACGGTTTCTTTGTATGGGACGAGGCATCTGTATGCTAGTATTATATTATCTGTGGTGGCGTGAAGAAGACTGTGATATAGACTGGAGAATATAACAGATTGATGCGAGGTGTCAAATCGCTGTTAATACGGCCCGAGTACGATACGCGGCCGAGGAGTCGCCGCGAGTCCGTGACGTGTTGGACAGAGGGCACGCTCGTTAGTGTGACCGCACCATTAGAGATGATGGATGACCACCGCCGGCGCCATACCGACACCCGACAAATTTAATTTAGACCACTAATGTTGTGTGCTGTTACTTATAGATAAAACTATTATAGCGTCAACATGAACTCATATCAAGATCGGAGACTACACTCGAAGTTGTAGACGATTATGTCTACCTGGGACAAACGGTCCAGTTGGGTAGGTCAACTTCGAGAAAGAGGTCAACCCTCGAATCCGACTCGGCTGGGCGGCGTTCGGGAAGTTGCGTGGTATCTTCTCGTCCAATTTACTGCAGTGTCTCAAGACAAAAGTCTATGACCAGTGTGTGTTGCCAGTCTATGGGTCCGTGGTCGCTCACAATGGGCCTTATCAGAAAGCTTTAAGTCACCCAAAGGGCAATGGAGAGGGCTATGCTCGGAATTTCCTTGCGTGATCACGTCAGAAATGATGATATCCGCAGGAGAACCAAAGTTACCGACATAGCCCGAAGAATTGCCAAACTTAAGTGGCAGTGGGCAGGGCACATTGCTCGCAGAACGGATGGCCGATGGGATGGCCGAAAAGTTATGGAGTGGCGACCGCGAACTGGAAGACCAAACTAGGTGGACCGATGACCTGGTTAAGGTTGCGGGAAGGGGCTGGATGCGAGACGCACGGGATCGCTCTGTGGCGACGCCTGGGGGAGGCCTATGTCCAGCAGTGGACGTCTTTCGGCTGAAATGATGATGATGACGAACTATCTAATATCAACTTAATATCCACGCAAACAGCTGAACGATCAATCGTTAAACCGTTTATGACACAGAAACAATTTACATATCGAATACTCATAATAAAGTTTTTGCGAAGTTACACGAGGCGAATCGTGTTTGCATCAATGTAGGCATTACAAAGTTTCGATAATTTCTCAAGTACGTTAACGTGGCTACAACGTACGCACATAAATTTTATAACGTAATTCCGTTTTAATGAGCACAAAATAACATTTACAGGTCGCTCGCGAAGAGATGTAAACTGCTTTAATTGCCACCTTTAGCAATCGAGCACCTTGGTCGTTGCGAGCGTCGAATCAACACCTTACATCCAAATTGGTACATAAACACGGCGCCATAAACGGGAGCCGGCACTTTACTGCAGACTTTAAGTTTATTGAAATAATAATGAGTAAAAATGTGCGGCGCTTGGCGAAACACGAGATGTTGACGGTGGAGCAGACAGCGGTAGTAGACAGGTACGTGGAGTATGTATGTGTACGACGGGGAGGCGGGTGGTAAATGCAGTCGGTCGGGGCGCTAACGGGTGCGGGGTGCGCGGTGTGGGGGGCGGGAGGGGGGCGCAGGGTGCTGGGGAGCAGACGTCGTCGAGGAGCGTCGGAGGCTGCGATCGATGAAGCGCGGACACGCCTCGCGCACACCGCAGCCCGCAGCCGACACTCATTGTTGATTCAGCCGCGGCTCCTTCGTCTACTAATACCCTAGTACCCGAAGCTTTCCGGACGAACATTCATCATCCGTAAACGAGTGACCTTATTCGGGCATTCCTCTACTCCTAACGTCTCAGGACAGGAATTTTATAATGCATGTGAGCTGTCAAGATTTGTTCCAAATGCGATGAGCGTAGTTAAACGACTGTATTGTGATGCGCTGTCACTGCTTGGCGGGTGCCTTTGCCAGACCCTCGCCACGTCGATATTATCTCGCCTCACGGACCAGGAAGCCACTCACTCCTAACATCCAGGCGAGAACACGAAAATAAAACAACTTAATCTGACATCAAACGGTTCTAAGTAATCCGTTTCAATAGAGAGATTCTTTAAGGTTGAATAAGAATTATTTCTTAGCTCTATCTAGTAAATTCGTTGGCATAAAAACATGTTATATTAAATCTGGAAAAAAATATCATAACCTCGATTTAATTACAATGACTATATTAAGAATCTGCGTTTCAATTCAATAGATCTACTATCTTCTTCCAATAAAAATTAACATATTCTAATCGGACTAAAGTATTATTGTTCAATTCTAATACAAAAAGTCTTTTAAAAAACGTCACAAAAAACGAACTCGGTTATCGGTATATCTGAAATCTTGTCAAAACGGTTAGTTAAGCGCGGGATCAGGCGACAATACAAAACGGCTGACGTGTAAGCGACCGCCGCGAGCGACTCAACCAGCACCCTACACACCAAACCGAAATAACACTTAATAGTACCCAATATAAGATTCATTTTCCTGTATGCACAATTTAAGATTACATTTTTGTGAGTGACGATCAATTTGAATTCCTCAGGACACTGATCCGTCACCGATAAAACAGTCTAGCGTCGTTTGGTGACAAGTCAGTTGTGCACTTGTAATCCGGCGATTAGAGACCTCTCCATTAACAGTCCGACCCGAGAGCCTTTGACTCTGTGATCAAACCGACAAGATTCTAAATTGTTCTTAACACCCATCTAATTACATTATGTACCACTAATATGCCATTAGTTTTGCCATAACACCGCTGACGGAAGCAAATTATGAATATTATATCTATAAATTCTTTTATCTTTAGACCGCTCCTCCATAATTTATCATCATAAAATAATAACTGCGAGAGTTAGGCAGATTTAATGAGGCATCAGTCAAAATTACCACGCTTTGTGGAACACCACTAAAGCAAGCGTAAACAACTGTTCCAAATACTCAAATATGAGTACCGCGTACCTATGTACTCGTACATTTATTAGTCCTATGTAAGGTTCCAGTCGAGTTGGCAACAAGGGCTGTTCCGAGCGAGGGAGTGCGCGCGCGAGTGTTCGTGAGGCGTCGGTACGCGTCTGCGAATGTGTGCGACAGGCACAAGAATGCCTGGGATCCCGCATCCTGCTTGTGTTTATTTACGAAGTCGGAAGCATGTATCTAGACATATTATCTACCTACGTATACCCTATAAAACATCGCCGTTCACCTAGCAGTACACTACACAGCTGTTGAGGACACAGTCGGATTTGCGCACAAACTGTCGTAAGTCACGCGACAGCAAGACAATAAAAACTTATCAAGCCTCTTATAGCTAATTAGGCGAACGCTTATTGTTATTTATACGCCGCACGATAGGTATTTACTAGTCAGCGCAGCGGTGTCACAGGGTTCATGACAGCACGAAAATACTACAAATATATTCATAGGCTCCAGGCCTATTAGCATTGTCGGATGAAATCGACGACGTATACGACTTCATAGTTATTTTTCAACCATGACCTGACCGTTGAAGTTAAATATTGAAATTAAAAAGTTTTTACATCTCTCATGTTCGGTAAGTAGGTTCTTATTACCTCCAAATGGGGCTTGTAGGTGACTAATTAGCGCTCTAGGGTATTAATGTAGCTAGAAAAGCCCTAGGGCGGTAAGTAATTATAAAAAAACACTTCTTTCTTCAAAAAGTTCGCGTACATCTAACCATCATACTGGCAATAGACATCATGCATTCAGCCCAATGACCAAAGAGGTCGCTTTGCTATTCAGCCTTGTCTTCGTGTGAGTATAAATAGTCATCAATTTTAAATATCGAACGGCGAAGCTCAATTTCGTTCTAGAAAAGTAAAATATTTTTAATAATGTTTTATTCTTGTAATGCCGGTTTTTTTCTACTTACCTCACAATCGAGATGTAAAGCAGAATAGTTAGCTCGGGTGTAAGCACCAATTGCACCCTCGAACTAGATGCCTTACAGCCCTTGGCTACTATTCTACTATTAAGTAGCGGTATTACAAATGTTTAGTTGTCACTGAGCACTAAACAGCGTGATTCTTAAGAGATAGTGTCACGGCGTGTTGGTGCAGATTGACGTGACAGCTTGCACCTGTGTGTCTGCGATCTAATTCGACGCATGTTAATGAGGCCTGCGCCCGCGCCGCTTGCGCTGCAGCGACCAGCGTGCAGCCGTGCAGCGCTGCGTAACCCGACGCTACACCTGTCTCGATATGAAATAATTTTTATTTACAGAGCCCTCCGGAGATTATGAATATTTCTAAGTGGTATCGCGTCCGACATCGGACCGCATATTATGTTACATCGCGGAGTAAACTATGACGATCCGTTATTTACGTGCTGGACGCTCGCCTCGCTGTCTCTACATTTTGGTAAATAATATTTTTACTCGACACCTTCCCTAGTAGTCGTTTGACAGTGTTATTGAGTTTTTTGTTAGAATCAATTGAAACATAGACGGTCGTAAAATGAAAATGTATTATGTTAATATTTCAATATGGAATATAAGTAGTTAAATTGTTGAGGAAGAAGTTTCCAATATCCATTGCCATATTGTAAATGTTAATGGTCTGTAAAATAAAATTGATACTTAAGAATAATTGTGTAAGCGACTTGATATTATACATACTTGTACGCAGATTCGAATTAATTACGTAATTATTAACGCGAGCTACGGAGTGCTGTGCAGATTTAAGAGCTACGGTTTTTTTACTACTGAAACTCATAATTTTTTTATTGTTCCATACCCAAAGGGTAAAAAAACCTATTACTAAGACTCCACTGTCCGTATGTCTGTCACCAGCCTGTATCTCATGAACCGTGATAGCTAGACAGTTGAAATTTTCACAGATGGTGAATTTCTGTTGCTGCTATACCAACAAATACACAAGAATCAAATAAATATTTAATTGGGGCTCCCACACAACAAATGTGATTTATTTGCCGGTTTTTGCGACACTGGTACGGAACCCTTCGTGTGCGAGTTCGACTCGCACTTGGCCGGTTTTTTTTACACGTAGATAAGGAGTACAATACTGCTAACTTTGCTCATAGTAAGTAGATAAGTACTTGAGTGTAGCATTCCTATGTCTTTACAAATCCAAAAACCACTTTTAATCAAACTGAAAATGGTCTTAATTATCAAAATCACATAGTGAGAGCCAGCAGCCAGCACGAGGTTCTGCAACAACCGATAAATCATGTTCCACACGCATCATAGTAATCCATACCGTGCAGTTTAGGGTTCCGTACACCAACAAAAACAAGATACTACACACGCGTTTAATTTATTGAATATGTGTGCGTTTTTATTGGTAATAAACATATCTATATGATTGTTAAATTGCTTTGAGGTGTGAAATTAAATACAAGCGATTTTAGGTCTTATTGCGTGGGGCTACTTCAAGGGTTATAAGATATGGGTACGTGTGTCGACTAGTAATATTTTAAAGTATAGCAAAAAGGTGCATAATGATGAGCAAGTGGGGGTTGCGTGGAGAGCTGACCCGGCGACTGGTGGGCCATCAATCATGCCCCGGGCCACTCCGGGCCGGCCCGTGACGAATGCCAAGCCAAACACCATTGTGACCGATGCCACCCACACGCGAATACAGCCTAGTGATGTCATGATATTGTTGGGTTCCGTAACTCTTTTACGAGACAGGTAGATACTGGAATAGATACCTAAAATGGATATCAATTATGACATTCTCAGTTTTTCGTCTTCTTTTTATACCGGCCACTGCAATGTATTTTTTTTTAATCAGTATTTAATGATCTTCCTCCAATCAAAGGTATTTTCTTTAAAAACTGCTTACAACTTAGAATCATTAAATTATTTAACACTCAAGACTTTTATCGTTTAGACCAGCTACAGTTTCATCCATCTCTTTAAAAATCACAGACAAAATTCGTTGTATTTTTTTGTGGAACCCCAAAACCATAAAATTTAGTCTATTGCAAAAAAAAGTGTATTGTGAGTGCTCATTGACACAATCTTTAGACATAGTGGTACAATACATTGTTGGTATATTAATGGTACACCTTACGCGGAAGTGCCTTCGAGGAAACTCCCCCGTCGAGACCCACTATCAACTTTGTTGTAAATGGCTGATATTATTCACTGGAGCCTACCACACACGTGGTGGTATGCATATAATGGATTAATATTTATTCAGAAATAAACACTCCCCATAAATTTTATGGAAATTATTCTGAGGAATGCTTACTTTTGGTTTGACTAATTTAATTATTTCTGGCAGCTAATAACGCTACTTAGATTCGAGCAGCAATCGGTGAACTACGGCTGCTAATAAAATACAACATGGCCGTTTACTGCACCAGTCATTAGGATGCCATGTTCTTTAGTGAAGTTAACGATACGAAGATAAATCAATTCGCAGACAAGTTCGTAGCTTCCTGCTACGCAATCACTGCTACGAAAATGGCAGTCGTAGCAGCTACAGCAACATGTAGGCTCGTTGCAATTGGGCCACCGACCACTGCCATCGGTGGCCAGCGACAGCGACTTCACACAATTTTCCAAATATTTTGTACAGATGCACCGCACACGTGCAGACGTCTGCAATTCACCACTTGTGGTCCAGCCGCCACTGTCGCGCTATTCCATCCCCGCGCAGAGTCGGTAGGCGTCCTACGCATCGCACACGACACCATATAGCACAACGAAGCTCAATTTATTTTTGTATTATATAACTACACAGCACGTGTGTGAGTACTATGTACCAACTGTAAATCTACCATTTGCTGTACCTTTGTGTCGTTGATTTCAGTGTGCCCTGGCAGTTGATAGTGTGTCATGCTCTCTGTAATGTCTCTCTGATGGTGGCACATGTGTTGGATCATTCGGTTCCCTTCATGATGGTTGAGCTGAGCGGTGCCGATCCATGTGTCATGTTCGTGAACGGGCGCCGTCAGTTAGGATTGGTCATAACTTAGCTGCCTCCGCCTGTTTTTAATTACCTATTTATTGTATTTTTAATTGTTTGTTTTACTGTAGAAGCTTTTAATTGCGTTACTTTAAGTGTGGAGTTTCTTGTCCATTTTTCTCCACAACAAGCTACATTTCCGAATGGACGGTAGAATCAATTATTATTGGTTTTTTTTTTGTCGCTCGAATGTGCCGCTTAATGGCCTAATTGAATAAATAAATTTTGATTGATTGATTGACGCTTCAAATATATCAATACGTTTCATATAAATCTAATTACGTACCGACGCGCGTGGCGGCTTCCGTACATCGGTGGCTGTCGCACACTTCTGCCACTGTTTCAAATGTAGTGGTAGCGCGCGACAGCTACCGGTAGCTGTGGCCGGTGGCCCGTTTGCGCCGACCCGTAGGTTTACAATTGTACAATTGTTGTGCAATTTCATCTAGGCAAGCACACATATTCATGACGTCCGATTTAATCAGCCTCAGTTCACCTCGGGGAATGTATGGGCCGCTTGTGCAATTAATTGGCTTATCGTGACTTTATTGATTCGGTAAGGCGATCCGTTTTAATTACCGCCATCGCTCATTTGCCGCTGATTGGCTCCCAACATACCTCAATGTAGTACTAGCGTACTAGTTTCTAATGAAACCCGGCCAATTTCAAGATCACTTGCAAATGCAACTCCAATCAGGACCACCACGCCTTTTTACTTTATCCGTTTTACTATTTTAATTAAAGAGACTATTAACGCGGGAACTCTTAAATCAAAATTGACAAGCTTTGCCAGCAAATAAATTCCACCGGTAGTTATGAATACAACAATGCAGAATTGCGGGTGGTTATTTGCATTCTTTCGTTCATCGTTTTGCGCACATTGTACGTTCTCAAGGTATATTACTCGCTGCGCAGTACTTAATGAGGACGCAGCGTGTGTTTATAGTTACTGTCTTGTAGTCAATTGACTTTCTAGGCGAATGCTTCCAAAACACAACTGTGGTATCGCTTTGTATAATTTTGTATCGTAAAAAGGGTAACAAATATTAAAGTTGTTCGTTGAGCACATGTCGCGCGGCGCGGAGTCCGCTATTACAGCTAATTGACAGTCCGCAGTCCGCACACGAGCTGTGTTTACTACGTATTTGTCACGTCCCCTCCGCTAATGACACGCTACGCACCTACGGAGCGGAGGACCTTTAAAAATAAACAAACGCATTGATGAGTGCCACGAGTGCGACCACAACGACATACCTCGCTTCATGGCGAACATCAACAATGGAACTTAAACGGGTAGCTTTTACCAAGTATACTTTCTAAGTTATAGTCCAAGCACTAACTTGTTTATGACACAAGTTAACCAAGACTCAGATAAACGAACAAGTGATAACTAATCCCATAATAACAAATTAACTTCAACCCTCGGAGTGAGCAACTGCCGCAAACAAAGTTATCAATAATCACGATTTGGTTAATGGCCCGGGGCGGACGACGAGTTTCGTACAACGGACTCATAATAAAGATATAATATCAACGCACTCTCCCGAGGGTGACGAATTGCTCGTACGATTAACTCTTAAACGACAAATAGAAGAGCTCCCTCCCGCGCCCTCCGGCTAGGGTAACACTAAGCCACGACTTCCGCTAATTATTCGGGGGAGCGGCTCGGCAAACATCGCCGTCCCCCTCGCACTCTGCGAGCCGATGCACATCTCCGCAAAAACTCTGTGAAAACCGAAATTTTCCCGTCTCCCGACGGGCGGTCATATTTCTTCCCTCTCGCTCCCATTAAACACGCCGTAAACGCTTTCCTTTTTTCACGCCCTCGCTCTAATAGAAAGGCAAATTACGAGCTTACGGGCGCGGACGGGTGGCGATGTACGAAACCGCCGCGGCCTGGGTGCTGCGTCTCGCTCCCACCCGCTGAAACACATATCTCCATCTCCTCGGGAAAACAGGGGTCGTCTACGTGAACTTTCACGTCATATGTTTATACTCGTATCTATCACGCTAGCACAACACACACAACACACGTAGCGCTACTTGCATCTAAACCTCGATAGCTTTTTGCAACTACTCAGAAAATAACTCGTCTGAAGATAAATAAGCTTGCACAAGACAAAACAAGTAGATGACCTATCGAACACTTTGAACAGTATTTTAGTATCGACTCGTTAATGATAAAAACATTTATTGGCGCGTAAATAGCGCACATTCTTTTGCGATTAGAATGCGATAATCAACTCCGCGTTTTTTTTCAAGTAACCCTGCCCAACCAGTATATAAATATTTTAAGTATTTTTTATAAAATTAACAAGCCTGGTGGCAATGTACTTATTAAATTAAATACCTAACTAATAACCCAGAAAGGTGCGGTCGAGTCTTTTTAACAAAAAAAACCACGAACAATTTTTTACTAAAGAATATTTTTATGTCAATCATCTCAAAATAGATGTAATTACTTTGCAAACTGTCATATGTCAATAATTGTTAAGGTCTTTCACGAATGTAGATATGTTAGCACACATGGTGCGAGAAACTGACTGAATAGGTGGCGGTTTGTTGTCAAGTTTTGAATCTCAATAACCAACATCATAACATATATATCAATTGATTATTCTAAAAACAAAAAAAAAAAACTATATACAAAATGAAAAGGACTCATTGTGCATCAAAAGATTCGTCCACATCGATGTCAAGGGGAAACGGGCCCAGAACGCTGGCAGCATTACCATTGCCATTTAAGGTGGTACCCTGACCAAAAAATCGGCATGAGATATGAGCCTAGCGGCACTGGTGGCGCATGAAATACAGTAGTTAATACGCCCAGATTTTAGAATAAAATCTTTATAAAATCGAATTTAGGTCTTTTGAAAAAAAAAATATACCAAAATGTTCGTTATTAAATTGTCTATCCATTAGTGTTAGTACAAAAAATAATTAATGAAAACTTTACGAGGAGATGCATGCTATCAGTAATTATTTCTCATTTTTATGTTTTTTTTGGAAGGAGATTAGTGAAGTATATACAAACATTAAAAAAAAACGAAATCTACCATTTTAGAATCAATATTATGTAGAAATTTAATGTATTTCTATTAATTGATATTTCCTTTTAAATAACGAGTAGATAGCTCCTAAAAACAGCACGAAAAACGGCTTGCGCGGCGTTTTGCTCGGGGTACTCGCCTTAATATGAAATAATCAAAGAATTACGTCATATAGTGGTTTTGATTTAAAAAAAAACATCATAACTCGGTTTAAGATAAGAAAAACTTACCTTTGTGTAAATCTAGATTCGTTTAGTATTAGAGTAGTTAAATTAAAACCAACCAAATTAATCTAGCGCTCCGAGCAGGAGCAGCAGATTTTTTTATATGTATAAAACTGTTAACCCCAGCTAATAAAGACACGAACTTGACACTTCCACCAACACCCAAGGTACGAACTCCAATTTTATATCGAATATATCAACGTCAAAAAATAATAAAGCGGTTATAATTTTCAGGCAGGAACACAAGAGCGCAGGCTGTCAGCCCCTGAGTCCCCGAGTGAGTCGTTGTACACAAGACTCATATAAATGTTGGCGACAATGCTGACGAGCGGCTCGCGTGACGTCACAAATTCCACGTGTATGCACCCCTTCTCCCGTGATCAACTCAAAGGCTTCATCGACCAATGATGTCATTAAACCTTAAGGCGGTACCCCGAGCAAAACGCCGCGCAAGCCGTTTTTTGTGCTGTTTTTAGGAGCTATCTACTCGTTATTTAAAAAGAAATATCAATTAATACAAATACATTAAATTTCTACATAATATTGATTCTAAAATGGTAGATTTAGGTTTTTTTAATGTTGTATATATTTCACTAATCTACTTCCAAAAAAACATAAAAATTAGAAATAATTATTGATATTATGCATCTCCTCGTAAAGTGTTCATTGATTATTTTTTGTACTAACACTAATGGATAGACAATTTAATAACGAACATTTTTGTAGTTATTTTTTTTTCAAAAGACCAAAATTCGATTTTATAAAGATTTTATTCTAAAATCTGGGCGTATTCACTACTGTAATTCATGCGCCACCAGTGACGCTAGACCAATAGGAACGCTCATATCTCATGCCGATTTTTTGGTCAGGGTACCGTCTTAAGTCTAGCCGCATAAGATACCTACTATATATCGTATCTATCAAGAGTATAGAATCCTAGACGATAGTTCAAAGACGTGATTCGAGATTGGCGTTTTCAAAGCTGTTTAAGGCGCAGATACCCTTGAGTAGCTGATTTTGTAATGAGAATCACGTCTACACGGCTAGTCGTAATTTTTTGGAAAAATATGTTACATTAGACCATTTTTAGGGTTCCGTAGCCAAATGGCAAAAAACGGAACCCTTATAGATTCGTCATGTCTGTCTGTCCGTCCGTATGTCACAGCCACTTTTTTCCGAAACTATAGGAACTATGCTGTTGAAACTTGGTAAGTAGATGTATTCTGTGAACCGCATTAAGATTTTCACACAAAAATAGAAATAAAAACAAATTTTTTTTTATCAGACCCATACGTGTCGGGTATCTATGGATAGGTCTTCAAAAATGATATTGAGGTTTCTAATTTTTTTTTTTTTCAAAACTGAATAGTTTGCGCGAGAGACACTTTCAAAGTGGTAAAATGGGTCCCTCCCCCTGTAACTTCTAAAATAAGAGAATGATAAAACTAAAAAAAATATATGATGTATATTACCATGTAAACTTCCACCGAAAATTGGTTTGAACGATATCTAGTAAGTAGTTTTTTTTTAATACGTTACGTTTACGTTTTATAAATCGTAAACCGCAATTTACCAAGTACGGAACCCTTCGTGCGCGAGTCCGACTCGCACTTAGCCGGTTTTTTTTTTAAATTGATCTAAGAAAATTTTGAGTTTTATTCGTATTAACTACATAGTGCAATTAAGTTGTATATCTAAAACGGACAAAAACACGACAATCGCATCAAAACCGCTGGCGGATTTTAATGAAACCGACACCATCTCAAAGACAATTTAATTATCTACATTTTGATCTGAAGCTTTTTTTAAAGTCATAGAGTAATAAGGAAAAACTACTAAATTTTTGGTCACGCGGGTGTGAAACCAGTGCACGTTTTGTTCCCTCAAGATCGTTGGCGTTAGTCGTCGTCTTAAAGTAAGTAGCAACGTAAAGAATGCTACCAATTTCTTTCAATTTGCTGCTGCTTTTCCCATTTTCTACGTCAAATTTGTATTTGAAAAAGAAATTCCTTTCAATGACGTCTTCAATATCAAATAGTATGTACCCCAAAATTTACTGACTCGATTATTTCAACTACCCAAATTACAGTATCCGAGAGCATGTCTATGCCACCGTGACGTGTTCCAAATTACAAGTCAAACATCGGCGTCGTCACAAACGTAACCTCCAGTTCCATGATTCGGTAATGAGCACGTGCAGTCAGATTGTGGCTTGTTCATACAAATGGCACTCATTTTCGAGTTATCGACTTAACACCGCCGCGGAAATGGAAAATAATAACTTCATCGCTGGGCGGTGAGCCGGCGACACGTACGGATATAATTTGGACGCATTAGACGTCGTTTGTACGAAAACTTGCGCCATAGTGCACGACCAACTCATTATTACTATTTTATTTCGATTTGTTCCTTCAGCCCTCGACAAAGTGATATTTTTTCTTTTTATTCCGTAGTTTGCTACTCTTTGCATCATTATGGAATAAGCAAGTATCTGATGTACAATTTTATGGAATAGCATTTTAAGCCTGGTGGCAATGTACTTATTACTACTTTTATTCCGTAGTTTGCTACTCTTTGCCTCATTATGGAATAAGCAAGCTAATGTACAATTTTATGGAATAGCATTTTAAGACTGGTGGCAATGTACTTATTACGACTTTTATTCCGTAATTTGCTACTCTTTGCATCATTATGGAATAAGCAAGTATCTAATGTACAATTTTATGGAATAGCATTTTCTGATTTCACAAGTGTCTATAAATCTTCATCTCAGTCGCAATCGCTTCTGTGAAATAGGATAAATTACTTGATTGTATCAATTGCACCTAAAGCACTCTTAGCGGTATTACAATTATTCGTGTATGATTTACCGTCACTTATCCGAAGTACGTGACTCAAGAAGCCTTTAAAATCTTAAGTAGCATCTGCGAGTGCAACTTGCGAGGTAGTCAGTGACACCGACACGGAACAACCCTTACTTCCGCGACATGAGCTATGATTACGTTTTTGTTACATCGACGGGTTCGACCACCCCGAATCCACATAAAAATAATTTATTCTACCGAGGGGTAGCTGTGAAAATTTAACGCTCTACTTGAAAAAAGTGACACCACATGACGATGTCGAATTAGACATCCATCCTTTACTTTTTAGCTGCGTGTGAGTGTGACAACAAGCTACCCAGTTTTTTAGTTTACAGCCTGAAGCGACGTTTATGATTCAAAAAGTTCACGCTGCAACTGCCGCGTGGATGGGATCGCTTCCGTGTGCGGAGTGCTGATCGGCTCGACACTAACGACCTCACTTAATTAGTAACTCGACAGATGACACATAGAACTCCTGCCCTGCCACGTCTGTAGCTCTCAATCAACAGTCTGCTTCATTGGTATTTACATGCAATAATTCTGTCAGAAAGAAAACGGTTAACTTGCATTGATATATTGAACATTTACTAATGATAGTTTGAGCAACTGACGTCGACCGTTATAAAGTGTGTGTGATACAGATGAATACAATGATAGATGGGGCTGCTCGGTCAACGATCAAATTCTGATGTGATAACAAGGCCACTTTACTGTACGCGGCCTAAAAAAGAGCTGTGTCAGTTCCGGAGTGGTGTAGCTCGAGTGAGGTCGTGTTGGGTAGTGGCAGTGGTTCGCTGGTAACGAGCAGCGGGTCGGGGGTCGCAGTCGCGGTCGCGGACACCTCACAATGGCTCGTTTGGTGCACAATGCCGCCCCCTCGCGGCCCACTTCATTACGCGTGTATTGTGCCACACACGGCCACGCGCACCTAGTGTGCGCTGTGTGACTCCTGTGACCCACCGCCGCCGGTGGCCTGCCAGAGCATTCCACATTAACCGAACCTTTGTTTTCAAATCCATTATCCAGTAATTACTTCAATCACAGGTACCTCTATAATCGGCAAAGCAATTTAACACAAATTTTAATAACAGTAACATCGTAACATACTATAATAATTCTTTAATTAATTTACTAAGAGACTCCTGGCGTTACGTCGGTATTAATCAGGGAATTAAAGCAATCAATCACAATGAATCGACGTGTAATACGCCACAGCTAGAATATTAAATCATTATCTATTTAAACATCGAATGTTCGGCTAATAATAGTGGAGATAATATCTCATTGAGCGTTGTGTGAGTGGAATGGCAATGCGCGCGATTGAAGCGATCACAATGGGCGTAGGAGTAAAACCAACACGCGCCCGCGCACCGCTCCGGCACAATACCGACCTCACAATGGACGGCTAATTGTGCGACGACAGACAGATACCACCTCATTGTTATTCAATCCAAGAACTAAACCCGATGTTGTTATTATGGTCCTACCAGTTTCGGTCTTCGCTCGGGGTCGCTTCCGTACAATCAAGCCAGCTTTCCAAACACCTCTATCGACCTCTGGCTACGTTAATCGACGCGTAAAATTAACTTCAAAATTCGATTATGAGTGTACAGTCAAAAACATCAAGAACATATCTTCAATGCAACGTCAACGAGCCGTGAGATGAATGATGATTATTCTCTATGAGATTCCCGAAATCGCCGGCCGTTGTCCATGATTACGTAATCAATCTCCGTCGGCGTCTGCCGTCCGCCTTTCATCGAGCTGCGCGGGCGCATCACTCTCCCTGTATTCAAGCGCTTTTTACACCTTTTTTCGTAATTATTTAAAGTCGCTTATTATGTTTTAGGCGTTAATGCCTGTTAAATGACCACCCTCTTAATGATGTTCCTCCTCTTTGTGTCTCGATCTCATTTTAAGTGAGGGTCTTGGTACTTTATGCTCAAATCGATTTTAAAGCGGGTGTTATGTTGAAAAATTACGCTGTTTTCGTCGAAATGCTTGAGGAGATTTTTTGGATGTAAATCATGAACTTTCGACGATGTGATGTTTGAAGGTAAATACGTGTTAGTGGAATGTATTCGTACATCTCCCGGGCTGTCGGGCGCACAATCGGCCGGTAGCTGACAGTTCGCACCGGGCGCGGTTGCGTGGGCGCACCTCATTGTGCGCACATCTCATTTTCTCACATTGAAGTCACAGCAACCAGTAGCTAATACTTTCAACATTAATCATTGTGAAATCGCAATAAGTTTATTGCGATCTGTTTATGTTTATTATTTTGTTTATTAAATCTCGTGATGTTGTTGTTGTTGCTAAAGAAACGGCAACTAATGATGCTGTGTGTTGTTGTGCTTATGAGTGGTTGATAAATGATTAATAGTCTGCACAGCAGTGTTTATGCATCTATAGGTATTTTTTTTATTTATTTTTTTTAAGATATTTTTTTTTTTAAGGTATATTTATATCAATCACCTATATTCAATCAAAATCTTAATTAAATATTAACAGATAACTTCACATCAGACGCAACGCTTAAGTTTACTATAAAAACCATCCTTACTACTCCGACATGCGCTGTCAATTTCAATGTCATCCATTATTGCTTTTATTTATTATTATTTTGCCGTCCTTACACTTATTTGAAGGTGCGTACCTAACCAGACACTCACTCACTCCCATATGTACATACACAACACACTCCCATAACAAGCACACTTACACACATACAATCATCAACTCACACACAGACATAGAAAACACAATTTTTTTCTTTTTTGATTTATTATTTTCTTTTTATAATTTGAATTCCTACCAACATAAGTAATTTGTTTTAATTATATGTGTTACCAAGTGGCAATAACCTCGGCTGTTAACTATGTAGCGAAACTCCTCCACAATTTCTTCTGCTTTCAGCCATGGGTTCTCTTTCAGAACCCATGGCTGAACGCTGACTCCCAAAATACAGGTCCAGGCCTAGTTTGGGAGTTAGGATCAGATTTGTGGCAATACATTTGTGTATTTTATTATGACACGATTGTAACATGTATTACAAAGTGAAAAAAAAAAAAAAAAAAAAAAAAAAAAAAAAAAAATTAAATTTAATATTAGTTTCTAATTGTAATTTGTTGGTCTGCTGTTGACTTTATACTTTAGAGAAACACAATCCACCACCAACACAATATTCCATGAGAAATATTTCCACGAACTAATTTCGCTTTGAGTATTAATTAATTCGTGTGATGAACATAATTGCGTTTTATTGCAACACGTTGGCGGCGCGGCTTGATCGAGTTATCGCGCGATCGACGCGCGTGCGCAGACTCACCGACGATTACCGAGCGCACACGAACGCGCCTACCTCATCACCTTACCAATTACCTACGTACTAACTACGACTTACATTGATGGAAATACGACAAGTTTACGTGCAAACCGCCAATACTTCGCTGGCTGATTCGAAATTACTTGGTGGAAGACTATAAAAAAAAGACTTGGGAATACATTCTTACCGCAAACTGCTAACCTTTCTTGCTGTAGTTATTTAATTGGTACTTGGTACATGTCTATAAAGTTGTAGCAATGCATACTGAACTTTATGCTTCAAAATATTTGAAATTTAAAAGTTTATACTTTGAAAAAGTCATCATCATCATCTGCCTAGCCTTTTCCCAATTGTTGTTGGGGTCGGCTTCCAGTCTTACCGGATTCAGCTGAGTACCATTGTTTTACATGGAGCGACTGCCTATCTGACCTCCACAACCTAGTAACTGGGTAACACAACCCTTTGGCAAGACTGGTGTCAGATCTCAGGCTTCTGACTACCCGTAACGACTGTCAAAGATCTTCAAATGACAGCCGGGACCAACGGCTTAACGTGCTTTCCGAGGCACGGAGGTAACTCGGTATGTTGAAATGGTCACCCATCCACGGAGCGACCTCGTGAAGCGTTGCTTAACCTTGAAGCTATATTAAGCTCAGTTACTAAAAATTTAATATGAAAAATTCTAATTTAAAAAAAAGTAAAGCATTTTTTAAACGCGTGCGTTGAACTCTTTTCTTAAGCGGTTGCGCAGGAGTGCGCAGACGTCAAATTGAAAGGTGCATTAGTGAAAAATAACACGTACCCACGAAAATTTCAATTAAGTTTAATGCACATGTCGGCATCCTTCCCCCCCACCCCCCTTAGCCCTCCAACACGATTTATTAAAACCGATTATGAACTTACGGAGCTTGCTAACCCGACGCGCGATTGACTTTGCACCGGCTTTATCCTTGCCCGATACATTTGATTCCCTAATATATGATAACTTTATCCCCATCAACGGCTTTATTACACGAAACAGGTGATTTAAGTGTTCGTTTTATTTTTAAGTCTTGTAAATGTTGGCTGATAACATGTTTTAATTTAGTTACTTATAAAGAAAATTTCTTACAATGTTTTTATTTGCAATCTGTTTCTTTAAGACGACGACTAACGCCAACGACCTTGAGGGAACAAAACGCGCACTCGTTTCACACCCGCGCGACCCAAAATTTTGTAGTTTTTTGTACTTTCCTTATTATTCTAAGACTTTAAAAAAAAGCTTCAAATCAAAATGTAGATAATTAAATTGTCTTTGATATGGTGTCGATTTCATTAAAATATGCCCAGCGGTTTTGGTGTGATTGTCGTGTTTTTGTCCGATTTAGACATAACTTTACAAATTAATTACACTATGCTATGCGAATAAAACTCAAAATTTGCTGAGATTAAATTATTAAGAAAATGGTCTAATATAACATATATTTTTTCCAATAAATTACGACTAGCCGTTTAGATGTGATTCTCATTTTAAAATCAGCTACTCATGGGAATCGGCGCCTTAAATATTTCGTAACCTTGCAGTTTCAATGCACTTTATCAAAGCAATATGTTTAGTAGTAGCTAAAAAACATCCTACTATTAAATACGACTAAGATAATATCAAAAACCATGATATTTATTAACTACAAAACGTATAACAATCGCACAAATCGCACAAGACAGCTCCAAAAATGATCGATATCTCAAACGGTTCGCCGTTAAACCCTATAAAATACAGCTGAATAACTTTAATATTCTCAATACGGAGGCACCTGTTAGGGCCGCCCCTGGCCGGCAAAAACCGTATTATAAGTTTATAACCTCTCATAATCAACAGTAATCATTGACTACAATAACTGTCAAAACGGCACTAAATATTGTTTGTTAAATGCCATAAGTTTTGTATTTTTTTCAACGATCCACACCTTGGAGCGTCGGGCGGACGCGAGCGGACCCGCGGCACAAAGGAGTAGGTGCGGATCAACAGTGTAGCCTGCCAGGTGCTAAAGGTTAACATTAATACGAGTATACTTGCTTATGTTTCCTCTTTAATATTCAAATGAATAACTACACATTTTATAAGCTGTGTTTATTTTCTAATGATAGCCCGGCAAAGCCTAAGTGGTATTACTTAGACTGTCAATTTTAGATTTGTGTGTGCAAGTAGCCTTAATTGGCCCGGCCGTCATTTGAAGATCTTTGACAGTCATTACGAGTAGTCAGAAGCTTGAGATCTGACACCAGTCTAAAAGTCAGTCTGAATCCAGTTAGACTGGAAGCCGACCCCAACATGGTTGGGAAAAGGTTAGGCAGATTGATTGTGTGTCAGTAGCCTTAATTATAAATATTTGCAGGACATATATGAACGAACACACAAAGAAATTCTAGTTCAATATCCGGTTACCCGCTAATTAGCAGACATAATAAAAATTACCATTGTCTTTCGCCAAAATGGCTATTTCGACAGATAAGCGGATATGCAAAACATATTTTTGCAATAAATTCTTCGTCATAGAAAGCCATTTCCTTTGTTTCCAGAGTTCGTTACAAGCGAAATACTACTACTACAACCTATAATCGTTGCCGAAAGGTCATGATAATGTTTCAATCAGTAGAAAACATAGTCTACCTGTTTTAGACACGCACATCTTATAACGCATGGGCATCACGTCCGCCGACACACCGGTGGGTAATTGTCGAGGCATTAAAAACCGATAAAAACCATTAATACGACGGGCGATCGGTCAAATTGCGGATACCGATAATTTACGTAGGAGACGCCCCTTACCTGCGCCCGCGCAGTCCGTGAGATGCACTCCAACCAATAATTAAATGAAGTACGAGTGCCATGCACCTACTTACTGATGTTAGGTTGTATTTTAATTACGTATGTAAATCAAAGTTATGACTGAGAGCTCGTAATTAGCAATGGCGTAGTTGACGACCAACTAATTGACAGATATGCATCGATTTGAAAAGAGAAAACGTCAAAACATATTGATTGCTTTTACAAGAAGCTGCACTGAAATATTATTTGCAGTATTTCATTGAAGCAATAAAGAACTATAATCATTATGGATTTATTTATAAGCGAAAGGTTGTCTGCACATTTTAAATTTCTCGGTAGAGCGCTCAGACATAATTTCAACAGTGTTTTATTGTATGGATTCGGTTCTGACGTACGATGTTGAAAACCGCAAACCGATATTGCAATAACGTGACCGACATAAAAAGGGCACGTTATGACCTAAAATTCAAATATTTTGGACAAGTCATTGTCAAGAAAGGTCCAGCGGACATAAATCGCCGTCCAGTTAGCTCCTCTAACAAAGTCCACTCGGCAGTAAACTGGCCGCTTGTAAATCAAAACGACGAACCGAAAAATGAAAAAAAGTAAATAAATCGAGACGGAGCTCCGACATTTCTCGTGAGCCACGCAACACTAGTGATGCGCTACTTAGTTGTGCGAGGCCTCTGTCGATAAAATATCCCGTGCGTGTACCGTAATATAAACCTCCCTGATGCGAAACTTCCGTAATCTGATAAAAGCACGTTCATAAGAAACAAATCATTTTTACCTACCTTATTTTTCTTGATCGTACTAAATGTAAAAAGAAATACAAAACCTCTATCTCAGAGTCAATAACATTACGCATATCCATTCCAAATATTTATAAGCTTATAAACCTTATAGTTGAATTAGGAAAATTTCGATAATAAAGTACGATATTTGGTGGTCCCGGCACGGGGCAGACGGAAAGGAACGGATTGTGCATCGCAATAAAAAAAGATAAAGCGTATTACGGGATGTCCGGCGGTAAGGGCCAGTTTATGTTTTCATATTAAGTTTGACATAAAAATGAACGCAGTAACACATTTTACTGCTATTGGCTGCCTTTGTTAGTTAACACTCGTCTTGAAGACCTGTTTCTTACTGTTCCACATTCTAGACCAATAATATGAAATAGTTTGCACTTTCATGTATTGGAACAACTTTAATGGTAATTGAAATCTGTTCCTTGAAATTGAGATAGGAATTAGATTTCTAATAAAACTGAATTCAATTTCAATTTGAAGCCAAACGTTTACTGTTTTGATAGCTATGGTTTGAATCAATTACAATACGATTATTGGAGGTTTTATATTGATGGCTTTAATGTGGTTATAATTTGATATTTTTTTGCCGCAACACTTTCAACAAAAAGATATCAGAACATCTCCTAAAGAAATTAATAGACAATGCATTGTAAAGCAATTTGAGTACACGCTCCGCCGCCCTCCCCTTGTAAAATTTGTCCCCGGTATCTCGTTTTGATTGGACGCCGTGATTTATCTCTTGTTTAGGGGGGCTGTGAAGATTACCTATTGTTGATCCTTTTTTATTTTAAAATAATTTTCGTATAAACCTTGAGCTAAAATAAATTGGCAAATAATGTAAGGGCTTATTTTCGTTTAAAAATTAACTTTTGTTGAGCATCTATTATTTTGGACGCGTTATTTGAATTTTTATTGAAAAGGTCAAGCACTTTACATATTATTTTCTTCTGTGTCTAACAAAAGGTTATTGGTTTTTACTATTAAAATCTCATTCACAATAAATTGCATCAAGTATCAAAACTTGCCAGTCTCGTATAAATCAATAATGTTCGCAGTGAGAGTAACAATAGGACCCCTTCCCCGGAGATTGAAATACTCTCCGGGCTACTGCCGGCTACAGTGATTTAGACTAACTGCACTTGTTGCGATACGGAGCCCACCCCATCACAGATAACATATGACAGGCGGCTAATACGAGTATTATACTCATTCCACACACTTGTTCCGACAAGCTATTTCACCGTAACTACGCCAGAACTCCGCTACAAGCCTGCATCAGCTAATGACACAAAACTACAGTCATTCCGCTAAGTTACTAGCTAGAACTTATTCTGCCGCGACACTTATGTTCGAACCTGTTCACAGCTCCTACCATGGAAATGAGATATTTTATCGCAAACTATAACTTCGCCTCGCAGGTAATAAATATAGCCATTATTGAATAAAAATATGCTCATAAACAAAATTCCTGGAGGCGAATAAAATTTTCAAAGCATGTTTTATAGATCTGGTTGTAGTCTCTCAAGGACCTAACAAATGTTTTTTATTTGTGGGTCGTTTGACGTGTCAATATTGCGCGCGCGCCTCTGGAGGGTTGTATGTCAGAGCGGCAGTGTTCCCGGGGCGCCAGGCAGCCTGGGCGGCGGGTTCCGTACACAATGCCAATTTTCCGCTCACCGCCACCGACTACGCAATTATTTAGATAAACCTCTCGGCGTGACTATAAAAACATCTTCCCCTCCCCCACGCAACGCTGTTTGTTGTCTTTGGGGCTTTGTGAATTTATAGCCCGGCATTACGCCGACGGTTAGGAAAAAATGTACTTTTAATTTATCTCGTTAAAGGGTTGAAGGACGGCCGGGTTCGCGAAGTAATTATTCCGGAATTGGCCACTTTAGCTGATGAATCCATTCCGCTGTACCCTTTACTGGGGGGTGATTGTAGAGTGAATTAATTTGTTTTTGACTCCGATCTCAACGGAGTGAAAGGTTACATTATGTTGATGGGTGTAGCAATTATTTAATTAATTACTAATATTCATCCGGGAAGTTGCACGGTATCTTCTCGTCCAACTTACCACAGTGTCTCAAGACGAAGGTCTATGACCAGTGTGTGTTGCCAGTGATGACATATGGCTCTGAGATGTGATCGCTCACAATAGGCCTCATCAGAAAGCTTTCAGTCACCCAAAGGGCAATGGAGAAGGCTATGCTCGGAGTATCCTTGCGTGATCGAATCAGAAATGTAGAGATCCGCAAGAGAACCAGGGTTACCGACATAGCCCGAAGAATTGCCAAGCTTAAGTGGCAGTGGGCAGGGCACATGGCTCGCAGAACGTATGGCCGATGGGACAGAAATGTTCTGGAGTGGCGACCGCGAACCGGAAGATGATGCGTTGGAAGGCCTCCCTCCAGGTAGGTGGACCGATGACCTGGTGAAGGTTGCGGGGATCCGCTGGATGTGGGACGCACGGGATCGGTCAATGTGGCGACGCTTGGGGGAGGCCTATGTCCAGCATTGGACGTCTTTCGGCTGATATGATGATGAGGATTGATCCCAATTTAGAGAGAATAGAGAATTTAACTGTCTTGGATCCCTCAACAAAATTAATCAGAAAAGAACAACAGAGGAGTAGGAAAAAAATATATTTCCACTTCCCTCCATACCAAGCAGGAGACAGAAAAAACAAGGCCAATAGGCACAATAGGCCAAGTACCTTTGCAGTCAAATAGTAATTAGTTATACAATGAACTTGCCTAATTAATTAACTTCCTTTTACTTTAAGTTTAATTAAAAAGGACAATCCCCATAAAACTTCACTAATCACTAAATAAAACGTGGAACAACAATCGATGTCATTGTTAACAAAAGTTGAGACAAGATTTGGTGACGAAAACAATTCGCAACGTTAATTTCAAAGAACGGAACATTTAAGTTCTTGAAATAACTTTTCATAATTATGAAAAGAGACATTCATCGGCAAGATAATTTTACTACCACCTATTTCAAAATGTTAAAACGGACTAATAGTTATTTGGTCGCGGGGTTCATTTTGTCACAACTAGTGGGTTTTTTTTAAAATAAAATATAGAAATAGCTTACCTGCCACTCTTGGTGATGATCATCTCAGTGCCAAGGTCGTGGAACTTGTCCCATAGCTCCTTGGTTTCCAGCTGGCAGTCTACGGAGAGCAACTCCTCACAGTTGCAGGACGTTGTAGGAGGCAGGGGCCGTGCTGGCGACGGCGTATCTCGCTCTCCTAGTTCTGTTTACAAAGCAATCAAGTTAGAATATTAAGTCAGAGCCTCTAGATAAAGCAATAATGGCAGTCGAAAAGACAAAAATATATGGAATTGACATGTCACCTAAATGTCACGAGGTAATAATCCCGGCAGATTCTAGGCGACGCGACAAACGACACGATATAATGTGGTCACGATTGAGAGCTCCATAATATATGTATTTGTATGGACCGTTTTTTCATTGCACGACACCGCTATGTCGGATTGTCGGCGCAACTTTTTGGTAGTGTGAATTTACAAAACACGACTTACAAGTTACAAAACAAGTATGAGCTTGTTGACGGCACGACACACCACACCGCATAGCTTACACTTGGTTCGTCACTCACGCGCTTATAGAACAATACAAGAGCACTGCATTGCCGTTGCTGAATCTTGTCTAGTGAACAAATGAACGAACGACAGGTCGTCTGCAGTGTGTCGTGTGTTAAAAATCGTGCTTCGTGAACTCGTGACAGTTGTTTTAGCTGATGGAAAACGTCACTTGTTCCAGAGCCCCAGGGCCAATTTACTGCTTCCAAAAGTGATCGCATTTCTAAGTTGCAAGCATGTCTTTTCATTTTCGACTAAAAAAGAAGGAGGTTCTCAATTCGAATGTTTGTTTTTGTATGTTTGTTAAGCGATTACTCTCCCAATTATGAACCGATTTTGGCAGCTGGCGCTTCTCATGTGGTCGCATTTAAATTTGATCAAGATCTGACGAGCAGTTCTTAACTTATCCTTAATAATGCGTATTTTCGTGGTAATATAAGGGTAACAAAACAAAAAAAAATATTAGCAATAAAATTATACAGACATCCAAAACAAAGCGAAAAATAACTTTCTTTTCGGCAGTCGGTGGCAAAAACGAAAAAAAAAAATGGTACTCTTTAGTACCTTTTTTTTCGGTGTCTTTACACCGACTATGTATATGACCTAGTGATTGATTTGATAAAAAATCGGCCATAGCGCGTGATAAAAATGTTGACGGCAAAAATAACCGTGCTTTAACTTCCGTTTCGTTTTGACATCTCTGACACTTAGGTATACATCAATTTAACTTAAAAACGATACGACGTATACGGGATGTGTCAGCTCAATCTTCTCAGGTCACTTTTGTTGCGACTTAAGAACGGTTAGGGATTTAAAAATTATCTTTCCCGCAAAGCAACTTTTTGAAAGCCCCAATAAGTGCCTCTGAGTGAAGAACAATAAATACGATTGTAAAACTGACGTTCCTGGATTGTACACAGCAAACTGTGTAAGTGGCTACCTTACACATAAAAATAGGTACCTACTTACGTCAGAAAAGCGAAGTTTCAACCAACAATGGCTGAATTCTACTAGTGCTAACTCTACTCTATAAAAACGCCATAAACTTTTTAAGTACGAGTAGTGTGGTTACCACGACCGTTACAGCAAAACCCATAGGATTATGTTCAATGAATATGGATGTCATATTTCTACACGCCTTGACTCGACTGTAATAGAAGAACACAAATATGACGTTTTAAAAATAAAACAGCAATGAAACCTTAAGTTAAGGCACAGTTAAAATGGATATAGCTCAAAACAACATGGTGTTGTCAGCGGCAAATTGGATATGTTGAGTTTTATGGAGTTCTAAAATTCTATTATCCTGGTTCATATTGTAGACTTGAGGTCTTCCTAACACCACAGATGGTTTAAGATTCAGGATAATATCTTCTTGGTAGAAAGACTTTTCTAATGAATATTGTCTACGCCGGAACGCAGCCCTTTTACTCTATTCATGAACGCATCCTACGTCAGCGAGATTCGCTGTAACTTCACGGCGGACTTCACTTCACTCAATACACAGTTTTCCAACGAACCGCCATATTTTAGTCGCGAACTAATACCATATTTCCGTACAAACTGTTTAAGAAGACACTTATGAACCAGGTCCGAACTTTTGTATGTATCGCCCACAAATATGAACTACATCATCGTCATAATTTATCATTTAAGCCGAAATACTTGCACTACTGGACATAGGCTTCTCCCAAGCGTCGTCACATCGACCGGAACTGCGCTTCACGCATCCAGTGGACTCTCTTAAACCTCCCTAATTCCTATTAATCAATAATCTATAATTCTATTTAAAAAAAATCTATAATTCCTATTAAAAAAATAATCCTAAACCTAGATTATCAGTACAGCTTGTGGAACGCCCGCCAGTCCAGCGCTAAGCTAACGGTACGCGGTCGAACATTGATTTTATTTCAGCCCAATCCTTTCAACGACCAATGTTCCCTGCCCACATTCTTCTGGCTGTGCTAGTTATCTTGGTTCTCCTACAGATCTTTTTATTACTGATTCGATCATGCAGGGAGACTCCAAGCACAGATTTATCCATTGCTCTTTTGGATAACTCAGCCTTCTTATGACGATGTTTATTCTTAGTACTAAGTATACGAGTATATTGGTTTTAGTTAGTTACTACAGTTTATTTAAAAAGTTCCTTCTTTGTCTATTTACACACTGAGTACACTTCTGATTCAGCTAGCTCAGAAGTCAGGGCTTCAATACTTCTGGTGTAAACAATTTATTTGTCAATAAAAACTATTTGATTTGATTTGATTTGAGCTCTCTCATCCACGGTCTGTTGTAAGAAATTTCTTTTGATATGTTTACATGATTTTTTATGTGTTTTCTGTGTACGTACTTAATTAAAGATAATCTAAATCGTTTTAGGTGTATTAACTAAAAAAATATACCAAAAACTAAAACTTAGTTCGTTTTTCGTGATTTCATTTACTTTGAGTCTTCAATGATGAACAAACGCCCTCGCAATTAAATTGTAAGCCGGCACTAATTATAAAATTTAACTTCATGAAAAGATAGACAGGATAGTGATCTTTGGGCACATACTTACTCAGTCATTTCTTTATAATTGAGAGAACAACTCAACACAATTTTTAATTGAAAGTATTGTTATCTCACCTAAACTTGGCATAATAAACTGCAATTACATACAATAAAATTATTAAGTGCATATTTACAAGTCGGAGCTTGTTACCTAGCCAACTCTGCGACTACATTATAGTTTTCTCCACGCGTTAAATCATGAAGCCGGTGTGGGAACCGAATTGTGTCGGGCTGAGAAAGTTTGTTTATAATGTTAATAACACTTGTCTTGTAACAGCTTCAATTACTTTTTGTTGTACAGTAATGGCGGCCGCCGCAAGATGCAGCAGTAAATTGCCCTGAGATTTCACGTTTATAAATAAATTGTCGGATGGATTTGGTCTTTAGGAGAAGATATTATGTTTTTTGCAGGAACAGGTCCACTAACTGTTGGAAACCATTTTGAGGACAGACATATTAAGGTTTAGTTTCGTCGTAAGCGAAAACTATAGCCTGCTATGAAGTGCAGGCTGACGAAACGTTCTATATATATATATATATACGAATTATTTTGTTAAGGCCCACTTGCGGCAAAAACTTAACTCAGAGTTAGTGGATAACACGAGGTTAAAGTGACAGTTTGTCATACATTATTGTCAACTTTAAAATCTTAACTAAAACGTCTCGAATATTTCATTACACATAATATTTCTTGCAGACTGACTGTACGTGCACTAACGAGTAGCTTTTTTTTTTTTTTGCTTTTCTCTCACTCTTACTATGGTTTTGTTGAAGCGCAAGTTCGATCTTGCATGGAAAACTGTTCTCATAAACGGGCCAAGCCAGCCATCATCGGCAATGAAGCATCGGTCGAGTAAAGCTCCAGAGCCTTGAACATCTTCGTCAAGTTGCCAGCTTGTCGGTTTTTTATCAATTGCATTTCGGGGAGTGCGCGATGGAATTAACATACGGCGATGCGCCATCAGTACATGGTGGAATTCTCACCCACACGCACTTAACGTTTTGAAATTTTCATTATGAGTACAGCTAAAGAGTGGAATTCTCTGCCGGAGTCTGTTTTCCCAATTACTACAACCTCGGGGTCTTTAAGTCAAGAGTGAATAGGTTATTTCTAGGCAAGCGTGTTACACCGTCGACTACATCATCGCTTACCATCCGGTGAGATAGTGGTCAAGCGCGAGCCTATCTAAAATTTAAAAAAAGTTTTTATCTTGTTACTTGATTCATTTATTTAGTAACTTTCTGCAAATTCAAGTCCTATCTCATCAAACAATTTGATACCCCATCATTTCAATGCTCATTCCAACAAGACTTATTCTATCATGTAATGCCTTGAGCCAAAAGTTCCTCCTTCCATTGATCTAATTGTAAAGGTGTTATATCAATCGGTCGATTCGAGATCGACATTCGATCGAGAATACTGATCGAAGTCGGTACTATTGATCCACGTCGACTGAACCAGTCTACCAGCGACCGATGACATCGGTCGATCAATCAGTATGGTAACACCGTAGACTGCCCGCAGTTCTATCATTACTCACCAGAGGAAGGAGCAGGAGAAGGCACAGCATGGTCGGAGGCGTCCCTCTCGCCATCCGAACATTCTTCCACGTCCACCTCCACATCCTCGTCTGGGAGGGGGGACCGGCAGCTCGATGCTGGTGAGCTGAGCGACGCCGGGGAACTCTGCCGTGATACCGAACCTGGAGAAGAGAAGAGGTTAATACTAACTTAGCAAGGGATTGACTGATGACCGAATTCAGTATTCAGGAGTTGTAGTCGTTGTAAATAGTGTGACTCGTTTGATGGCAAATGAAATAATTATAACTGAATTAGTATTAATCTAAATATGGATGAATAATTTTAAAAAGCAAGCTTGAAAAGTAGGGCAGGAAATGGTAGTGGTCAGATCTCATTGTTGTTTGAAAAAGCCAGTATCAAACGTGAACAACAATTAAGTTGAATAAGGAAGCATGCTATATATCATTCTAATAGGTAGAAAAGGGTAAGAAAAAATATACAAATGATGATGATACCGATTTAGCTACGGATACTTCGTCTCTCAGCTACGAGTATAAGAGCAGACCATGTGATTCACCTGCTAAAGTTTGCACCACTAAGTCGAGCAGTTAGGATACTAAACAGCGTTTATCTGCGGTTAAACATGTTTTCTTGTTCTTTGGCGAAACTCCAGAGGGTGATACTTAGCATATTTTCCTCTATGTAACTTGAGCTAATACCCAGAGCCGTTAATGGTCAACCAGGAGTCTCTGAGTGTAGTAATTTGTGACTACATTTGTTAGCTAAGTATGTGTGAAAAAACTGACTAAGTGCGAGTCGGACTCGCGCACGAAGGGTTCCGTACCATTTTCGTAAAAAACGGCAAAAAAAAAACACGTTTGTTGTATGGGAGCCCCCCTTAAATATTTATTTTATTTTGTTTTTAGTATTTGTTGTTGTAGCGGCAACGGATATACATTACCTATGAAAATTTCAACTGTCTGGCTATCACTGTTCATGAGATACAGCCTGGTGACAGACAGACAGACAGACAGACGGACCGCGGAGTCTCAGTAATAGGGTCCCGTTTTTACCCTTTGGGTACGAAACCCTAAAAATAAATAAATAAAAATAAAGTTTTGCAGTTGGTTAGCATATCTTAAAGCAAAATTTTAACTCATCCTGTTTCTTGAAATCGGTTTAGCTTGCTAGCAACAAAGAAAGCTACGGTTTCTAATCAGTGATAGTAAAACTCTTAGACCAGTGAAGCTATAACCGGTATTTCTGAACTGGCACATAAGTCAGTAAGTAGCTCTTACTTAACTATGTCTATTCTACGGGCACAGATAATACCTATAATACTAGCATACAGAGATGTCTCATCCCATACAAAGAAACCGTGCCAACGTAACTAGCGTTTTTCATCTGATTAATCTAGTTATTTTTGTAAGTACATCAATCGCGTTCGATCCCGTTTCACGGCAATAGAAGGTGTTAGCAGCGACTTGCAAGTAAAAGGGTTTACTAGGTTCGTGAATATTGTTTTCTTTAAATACAGTGAAGGTTTGTTTTATAGTATTTTTTTGCACGCTTTTCAGTTTTTTTGCACCTAAATGTGTTACAATGCAAATTTTAACAATCGAGTGGAATGCTTCTGCTATTTAAAAATTCGCCATCTATTGGCATCAATTTTAAATGATCCCTTCAAATAATCTTTGAAAAGTGAATTAAGAGCCCAATATTCCATAATTTTGTACTTAGGAGAGTTGATTGAACAAGAAAATACAATTTTTGTGTTCAATTCCAGAAAATGTTAATTTTACATGTCGCGCCATCTAGTGAGATTTATTTAAACCAAATTTTCTTTCTTAGCAATGAGACCCCGTGCTACGAGTAAGAAATCTATGTCCAGCAATATCAACAAAGTAATTTCACTGACTGACGTCTTAGGTAGGTTAGGTAGGATTTAACTACTGTCTAGCCACCTGCTGGATGTCAATCATCCTTGGCCTTTTCTATATCCAGCAATACTATATCAGCACCTGTAGCCAAGTTGACAATCTACAATCGATAACGCTAGTAGAAAACGAATCAATGTATGGGAATGACACATCTGAACGTTAAGTCACGTGGTCTGACCATACAAATAGAAGGCGTTAACGATTGTAGAAAGAGATGCGATATGAAACTTTTGTAACTTGGCTAGGGGGGCAGGAAAATAATTTCATGTGACAAGTCAAACTATACATAATAATGTATTTGAAATATGTGTTTGAGTTGTTGAAAAGTTTTTACTAGTGCTGTTAGCGGCTCTAGCTCGTTCCCGCCAAAACTATTGTTGTATTCTCTTGTAGTCATAGTTGTACGAGTTGTGTAAGTGATACTGTTGCTAGGCCGGGTTTCTCACCGTTATATTATTGCAAAATGAATGTGACAAATTCTCAAGCACGCGTTATCTGCTGGGATTGGTTGAATGAATTTTCAACAGCCAATCACAGCAGATAACTGGCGAGTATTTTTCGATTACATTAACAGCCCGATAATCTGGTTCTGATAAACCGGGGGTTAGCGTGTAAGATCTACAGTTTATAAAGTGTTATTGTAGATTAAAATGTTGATCGTGGCATGAACACAAATCTTTTTATTACGACGACACCTAGCCCTTAAAGAGTCTGCAGCACTACTAAAAACGTCAGCGGTTTAAAACTTTAATAATCCTTGACTGGAATCCTAAGCCGTAAATGTAACTTTGTTAACTCACTGCAACATTAAACCTAATTAAACGAGGTGTTAGCCAGGTACAACTAAGTATTGGGTTTAGTGACACAAAATGGCGACTAGCTCCACAGCTTCACCAGCGATTATTTTTCGCTATAGGTAAATTAACAAGTTAGCTAGCCTAATTCAGGAACACCTATATATACGAGTAGAAATGTATATTTGATCAGAACTAGCCAACACTTAGAAAAGAAATAGATACTTATGTAAAAAATATGTTAAACGAAAAATACAAAATATGGCAACTAATTATGTTGGCACTTATTTTAATACTTTTCGTGATTGTGTTTTCATCAAACTATGAATAATCAAAATATTTGCAATTTTTATAATAGTAAAAGGGGCAGTTTTATTGATTTGAACAACACTATTAATAATTACATAGATCAACCGCCTTTAAAATAGCCATCATATCGCAGTGAAATAAGCAAAAAGTAATGATACGTCGATGGCTTATAAAAACTAAGGGAAAAAAATTATGGTTTCTCATAAAATACAAAATAAAACGCCACGAAAGTAAGAGTTAACTACTTATTTTTAGTGCTAACGTACCTTTTGCAATTAAATAGCAATAAGGGACCTGGGTGGGCCACCGTTATCTGTGTTATAAAAAGAAAACAAAATCGAGAGCTTATCTTTTTAATTCACACATAAAGCGCACCATACAATTTAGAACTCCATATGACTTTTTTGCACCCTCATCATTGCAACCACGGACCAAGGCGCTTCTGAACATCCTAATAGATATTGATGCACGATTAAATCATTCAAGCTGTCAAAATATGACAAATGGCGGTCGTTTGTTATTCTTATTTCAAATCTTGAATGTGAAAATATTTTGATAGTTTCAAAAATATGTGGTGTCTATTAATGTAGAAGTTTATAGCAACGGCCCTCCTTTTCAAAAATTAGACGATTTTGTAAAACAGATATAGTATATGATAAGATTAAAAAGATAATTACTATTTTAATATCCTACAATTAGTACTATATATGGCTGAGTTGCACCATGGTGGTTACTTGATTAAGCCATAAAACGAAGTCAGTCTTGCATGTCATTTTATTTTCATTCCGTTCTTACTTCTGTTAAAAATGAATTGTTGGCATTTTAATAATTCCACTTAACATTTATTAGTTGTAGAAAAACAATATAAACATGTATATTATCATTCCTAGAATGATTGAAAGATATCTTTAACGCGACATCAAATTATGATAACAAATTAATCAAAAAAGCACCTTTTATGTTATTACAAAGGTACCTAATTTTATTGTATTATATTAGATGGAACTGAACTTGAAAACGAATACCTACCTAACGCTTTAAATAGAAATAACAGATTAGAACCAAAATCACAATGATAGCATCTCACAATGCATTGATAGATGGGTAAACTTGAAATAATTTATTTTGATACGAAAGGTATTGAATATACATTGTTGAAATATAATTTCCCTATTGTTACACGAAGAAATCTTTCTCAACACCTTTGAAATGAAGGAGAGATGGAAATAATAATTATGATGATGATAAAATACTGTTAATCGTAGTATATCCTCTTGATTCCCAACCAATAATATCTGCTATATATGTGTCCATAAAGGTAGATATAAATGAGAAATAAAAATAATAACGGTGTACACTCGTAGAAAGTTGCGTGTCGGTACACTTCGGGCGGTGTCGGGCGCGTTCGGTTCCACACAATTAATCTGAAATAACGAACTGACCCGTAACACGACTCCTGCGCATGTGCGCCTGCTCCCACCACACCAATTAGCATTAAACCCTTTTTAAATACGTCTCCAGCTTTATAGTCGGGTTTTAGTGTAATGTCGAATTGTTCTAGCAGCACGTTTTGATTTGGACTCGTATTAACTAAATATAAACACATTAAAGCAGATTCGACTTTTTGTAAGCATAAATAAGCGAAAATTAAACTAAATTACTCAGACAAACTGTTTGTAACGATTCCAATAAAGCTATGTATTAAATTTCTTTACAAAATCAGGCATTTTTTCTTACAGGAAGACAAAAATGCTGCAAAGATTTTGGCTTTCTTGAAAAACATCGACAAATAGTTTTAGGCAATTCACACTTACAAACCAAATAGCACCACCACTCTTTCACCACAACTGCTTTTACCCATTAAGTAATGTAATTCATTCCGCCTGCAAATCTAAATATTTAAGGGCCATTGCAGCAAATAAATAAAAATTGCAAATGTTAAACTCTTTCTGAATCCAAATGATGGTTCAATTTAAATATATTGAATACTTCTGTCGCAGTAATGTTTATTTAAGTTTAATACAAAACAACAGCTAGTTCCCACTGTTCCATCTTTTCTATGAATTACATAAAGTCTAAAACTATATCTACTATTAATTTATTTTCACTGAATTTTTCATTAGGATAATTAGTTAATTGTTTAAATAGCTATATCACTCATACATTTAAATACAAAATTAATATTCCTTCTCGTTATCTTTCTTCCATGTAACAAAAATGTAGTAAATTCACTTAGATTTACAAAAAGGCTATGTTCATATTGAAATTGTTTGCCCTAAACCGAATTCTAATTATTATCTATCGGATCACTTAAATAATTAGTACTATAAATATTTGTGATGGCTAAAATAAAATAAACTACAGTTAAAATTTACTAAAAGGACATCATTTCATGGTGTTAGCAATTATAAGTTGACATTGTACTTGGATGATTGTGTTATATTTGCAAAATGCACTTACTGCATAAGCTAGTTATGAATAGATTCTCGTATTTTTTTATCAGCACTACCTAAATAAATAAAAACTGGGTAGAGCCCGTTAAAACATTCTTATAGAAGAACTAGTATAGTAACAAAATCCATTGAATCACAGCAGGGCCTCTTATTAAATCTCCAAAAGAGTAAAGTGTGATCTCCACATTGAGCATGTGAGCCTCATTGAAAACTGTACAACCGAAAAACATAAAGAGTTGTTTTTGCCATATTCATAATTCAACTTAAAAATTACTGTTTTTGGCAACTATGCGAATCTCTACATGTTTTTTTTCTAATTTATAGGACAGTACTTCAAAATACCAGATAGATTTGTAGAGGAATTTATAAATTTTTAGCAAGCAGGTTAGCATTAATAAGTGGGTGTTTAATTAGGCCTATATTACCGGTGTGTGGCGGTGTTTGCGCGACGGGGCTGCGCGGCTCGCCGCTGCGGGCCATGATGGCCGCGATGGAGAAGTCCGTCGCCCTCGTCTTGCTCTCCTCGGCCACCATCCTCTCGCCTCCGGCACCGGCCCTCCAACACTCCGCGCTTTCCACATCCATGAAACAACTCTCAGTACCTCAGTCCAACACTAATCTTCACCCAACATCTCACCGATACCGGCCCGTACATTGTTTTCGTTTATGCATTTTTTAAGAAAAAAAATTACACCAAATTTATTTTGAAAAAATATTTGACCGTTACGAAATTATTTTCATTTTTAATTCGAATTATATTTTTAAAATTTTCAAATGAAAAACACTTCTCGAGTTAAAACCGTGTTAATGCACAATTATGAATCAATTAACTCGTCGGACGATCGTTATACGCGTATTTAAATAGCAGTTGAAATGGTCCGTCGTGGTACACAAGCGAAAGCGGTACGGCGGCTGAGCGCGGACTGAGCGCGGCGCGGGCGCGGCGCGCGGGGGGCGGGGCGGGGAGGCGGGGCCGCCACCCAGCCAGCCACTGGCCGCGCTACCCGCTGTCACCGATACCTCCCTCCCCTCCCCACCCCACGACCACCCCGACCACTAAGCTTTTCAATAACAATAAAAATAATAATATTAATTCCATATTTGCTCACCGCCATTGTGTATATGTCATCATAGAAAATAAATTTCAGCTTTTATAGACGTTGACTCTATCAATCAATAAAATAATTAATCACCATCCCACAGATGACTGTTTTATATTTTATGAAACGGCAATCTATCCGTTCTTAAACAATAAATTTATTCCTCCTAAAGTTACGTTCAAAATATATCTGCTTTGAATAGGAATACATTTTCATGAAAATTGTGTCAAGTGAAAACGCTTGCGCTGTATCCGCGCTCGCGCCGCCCATAACAACATATCCGTAGATTAGAGCGAGATGGAAATAGACTGTAGTGGGCGTGCGCATGCGGTAGAAAGAGTTGAAAGTAGTTATAACGTGCAATAAAGTTCGTTCAAAAACGTAACTTCATCAATACGTGCAACTTTACAAAGCAAATAATTTGTATATTTTATTTAAAATATTATGTTTGTTTGTTTAACCTAATGTGTGAAGATATAAATTTTAACAGGTTTCTCGTTACTTTTTACTATTTCATAAAACTGAATCCAATCAATTTTGATGGCAGGCAAGAAACTTGTGTAAGTACTTATAAAAAATAATGTAGAGAGGTTTGCATTTGGTATTTATTTAATTTTTAGTAAATGAATATAGAATTAAACAGTTTTTAAAGAGTTGAACAAAACATTTAAAATATTTATTGGCGTAAGTACCTATCTACGTATTTCTTTTTACTGCTAATTCTGGATAGATTTAGTTCTAGGTAAAATTTATTTGGAAAAGTACAAGCGATGGAAAAAGTATTAGATATCTTCCAATTTTATTTTTCACACTTAGGTAAGCTACCTAGGTAGGAAGTGTTAAAAATAGTATTACTTTTTTTTTCCAACGATAACATGAAAATATTACGTTTACCATATAAAAATTTAGATAATTTTTAGCAAAGCCAAGCACAAGTATGAATATAATCGCAAAATAAGCACAAAAACTTGGAGATCTTTTCTGAAAAATAAAAGGAATCTGTAACTGTATTTTCTAGAAGGAGTATCTTGTATGTCTTTGACGGAAAAGTTTATTTAATTTAATGAATTACTCATCTTAAGGTACCGGTGGGAAATGGCCACCTTAAGTTTTAACAGTTTCACTGTCCACATATCAAACACAATAGTTAAAGAATCTCGTGAGTCATATATGATTCATTGGACAGGGAAGAAATTAAGGTTACCTATATATCCTAAAAACTAAGAGGAGGAGAGCCATAATATAAACACATTTTGGACACAGATTTATGTCTCCTTGTCTAAAGGTGTAACCCCCAGTTTCCCAGCTCAAAATTATCGGAGAATGAATGTGACAAATTGTCAAGCACGCGTTATCTGCTGTGATTGCCTGTTGAAGATTCATTCAACCAATCACAGCAGATAACGCGTGCTTGACAATTTGTCACATTAATTCTCCGATAATTTTGAGCTGGGAAACTGGGGGTTAGTCCTACAGTTTTTATGCATACGAATCATAAAAAGTGCAGTCTTATATCAACCACTCTGTCGTCTTAGTAAAGAAAGTCAAAAAAATCATGAAACTAACGGCATCTAAGTAAATTCAACATTAACATGGAATTATGGTGTTACTGAAAACTTATTGTACCAATTTGAACAATTGGACCTAATTATGCAAAACAGAATCAACCCACACTATGACAGTTTTAAGAAAAAGCGATTTTTGTCAAAATGTTAGCCGGAGAGGCTCCATTATCGCTTTTGTTATAAAATATTGTCTACCACGAACATTTTTTTTTATGTCACATGCCTTAAAATGTTCAATCAAACCGCCGGCAACGTATAAGCATTGGAGAGAATTTCTCTTCCTGGTGTAGTACTTCTGCCGGAGTACCGCAGGGTGGCGTTTTATCTCCTTTACTTTTCGCAGTTTTTATAAACTCTATCTCCAATGAACTAATTTCTTCCTACCATCTTTATGCAGATGATCTGCAATTATACTCGCGTGCTCCTCTCGGAAAGCTGTCTGAAGCTTTAGAAACCATCAATCTTGATCTGGCTCGCATTTGCGATTGGAGCAAGAGGTATGGGCTTAAGGTAAACCCCATAAAGACTCAGGTAATAGTAGTGGGCAGTCCTAGAATGGTTTCTAGGATCAACTGGACGATTCTTCCCCAAGTTATTTTTGACAATGCAGTAATTCCCTTCAGTGAGAAAGTTAAGAACTTGGGGATATTCATCGACAGGAACTTCTCTTGGACTGCCCAACTGCAGGAAGTTAGCCGCAAGTTGTTTGCATCTGCTGCGACTTTGAGGAGACTACGTAATTTTCTGCCAACGGCCACCAAGATTGCGCTTGCACAATCTCTTCTTCTTCCCATCCTTGATTATGCTGATGCCAGCTATCTTGATCTTACCCAAGAACAACTCGATAAACTTGAGCGGCTTCAAAATTTTTGTATAAGGTTCATATTTGGTTTGCGCAAATATGACCATGTTTCCGAATTCCGTGTAAAGCTCAAGTGGTTGCCAATTCGCCTTCGCCGGAATACTCACATTCTTTCTCTTCTGTTTAATGTGCTCTTTACTCCTTCCACCCCTCTTTACCTCAAGGATCGTTTCCAGTTTATCTGCGATTCCCACACGAAATCTCTAAGGTCATCAGTTAACTTGCGACTTAAAATGCCAATGCATTCCACAACTTTCATGGATAAATCTTTTTCTGTCCAGGCTGCTCGTCTGTGGAATGCATTGCCTGACCCGATTAAACGTGCTCAGTCGTTGCCTGTGTTTAAAAGACTTGTCAAGGAACATTACTTGTCGCTGTAATCGTGCTCTTAGTATTTTGGCTTACACTTTGTCTATGATTTTCATACGACTTTTATTTTTACGGCTTATATATAAAATATGTATTTATTTATGTATCTATTATATGGCATATATATATATATATATTTGTATTTGTATCATTGATAATTATATTTATTTTTGTATCATTGTATTTTTGTTGGTATTGTTGCACCACAGACAACCCCATGTCATGTCCACGCATTCACTGTCCATTCCAGGTTGCCTGGAAGAGATCGCAGAATGCGATAAGGCCGCCCATTGTATATATTTTTTTTAGTTTTAAGTTTCAATTGTTCCTGTATTTTCGGGTGTACAATAAAGTGTATATAAATAAATAAATATAAATAAATAAATAAATAAATCAAAGTAGACAAACATCGCTTTTTCTCAAAAATGTCATAGTGTGAGTTGATTCTGTTTTACATAACTAGGTCCAATTTATCAAATTTTACTAAAATAATAAGTCCAAACCAAGTTTTACCAGAACGTACTTTTTTGGCTGCAAAAATGGCGTTGCAAGTAAATCACTGTGTTGATTTACTTGCAGTCTATCACCTATCTAATATTGGTGATATACATTGCCTAATGTTTGTATTTTTTTAAGATATCAGCTAGTGAACATATTAACAGACTGACCATATCATATATAGTCATTTAAATTAGAGTCGAATAATTAAATAATTCTAACAAAATTCTTGTGAGGTGCTTTTACCATCTTTGATGATTGTACACTGCAAAAGAAATAACTGAATAAGTTTTGTAACTTTAATAAGAAAACTTTAGTTATTAGAAAATAAAGTGCAGATAATAAAATAATACAAAACTGATGAGCAAAACATTTTTTTTTACAAAAAAATACAAACGACTTCCTAATGTTTCTGGTTTCGTTTGTTCGTTTTTGACACCGACTTCCGAAATTGAAGTAATTTTTCAAGATGTTTTGTCTTTATTTGGAAGTCGATTGTATTTTTTTTAAAATATGTTTATTTTGCACTTTTAGTTGTAGTACCTAGCGGGCAAGTTTTATAGTAGGTAATGTACAGTACAATAAACAGATTTCCGATTGCAACAATTCCGAGAGATTTGCCGTCATTTATTGAATAGTTCTGTTGTATATCTCCAAAGTTCTTCATCAAATCTTCATCAAATTTATATTCCCTTCCTACATAAAAAGAATTTTCAAAATTACCCACAATTGACGGAGAAATCGGTGAACTCTCTACAGTCTAAAATAGAACTTCCTCTTTTTGGGAAGTCGGTAAAAAAGCAAAGATCACAAGTCCCAATAATTTCTTAACTAGCAACCAAATCTGTGGTAAAAACTTAAAAATTTCTTTCAGTGTATCTAAAAATTATAACTGTGAATATTTCTTATAATATAAGTACCTACTGAAATCTTTACTCAAAACTAGGGAATACGAATTTACTCGTCATTTTTATCCAGCCAAATCAAAGTGTAATTTGGCGTTAGATATTGTTATAACAAGTAAAATTTCAAAATTTCAAAAACCCCCGACACATTTATCTTGCGAAATCACCCCGATTCAAACAGTAAAACGCCCAAAACTTTTGAACGGCTGAACCGCTTTGATTTAAACATAGCTAAGATCACTCTCGACAAAATTACCTTTCAAACAAAAAAAACTAAATCAAAATCGGTTCATCCGTTTAGGCGCTATGATGCCACAGACAGACACACAGATACACAGATACACAGCAACACACGTGAAACTTATAACAACCCTCTTTTTCCGGCGGGGGTTAAAAATGGGATTGTCCACGTGAAATTTGGATAGCGTATGTCAATCCCATACTTTTTCGCGTTCAATAATCGTTATAACTGATAAAATTTCCTTTATCTAGAGACTTCCATTACCAACACAGCCTTCTCCATTTCCTGAAATAAATAATAATTTAAAATAAAAACAGTAGTAGTTATGGCTGCTGATTTTATTTTCATTAATATTTATTTTAGGCTGAGTAAAATTGGCTGGCACTGATTCAGACTTATTATTGGTGACTAAAAGAAAATCTTCTTCAAAACGTTACTATTGATCTGCTATATTTTAAAACTAGCTGTACGCGGCTTTGCTCCCGTTAAGGCGCTGATTCCCTTGAGTAGCTGATTTTAAAATGAGAATCACGTCTAAACGGCTAATCGTAATTTATTGGAAAAAATATATGTTATATTAGACCACTTTCTTAATAATTTGATCTAACAAAATTTTGAGTTTAATTCGTATAACATAGTGTAATTCATTTGTAAAGTTATGTCTAAAATCGACAAAAACATGACAATCGCACCAGAGCCGCTGGGCGTATTATAATGAAATCGACACCATCTCAAAGACAATTTAATTATCTACATTTTGATCTGAAGCTTTTTTTTTTAAAGTCATAGAATAATAAGGAAAGTACAAAAAACTACAAAATTTTGGGTCGCGCGGGTGTGAAACGAGTGCGCGTTTTGTTATCTCAAGGTCGTTGGCGTTAGTCGTCGTCTTAACTGACTGCATACCCTACCCTACTTGGTACCCTACCTTCCTGCCTACCCATTTTTTTCTAGGGTCATCATTCTTTCGCGGATAATCTTAACAGTGTGACCGACGAATTAGTAAAACAATAGTTAAAACAATACAACAGACCATATGTGGCTCATGGGACTGTAACCTGCAATTGATAACACCGCCATTCAGAAAATGATGGCAATGCACAACGCCATCTATCGAATACCGAGTTCAACTTTCCGAGTATCTGAATTGCGTGTGTTGTGCTTGTGATAATTTAAATCCTTGAACACTTTAAATGCATCTAACTTTTGATAGAGTGAACCGATTGCGATGAAATAAAAACTAAGTAATTCTTCAATTTATGAATAATTTTTATTTCTAAAAGTTGTCTACGTTGGTTTCGTACATTTTACGTGAGGCAGAGGTTGATGCAGGTTTAATTTTTAGAAAACGTCGTTACTTATTCGTAGTCGTTATCTACGTTGGTTTCGTACGTTTTACGTGATGCGTGCACAAATAAACAGACAAACAGATTAACAGACAAAAATGCAACAATGCCAAAAATGCTGGCAATGGGTTCTGTTGGTTATCCTTTAACACGCTGGCTATTTTTTTGGAAATATTTTCGATGTACGGAAACGATTTTTGTACAGATTAATTATTCTAATACCTTCAAACGAGCAATTCTTGTATATATGTATATATATAATCTGAATCTCGGAAACGGCTCCAATGATTGCTCTTTTTTCACCCGAGCAGAGCTCGGTTGCCCAGGTACTTATGTATTGAAGATTATGATTTGTGTCGTATATAAAGTCTAATCAAAAGTCAAAAAGTAAAAATAAGGTCTGGCAACTGGAAAGACCTTTTAGAATATGCATTATTGAGAAAACAAACCTATTTCATTATAAAATTGCATGGATTAAAAAACCAGAATTTTCTGACTTTTAAAAATAGAACATCGGACTATCGACTCGTGTTTTGCGTTATTTTTTAACAAGAAACATAACTCTTACCAAAGACAATAGATTTTGCAATAGTGTTACTACTTCCCTATTTGCTTACAAGTTACTCTTCATACAAAACGAGAAAGCATTTGATGGAGTGGGTTCCATAACGTTAAATAATGCAAGCGCTCTGCGGAATGAGGACGACTCCGACGTTTGTTCTCCTCGTGTGAGGAATGAAGAGTGAGGCTTCGTCTTCCTCATCGCGTATCATAACGTGACGTCAGCGGAAGAAGTTGACTACAGCCAGACGTAGGGTTGCCTGCTGAAAATATATCGTGTTTTTTTTTATGATTGTGTTATCTGTCAGCAATTGCTGAAGTACACTCTAATTGCATAACATGTTTATACTCACTTTAAATAACAAACGATGGAATATTTGAGTGTGCAGTGTTCTTAGCTATGTTTGATGAAAATTGGTTCAACCGTTCAAAAGTTATTGGCGTTTGACTCTTGGATCAGTCTGCTCCCTCAAGATATCGTGTCATAATTTCGTGTTCAATAGATTGTCGATCTAAGCGTGTCTATTAAGTACTAGATAAAATATGTAGTATGAAATTAAGATATGTCAGCCCGGCGAGCACGGCCTACTGTGACATGGCTTAAGTCACACTTTTTATCACAGTTTGGGCGATCAAGCTATTTTGTCTTACATGCTAACACGGCGGCGTGAGATATTGACTTGTGGCATAACTTCATGACGTTTATTTTTTTCTTTTTCGAAAATTTTCAAATTTTTTTGTAGTTTCAAAAAAAAAAACCATTTACGTAGCGAGCCCTACGACGCACTGTTTCCAAATTATGGGCCTCCGAATCTTATGTTATTTTGCATAAAACGCTCTATATTTCCAAAATGGTATCTCGAAAACGGTGTGTCCTAGAAAAAAATAACCAAAATTTACCCCCCCCCCCCCCCCCTTTGCTGCTCTCATGCTAGCAGCATCCCAACATGTATTTATAAAAAGTTTTTTTTTTTCATTACATCGTTTTCGACTTGAACTACAAATTATTAACAGAAAATATTTTCGGTCAGTGGGTCATCTTAGGATCTTTCATCCGGGATTAAGTCAATGGGCCTAGCATGGGCGTACTCAAGATGTTTGTGACAAGATATGATAAAATATGTCATGTCTTACAATTTGTCTTAAATGCTAGCACGGGACAACCATGTGACATAGTTTAAAGGCGTGACATGCCTTTCTTGTCGCTGCCCTATTTTGAACAGATCAAAATATAAAGATACCCTGCATTTACTAAACTTGCTGAGGCTCTAAGCACTGACATTCTGACTCCTGTCATACATGTCGCCTAGTTTGGGAGTCAGAGGCTTCATAACTGCTGTAAAAAAATATGTCAATAAAGATTATTTGTACTTGACTGGTAAAATGTCACAATCTTCCATGTGGATACATTTTGCCAAGTGGATGTTTCATCAAAATATCACCGTGATCAATTCGTTATATTTTGGCAAAAAGCATCTTTAATGGCATGACACTTTGTCTAGAAGAAGAAGGCTAATATCAGTATATGTATGTATCTTTGTTTGTTTGTTTGTTCTAGAGACCAAACCCTAAGGCCGATTTTGATGATTCTTACGTCTTAACCTTGCAAGTGTCACTGTTTACATTAAAATTGGAAAATACAAAAATGACGGATTGTGGCCCCAATATTTTTTTCTTCCCAACCTATCGTGTGGTGTATCAAAATAAAGGGTTTTAAGAGGTGATTTCAAAAATATATAACACTATAAAAATGTTTAAGTGTACAAAAATAAAATACGAAAAAGTTATAAATAAAAAACATATTCGCGAGCTGGCTGACCAAAACCAGATGTATCATCCAATTGCACAGCATGATTTTCTTTATTGTTTACGTCTTTTTAGTTCGCTTCTTAAGCAGTCGAGTTTTTTTTTTTTTATTAACTTGTCTTTTAATTTAAAATTTCATGTAGATTTCAGTGCAAATTTGTTAATTTAATGTGCACACCAAACCGTTGATATCTAGAATAAGACTAGTAATCTCATTTTGCCCTTCTAGATATTGTAGTTCGGTAGATACAACAAATTGCTTGCTATTCCAATCTATTAAATATTTTATCTAAATAGGTATCTACCTACTCACAGTGACATAGAGTAGGTACCTACGTAAACTTTACTTAAAGATATTACCAAAATTTACAACATGCATCGAGGGCTCCAAGGATTGCGACACCCCTCGCGAGATAGGGAACAAAACAGCTCCACAAATGTATAAAGCTCCGTCGAATAGTATGTACCAGTACTCCACGCTCCAAACACTCGCGTTATTTGTGAAAATATGAAAAATACTGCGTACTTATGAGGCAATAACTCTCCTGGTGAGACATTAAGAGGCATTATGAGCCACTCGGATGTTTTTCAATTTTGTGAAATGGCGTCTGCGGCGTTCATCTTTATATCTATGTGTAACTAACTAGAATGCTTCGACAGCGCTTGAGCCCGTGTGTCTACCTCCCCTCACTCTCAGTTTATTTCACTAACGAACACGCAAATATCACGGTACGACTCGGTATATTTGAGTGGTGTCGTGATATTTGCGTGTCTAAGCTCGCTCATAAACTTATTGCTTCCTCGGGCTTATGTATTTCAAATAAGTGAATTCACTTGATTGCACATTTGTTGGAAACGACGTAACCTATAATTATTGAATTATTAGTAATCCTAAGTTGGAAACTAACCTTCTCTACAGGTTTGAGTTAATTACACTTTTGTTTACCAACAGTAAGTACCTAGGTAGCGTAAAACCAAAGTATAATGTTTGGCTGTATTACCAATGCTATAAAATATTTGCTATTTTGTAAGCCAACTAATCCTATACTACGGACGTCACAACACAACACTGTTGCAGAGGAACTCATAATTCATTCTCAAAATCAACACCATTGACAAGTTGCCATTGAAAGAAATAGGAAATAGTGTAAAAATAAGCTGCGTGGAGCGAAACACAATGCAAACCATTGTGTTGTATTGCGTAAAACGAAACGGCGAGAAACAAGACTGCTCTCGGCGCCCTTTTTTTTTCAATTCGAATTTCGAATGTCAAAACGTCAGTGAGCCTATGAAAGCAACCAAATATTAGTAGCGTGTTGGGAACACACACGCGGCTGTGGCCACACAGGACGCCATATTGGAACATTAGAAAACGGCCGTAAGTTATGAGTTTTCGCGCAAAAAGTTAATGCAATCAAATCAACGACATATCGGTCACACGTCAACCGTGAAATGAAGTGTTCAGCCGACGGCCGCTCGCCTGGAAATTGGTTTTGAATGCGTGTTGAAATAATGATGTTCCGATTCTATTTGGTATCGTTTCACGTTTTATTACCAACAGCAATCCAATGTTGCATTGTGAAAAAAGAGGTAGGTAGACGAGGCTTAAAATAGTCGTTCTACTGGAAAATCACTTTTCCATTCAGGCCAGTAGAGTACATAGTAGGTAATTGATATTTATTTTATTTATTTAACCATTTATGCACACGCACATATACAGAAAAGAAGGAGGAACAGAAAAATGGTTACATAGGTGATGCTTATTCCTAATGAAATCTCTTCCAGCATACCTGCGAATGGAAAGATGAAAAAAGAGATGTAGAGTAGTGTCTTTTCAATCTTTTTTTTTTAAATTGTAAGAGTTTGGCAGTCCCTTACGTCAGGCGGAAGAGAGTTCCACAAACACACTGCGTTCACAATGAAGGAGTAGGAGTAGAAGTCGGTAGCGCGGGAAGGGATATTAAGGAGATTTTTAAGATGCTTCCTGCAGAGTGCATCGGAAGGACGGGAGTAGGAGAAGCGTTCTCGGAGGTAGGAAGGCGTCTTAGGGTTATGAAAGATGTTGTGCGAAGTCGAATAGGGAGCCACTTGAGTGACTTGCGAAATTCTGAAACATGATCATACTTTTTAAGATTGAAATCAAAACGAATACATAAATTTTGCAAACGCTCAAGTTTATCTAAAAGCTCCTCGGTCCTCTTTATATTGAACTGAAATTTTTATTACAATGTCCTCAATCTGGATGCACATTGTAGTGTCAGTATCAAACTGAACATGAATCAACTCAGTACTCAGCTGTCGTAGCACTCTTAGCTTATCGTCTACGCTACGTAGACGCTACGTAGACCATGGCTGTAACACAAAAATGATTATAGATACAGACATAAATCTAACTATATGACGCGATTGTATGTACTTCGCGAGCAACGAGTAAAATTTCAAAATTTTAAAACCCTTGACACATTTATCTTGCGAAAACACCCCGATTCAAACAGTAAAACGCCAATAACTTCTGAACGGCTGAACCGATTTTATTTAAACTTAGCTACGAACACTCTCGACAAAATCACCTTTCAAAAAAATAAAATTAAATCAAAATCGGTTCATGCGTTTAGGCGCTATGATGCCACAGACAGACACACAGATACACAGATACACAGCAACACACGTGAAACTTATAACACCCCTCTTTTTTCAGGCGGGGGTTAAAAACGGACTTAAGTTACGACAAATGATCGTAATCTGAGCTTTTCATTTAGCATTATCGACAATGGAAATCCACCGAAATTTAGAAAAATACCGTTTTATGCCATATTGAGCTATAAAGAATGTTTAGAAAAAGTTAGCCAAAGCATTGGAAATGTTTTCTTTCATTGGTAAGTAAATTAGTTTTTAAATTGTTTGTGAAAAAGTGGCACGCTTGGTTTTCGTACAGATTGAGGGACTTGCGTTATATATTTAGATTTATGTCTGTAAGACTACAAGCTTCTGCCCGCAGCTTCATTCGCGTATAAAGATTTTATCATCCCAAGGGAATACAAACCTATGTCCTTCCCAGGGTCTCAAACTATCTCCATGCCAAATTTCATCTAAATCGGTTCAGTACATCCAGAGATTACCATTGTGGAAAAAGAGGTAGGAAGACGACGCTAAAAATGTCGTTCTGCTGATAAACCACTTTTCCATTCGGGTCAGTAGGAGTACATATAGTAATTGATAAATTCAAATTTAATTTATTGCATCCATAGTACAGGTGGTAAATATAAGTTACAGAAACAATTATGGACCTTGTCGGGCACAGCAACATTCTAGATACAGTCAGTGTCTAGGAGAGAGGAATAGCGCTTAATATTTTTCCATAATAACATTTCAATTGTATTTCCAATGTTTTTATTTGGTTCAATGTACCTAATAATATGCCTATGTTTTTCTATGTTTATGTCATGTCATGTCCTGTACTCACAAAAGTTACCTCTTTATAATATGGAGTTTCTTGTGCGTTCTTCTCCTTAACAAGCTACTTTTCCGAGTGCACGGTAGAATCAATTTTTATTACTTGTAAATTTTAATTTTTAATTGATTGACGTTCAAAAGTGCCGCTTATTGGCTTGGTTGAATATATTTGACTTTGACTTCGACTTTTTATTTTAGTATAGGTAGTTTATAGATAAAGACAGTTAACACATTCGATGTTCTGTTATTCTTACCAGTATCTTTACTGTAACAACACTCACTGAATCCTCAGAAAGATACCGCATAATATACCTGTCTTGTTGTAGAAGCAGATTCTTCGAAGTCTTTTAAATTAGTGAGATATGAGATTTTTTATGATTGATAGGCTACCGTTTGGCTACTATCTCATAGGATGATAAGCGATGATGTGATCAACGATTGAGCCCGCTCACCTAGAACCCTATCTAACCTATTCACTCTTGACTTCATCATCATCATCATTTCAGCCGAAAGACGTCCACTGCTGGACATAGGCCTCCCCCAAGCATCGCCACACTGATCGCTCATGTGCGTTTCGCATCCACCGGACTTCCGCAGCCTTGACCAGGTCATCGCTCCACCTAGAGTGAGGCCTTCCAACGCTGCGTCATCCGGTACGCGGTCGCCCTCCAGAACTTTTCTCACTTCATCATCTGCCTAGCCTTTATCCCAATTATTGTTGGGGTCGGCTTCCAGTCTTACCGGATTCAGCTAAGTATCAGTGTTTTACATGGAGCGACTGCCTATCTGACCTCCACAACCCAGTAACTGGGTAACACGATACCTCTTGGCAAGACTGGTGTCAGATCTCAGGCTTCTGACTACCCGTAACGACTGTCAAAGATCTTCAAATGACAGCCGGGACCAACGGCTTAACGTGTTTTCCGAGGCACGGAGGAAACTCGGTATGTTGAAATGGTCACCCATCCACGGCCCGACCTCGTCAAGCGTTGCTTAACCTTGAAGACACTGGCACTGGCACTTTTCTCACTTAAGTTTGGCAATTCTTTCTCTTGCGGATGTCTTCATTTCTTCACTCTTGACCTAAATAAACAGATTTATCTAAATTAATCGAATACTGTGGTTTAAGAAGGACTAAAACATTCACATGTATTGAAAGTATCTCGAGACTCGAGTAGATTTGTCTCAGAGCTGAGAATATTACCCAAACAGTGTGACATAACTTTGACATACAACCGTTGTCAATATGATATGTTGCGTAATGAAAAACCCATTCAGCATTTTCATGCTACTCACAAAATAAACTGAAGATTCTCCCGTGACAGCGACATAAGAACACTGTTCATATATGAAGACGACAAACTGATGCCATAAAATTTCATAAAAAATATTGCGCACATCGCTTGGTAAAAAGACTAAGAGAACATAAAAGGCTGTTGGGCTGTTGGGAGCGAGCGAGGTGAGCTGAGGAGCAACAAATCGCGCGCATTATAAATGACAAATGTAAGCTGCGCGCACGCGGTGTAGGGTTTCGCCCACCCGCGCGCCGGATTAGTTTCAGCTTACTTTCCGCTCCGCTCCCTGCTCCCTGCCCTGCACCGAAATAGCACTCGCCCTTCGCCCTTGACGTCTGACATGCTGATATCAATACTACACTGATCCTAACTACACTCATTTAGTGATGAAATATAAATAGGCAGGATTTTCAGAGCTTTTTTTTTCGTAAGTCACTTTCTTGGAAAACATGTTTTCGAAAATACGAGGTCTGCACCATTTTTGGTGGGTTTGAGGGACGATAAATACAAGTTAAGTGATATTAATTAATGGTATGTCTTCATGATCATTATGAGAACAACACATGAATAGCTCATCCTATCCTATTTGGGTGAGTTAATGATGGTAGAGGTCTTCTAATGGGCATCTAGTTACAGATGCTTGATGTGACTCAGTACATGAAGCAATAAATTTACCAGCAAAGGCTAGTGAGAGGCGGTGTGACGTAAATCCGGTAATGGTGTGTCCGGGCTGCATGCCCAGGGCCCGCGAGCAGCGCGTGTGAGAGCGACAATGCGCCCGCGCTGGCCTCACAATGGCTGCTCTACGCTCGCAACTAAACCTATTGAATAATTCTCACTTGAGAGTATTTAAGCTTTTATCGAGGTGCGGCCATAAATCGGTGCGCAGACGCTGTAATCCCCGCCCCCGCGCCCCCGCTGCGCCCGCGCCTGCCGCTAGCTATAAACAGAAGTCAACGTGTTGGACTTATAAATCGTGCTCTTAACTATTGTATCTCACGCCACAATAATGAAGTTAGCTCGTTCAGGAAGAAATACTGCCGCCACGTGGGTGGCCGCCGCGGTCGGAGTAAATCCCCACAGATTATTGCATACGAATGCGTTTAAAGGATTTTTTGTGTGTAAGGCGGTAGTCTGCGTTGACACCCGAAGCTCCGCAGCCGGTGAAAGGGTCCCTGAAAAAACAAACGTTGACCGAGAGAGCGATAACGTGGCGACGACGTGCGACGTGCCAGCCTCCGCAACCGCACTCACCTCAACTTTAACGACCTCCTCAATAACCGTAAAACAGCCTCTAATGACTAAATCTTCTAGGATATTTGATAAAGACAGTCGTAAATTGTGAGGTTTTTTTATAAATTATCCTTTCAAATAATGATTTATTCGTTCACCTAAGAATAAATTTACGAGTCAGATGTTATCAGAGCTTAGGAATTTTGATTATGCAAGAAAAAATAAGTGTGGCTTGTGCGTATAGCATAGTCGCAGTTTTCAGGCAAATAATGTTTGTTTGTTATTAGGTATATTACAGCTTTCAACCTAAACAGCACAACAGTATTATCACAAAAGCATAGATGGTTTAGGAAAACATAGTCTTTTCTTTACTCTTCATGATATAAAAAACATTTGGGTAGACACATTGCAAACATAAATCCGTTTCACCCAATTTTAATCTCAAAATTTGTGTGAGCCTTACTTCCTGTCAAACATCGACCATATTATTTGGAGTGTGCCTGTCTGTACCACATGTTCAGCGTAAACTTTAATATACAAGAAAGCTTCGCAAGCACGACACGACGTGAGAAAGGTCGTGACGAATGCTTGCCATTGATCGCCGAACAGAATGCGCGTCAAAAGGCGTGCGTAATCGCCCTTATAAACAAACACTCGCGCTCAACACTAAAACTGATATATTTCACCAAACTTTTATATTCGTTCACTCCAACTTAAAATATATTACTTTTTCTTTAGCACCTTTTGTATCTTTTAGTGCCTTGTGTCCCCGCTTTTATGGGTGCAGGCGGTTCGTAAATCAATGTAGTAGAAGTGGTGTACAATCGTAAACAATAACGTTTCCCGCGGGGCGACTGCGAGACAGCGAGACAGCACGAGTCTCGTGGCGTGAGCGACCAGCGTGCTGCATGCGGCATGAGCCACCGACCGCGGGCGACGACAATCGACTCTAGTTATCTAGACTAACTAATTATGGTTTCCAAAGTTTTTGCAATCAGAGCAATCATCGGCATTGTTCTCAAAGAGCCACAGCCAATGTAAAAACATCCATTAAGAAAAGGAGAGCATATGAATTCAATTGAATATACAAGCCAATAAACTTCGATGCAGTAATACGAAGAGAAGCTTAATATGAAGCCATAAAATTATTAATATATATTTTGACAAAGAAAACAATTTTCACACCGAGTTCAATGTGGACATTACATTCCCAATAACCGTTAATCCGGAGACGTGCCACAGTTATAAATTAAAGTTTATATCATTTTTAATGACCGCCTCGAATGGTGTTTTGATTGCGGCCGGCTGGAGGCGTCGACAACTCGACACGATGATAAGGCGACAGTTAACGAGACACACAAAAAATGCACGTTTTATGGCCAAAAAACCGACTCTCGCGCAACGCACAACAGCTCAACCTGCGACCACATAGATACACTTTTATGTGGATTCCTACATCGCGACATACTTCAATTTTACGAGTATCTATAAAGCTCAACTTGACGTTAGAAGACGTTAATAATTTTAAAATTTAAGTCTAATACCTCGCTTTGTAGAGCATTATAGATTTCAACTGCGACCACGCTTTCAAATAACCGAACTTTTTCAACAGTAAACAGCAATTAACGTTTCAAAATGCGGTTTTTGTTTGACTTTAGTATGCATATCGTTGTGATTTAACGCTTATTGGTGTTTAAACAGCTAAATAAACCGTGAAACGAGACCACAAAACGCGTAAAGACCATCGAACGATAACAAAAAGAGCGCCATTAATCTCTCATTGTGTGACGTCGGTGAAACGTCCTGTTTTGTTTGCGGACTCGTCCCGATTTATACGAACATCACTCGTGTACAGTGTGCCATTGTCCTTATAACCGACTGGGTGTGATCAGATACAATGAGCTTTACAAATGGGGCGAAAATAACTGTCTATACATCATAACTGTGTACACAAGTCGTAAATTAAATGATGTGTTGCAATAGAAATGCAATTCGATGTATCCTTTGATAATATCGACCGAGTTTTAGCAACTGATACAGGTTACAAGTTGCATGATGTGGCCAGTCTTGATTACAGTAGATATAGTAGACTTACTTAAACCGTGTAATTTGTCGGTATTAGCAAAGTGCTGAACATTTACTTGTATTTCAAAAATGTCTTCTAAATTCCGAGCGCATTGCGCCAAGGGACCGTTCGCTCATCTACTAAACAAGGAAAAGAATTTGTAGTTATATGAATATTCTTTTGTAGTGTTGGTCCCACGAGGCGCACGCTCAGAACCGATCCCGGAGCCGCCCGCTTCTCATGCTCCGATTGACAGGCCGGGACGTGTGACGGCTATTGTCATGCTGACATGTTGACACTGTCAAACTTGACTTCTGTCCGGATTCCGCATGTAAATCGTAAATACGGAAACATTACCCGCTTGCTTGACGCGCACAATGTAACGACAAATTAAATAATGGAATAATGTAGAGAAGTTTACCGCGCACAGCTGCCGTTTTGTTGCAAACGTTTTTGATGATTTTTGACGTCAACGCAGACATGAAAAGAATAGTAGACATATCGCGTTACTTGTAGAACTAGATAGACTTTACACCGACAAACGGGTTTCGATACCATAAAAAAACATTAATTTATTTTAATATTGGTAATTCAACTTTCGCACAAACCAAGTTCATAACTTTTTAGTTATATCTAATTGAATAGTTTCAATAAAACATTCCTATGAGTATGTCGAAGTTGAAAACAAATATAACAGTAAAAACTTTAACATTAGGTAATAAGTTTTTCTATGTTACTAACACTCTTTGGATTTTTGCGTCCGAAATAAAGGTTCTATTCTATATTCTAAAAACACAAATAGCGCAGCGTCTAAGCTATGGAACCAGCCACGCAAACCGCTGCGTTCTGCGTTCCGTTATGAATCTGCTACACTGCCGCTATGCCGCCGCATCCACTACGCATCCTCTACGCAGCGTCAACGCAGCCGTACGAAAACCCAATGCTTAGAATAAGCAAAGGTACTCAAGATTCTAAAAATACAATATAAAAGATTAAAAAAAATACTAATTGCAAACTTCGGTAAACTACTCGAAGTGTATTTCAATCATATGCCATAGGAAGAGAGATGCCTTAAGAAGCTTTAGCTGTATTGTGAAATCCACAGAACAGTTGCATTAACTGTTCTGTAGTGAAAGCGCTGTGTTAGCATTTTGGTGTTTCTACTGGATGTCTCAGGAAAAACCAACTTTTGTAGAAATTAAAAAAAAAAACAAGAATATATTTATATATTCCCGTTTACTTACAAAAACATTTTAACAAAAAAATCAAACCGACTTCCAAAATAAAACACTTAAACATCAAAACGAAAAATAACTTTTTTACGAAGTCGGTGTCTTTGGTACCTATTGTCTTCCGTTTTTCGACACCGACTTCAGAAAAGAAAGTTATTTTTCGCTTTGTAGTGTTTTCTTTTGGAAATCAGTTTGATTTTTTTGTTAAAAGTTTTTTATTTATCTCTTTTTTATTTTGGTAGTACCTCCAAATACCATGAAAATCATTGATAGCCAAAGTAAATCTCATGATGATTCCAATAAGCCCAAACATGAATAGGATATTGGAATTGTTTTATTTCGGAGTTCCAGTGCCTATCTTCCTTCCGGCTTCATCATCAGATCAGTTCGATGTTACCATTTTCATCAGTACCATTTATTTATAAGTATTCATCATAGTTGGTTAGCTATTCGATATATCTTATACCCGTGACATACTTAGCATTAGGGAGTTCCAGTGGCCATCTGTGGTCTTCTTCATCAGTTCCATTTCATCAAATGACACTTTCTAAATGTAAATGATTGCATTGTTGATAAAAATACCAAAATCAACATGTGTATGCCTATAAAATCTGAGGAGTTCCCTCGATTTCTCTGGGATGCCATCATGAGATCCTGCCTGCCCTTGGGATATCTCCATTCTAACAAAAAAAGAATCATCAAAATCGGTTCACAAACGACGAAGACATCCGCGAACACACTTATAAAAACAAAATATATATACGGTCGAATTGACAAACCTCCTCCTTTTTTTGAAGTCGGTTAAAACTCAGAAACTGAAGACACGGGCAAATTACTTTTTGAAAATAACATTATTCAAATATCGTCCTTCGCGTCTCTGGCACTCTTCAAGCGATCCCTAACATTCATGAAAATGCGCATCAGAAGTTGAGTAGCCCAGGCCTCACACCTCCGTTTTTTTTCATCTGGGGTTACCTGAAGAGTTGGGTGTACAACAGTAATCCATCAACCATATCTGAATTGAAGGAAAACATTATACAAAAAATCAACAACATTCTTCAACTTGGAGGTGTGAGGTCTAGGTTACTCAACTTCTGAGGCGCGTTTTCATGAATATATAAATATATTTGTTAATTTTTATGCATCTACAAAAGTTATAATTTTTTTCTGAAACACCCAGTACAATAAAGCAAATTCTATCTATCTTTATTACCTAAGCAAACTCATTATATATAATTGACTAGTTGGTGTATATTACAATTTAAATTCCCTAACTTAATATTCTAAAACACTGTTAACTAAATCTCATTTAAGTTAAACACAATTCTAGACGACAGTTTGAAAGAAAACATAAGTTTAAAATGAGCAAATGAGTATACGAGACGTGTTTCGCCCCCCGTGGTCAGTCACCCTGGCCGCTCTCCTGCCGCGCAGGGCCTGGTGACAAAATGTCAATTTAACTATTCACCTCTAATGTTGTTTAGGGAATATTCAATGGCTAAACAAACCGTTTTATTTATGGTCGTGTTGTGCGCCCACAATGAGAGTCTCGTCTTAAAAACTTTTTAAGCTGTTTCATTTCCGGACACAAAAACAAGTCAGTTTCAAAGTGTTTTGGTTAAGTTGCTTTGTCATTTTCGCATGGTTGTTTTTTCTCAGGGTTCTTTACATTCTGAATTCTTTACAGCGAACACATATGTTCTTATCAAAAACCCGAAAAAAACGAATTTCCTCCATCCCAAACATAAGCAACGCTTTTTACCCGACTGCCGAAGCAGGGTAATGTGTTTATCAGTCTATGTATGTATGTATGTATGTAAGTATGTATGTATGTTTGTTCCTATATGGCGTTCCAGAGGCCAAACGCGTTAGCCGATTTTGATGATTCATACGTCAATCGATTCGTCTTAACCCTGCGAGTGTCATAGGCTACATTAAAATTGGACAATAGAAAAATGGCGTCTATTGGGTGCCATATTGTAGGGACCCAATTTTTTTTAAAAATATATAACACTTATATGTTTAAATGAATTTAATTCGAAAAAAAACTAACCAAAAAGTTATAAATAAAAAAACTTAATTCAAAAATCAAAAAACCCGACTGCTTCAAAAGCGAACTAAAAAGTCGTAAACAAGGAAATAAAACATGCTATGCAGGCGGAGGATACACCAGATTCAGGTCAGCCAGCCCGCGAATATGTATCCTCCGACTGCACAGCATGATTTTTTCTTTGTTTACGACTTTTTAGTTCGCTTTTGAAGCAGTCGGGTTTTTTGATTTTTTGAATTATTTCCCTTGAAGAAAGACAGAAACTACTGAACGACTACCTACTAAGTTCTAACCCTTATCCTAATCGGATGAAATCGATCTATTATATCCGTAATCTACTAACTACATCATCTCTAAAGCTAATCTCAAACAAAAACAATCACAAAACATAAGTGAAGCGATCGGTCCAGGAAACATTAGACGTAATCTGTGTAGTACACAAAGATGCGCGTCTATTGGGGAGCGCCGCCCCTGCTATTAGCCTCACTTTATCTCCCGTCTCCCCTCGTCTTTGTCCGCTAATCCGCCGGGGAAGTGGCTAAATATCTTGTGTAAATAAACATTTCGCCTGTACCATTGTCAGGGGATGAGCGCTGCAACGAATCGGATTATGCGGCGTAAGGTGACGGTATCATACTTCGTAATTAGTTCGAACTGAAGCCGGATTTATTGTTTGTTTTGAACTGATCTGATCTGATTGGGGGGTGGACCGGTTGCAGTTAATGTTTTCTTCGTCGGTGCTCCATGGACCAATTGAATGGAAATTGTATGTTTCCATCGTCCAATTATCAACTGGGCTATGGAGAATTGAGAAATGTTCCGCTGCCCAGTTTAATAGTATAGTAAAGCCTTGTCCAAAAGTATTGAAAAAAAAATTCATCATCAATTTTTGAAACAATAATCATTTACTGCTTAATCACGACATAACAATTCATTTGTACAAAGATTACAATACAAATCAACGTGAACATCTATCTCAGACTCCGTTGGGATCCCAGAATCGGCGACAACAGTGTTCGCAATACCCTCATCCCGGAGACATACTGTCATTTGGCAAGTTATAGAAAAAAATAGTCCTTAATATAACTATCAGCATTGGCGAACTTTTAATTAAACAAATTGAAGTATTGAATTGAATTGAATTTTGTTTCACTGAACTTAAAATGTTTGTTTAGCCTAGTATTCACCTACGGCAACACCATTTGCTGACGCAGTCATTTCGTGTTCACGTTTACAGGTGATATGGGATGCGACGCAAGCTGAAAGACCATTATCATCAGCCCTTAGTTGTCCAGCACTAACCAACTTACCTATATATCCCTGTTCATTCCAGTTTCTCGATCACAGGCCTCTCTCACTCTGTTTCCAGGAATAGTTGTAAATTTAACGATATTACAAAATATCACCGCAACTGAAGCGAAATGTTTGTTTCTTAAATCACAAAATAAATCAACGTCTGTCCGGGAAAAGCAATTGCTTGTGACGGTCGAAGAAACATTCCGCATTATGAATCAGCAAACGTAACATATCATAAAGCATGAAGAATTACCTATAGATATTGCAAATACACATTATTTGAGGTGCAGAAATCGAAGACCTACATATATGTATATATTAGTTTTGTTTTTATTTGATAACTAGCTTCTTCCAGCAGCTTCGCTTGAAAAGTGTTTTCTTATCCCAAATGAGCATTATACATCAGATAAAATACATGACAGTTTTTACAATAAATAGTAAAAACTGTCATGTCTGACGTAAGAAATTAGCAGGAAAGTGCGCCTCACGGCTGCGCCAAAAAGGCAATAATTGCTCTTCAATACAGAAGTTTTAGAGTATTTGCTTGCCGGTATTTTTTAAATAAGTGCATTTGTCAAACAGCGAGCGATTAGCAAACGATTGTGTAGGGTCTATCATACTGAATGACCATTGTAGCTAATTCCGACTTTTATGACATAAAGCGTTTGATCGCGCGATGATTGCTGATTGCTGTTTTTTACGTTATAAGCCTGCCGTTCAGCCGGTCAAGTGTGATTGAGTAACAAACATACACACATCCACACATCCAACCTTTCGCATTTATAATATTAGTAAGATAAACATTATTTGAGGTTTAGAAGTTCGAAGACAATTATTCACATTAGTTTTGTTCATAGACGATACTAGTATGTCCTAGCGACTTTGCTCCCTTGCCCTGTTATTCAGAGACTGTGCAGATTTCCGGGATAACATCTAGCCTATGACTCTCAGCGACAGTAAGCTTCATTTTAGCTGAAAGACGTTCACCGCTGCACATAGGCCTCCCCTGAGTGACGCCACATCGACCGGACATATGCGGAACTTACTCTTAGTAATGTCATCCTTAAGTCAAAGTTAAGTCAATCAAATATGTTTTATTTGAATTAGGCCATTAAGCGGCAATTTGTAACGCAGATCGACGAATAATAATTGAATATGTATAGGTAGGAGTTATGGAGAAGAACGAACAAGAAATTCCACACGTACTGTTTAAAACAAAGTGTTTTACATATTCATATACGTGAGGAGTGGTGGCCCAGTGGTATCGCGACGTACAAGATGTAGGTCGTGGGTTCGAACCCAGGCATGCGCTTTACTTTGTGTAAATTATTTCTTCACCACTGCTCTCAAAACGGTGAAGGAAAACATCGTGAGGAAACCGGCATGTCCTAGAACCAAAAATTTGAAGACATGTAACATCCGCACTGGGCCCGCGTGGTGGATTACGGCCCATTCCCTCTCACAGAGAGGAGGCCTGTGTCCCAGCAGTGGTAATATTAATAGGCTGATGTGATGTGATATGATACGTGAGGACGGCGCACCCAGTATAACACTACTACATATAGGTAATTGTATAAGCACTAACAGGTAAATTCATTCATTTAATGAATAGGAACATGGTCTCTTACAAATATTGCGTTGTGAGACAATTTCTTAAAAAAAAAGCAATAAATGTATTTAAGAATCAACCAGTTTGATTTTGTCTACACTAAAGATAGTCCTATAGAGCAGGACCAGGATGTTTCCGAGCATTTCTTTCAACGCAAACTTACGATCATTTTTAGGGTTCCGTACCCAAAGGGAAAAAACGGGACCCTATTACTAAGACTCCGCGGTCCGTCAGTCTGTCTGTCACCAGGCTGTATCTCATGAACCGTGATAGCTAGGCATTTCAAAAGTTCACAGATGATGTATTTGCCGCTTTAACAACAAATACTAAAAACAGAATAAAATAAATATTTAAGTGGGGCTCCCATAAAACAAACGTGATTTTTTTGCCGTTTTTGCGGTAATGGTACGGAACTCTTCGTGCGCGAGTCTGACTCGCACTTGGCCGGTTTTATTTTTATAATACTAATTTAGTTAAACAATATCTCAGGCTCAGAAGTTCGAACCCCAGCATTCCTATTAGTTTTGTTCTTATTCGATACAAGGAGAACACGTAACAGAATCCACTACCGAAAACAAACAATAGTAATGGCTTGACGTGCAACAACAATGGTAGGATTATCATAGTGAGTGCACCAGACAGGTCTCCGCCCAGCGGAGACCGCTGCCATTCCGTACCGAGCAATATGGAAATATTTCCAGTGACTATCTTTAGTTATGCTCCCTACAAGACATTTACAAAGAGCTGTCTCATTAGACACCAGTTTTTTTACCTCTGTGTTACATTTCACAAATCATATGCATACATTCATTACAAGTAAAACCATGTCATCCTCCTAGCTTGCCTATTTTAATTTTCTTTGCTATGACGTCACTGCGTTTTGGGTGTATGCTCGGTTTCCGAATTAAGAATTTTTTCAGTTACAAAAGTATTAAACACTATTTTTTTTAAATACTTCCTAAAAATTTCTCAATTCGTCGTAATCTTTTTTTTTATGTTTGTGCCGCGATTACTCAAAGACGCCTGAACCGATTTGGAAAATTCTTGCATTCTTTGAAAAGGTATACTTCCTAGGTGGTTCATAGTTATCAGGTCAGGATCTGATGATGGGATTTTGGAGAAATCGAGGGAACTCCTCAAATATTATACAATGAAAATACTAAAATCGCTATATGTGGCATACATATAGCGATTTTGGTATTTTCATCAACCATGCAATCATTTGCACTCAAAAAGTATAATTTGTTACTTATAAATAAATGGGGCTGATGAGAATGGTAGGTAGTACTATCGAACTGATCTGATGATCAAGCTGAAACTTCGAAATAAACCAAAGTATGAACTGATCTGATGATCAAGCTGAAACTTCGAAATAAACCAAAGTATCCCAGTCGTGTTTGGGCTTATTGGAATCGTCATGAGATTTACTTTGGCTATAAATGATGTTCATGGTTTATGGAGGTACCTACCAAAACTAAAAAGAGATAGGTAAATAAAGAACTTTTAACAAAATAATCAAACCGGATTCCAAAACAAAACACCACAGAGCGAAAATTAACTTTCTTTACCGAAGTCGGTGTCGAAAAATGGCAAACAATAGGTACCAAAGAGAATTTTGTTTGGGTAGTCGGTTTGTCTTTTGTTAAAAAGTTTTTTTTAATTTACTACTACTACACGTAGAGTTTAAACCTAATTAAAACTAAATTGCGCTAAGACACTGTGCAATCTCAAAATCAAATCTTGATCATTATCAATTCCCTTAAGTGGTGTAACGATAATCCTAAACCCTATATGCATGGTATATGGGCAAGATTAGGTACTTAACCTGTACCTACCTATCCATAGAACACGTAGTTTGCATAATATATCAAAGTCTAATCTAATTTCAGGAAAGCATCGTCGGCTCAGCCGATGACGTTGCACATAGCGAGGAAGGCCGGGCCCCGCGCCGCATGCCTATTCATGAAGCGACGGCTGCGCTCGCTCTGCTCCCCTCTCCCCACCGCATTTGAATAAATACAATTAACTTGTTTGTTTTATCCAGCCCCTGCACCCCTGACCTTCCGGCCACCGCCACATTCCATATCAAAAACAAGCTCTGCGTTTTTTGAAGCGGTCTCATCGATGGAGGCCCTCGGTGAAATTGAAAACTATTTCGCTCAAGAGTACCGAATATCACCATTAGCCGCAATTTGAATATTATCATTCAAATTGCGGCTAATGGTGATATTCGGCAGCGGGCGCTTCAAAGGCTCCGTCTGCGTCCCGCACTGTTATTATCTCAACACATCGCGCTCTCACCTCACCTATTCCTTTTTTAACAGTCACCTCCATCTTGTTCGTTCCCTCGCCGGCCGAGAGAGAGCTCCGCTCGTTTATACTAAACTCGACTCGGGGGCGTACCTCTTACAATTTATCATTTAGCGTTGCCTACAGACATTATTTGAAACGCATTAAAATCGCGGTTGTGGAAAATTTGTCGGCATCGAAATTAGTACTCCTCTCGAAGTGCATAATTTATCGCTTAGGCCGCATCCGGCGCGAGCGCGATATTTCTAATTAGAAATTCATTGACGTTGATGATCCCGAACATCTAACGTCATACTGGTACCTAAATGGATTCGCAGTCGCTTAATTATTAACTTACTTATTGGCGCTACCGTGCGATGTAGGTTGCCACAGACAAGTAGTCATCGCTTAACATAATTATGTTATTTATGATTGCTACTAGACGCTGTGAGTGATGAATTATTATAATTCAAATTTATTTCCAGAATCCGGTTAATTTTAATCACCACTCAATGTATAAGCTCAATATTCTCCTAACGATCCATTTTATGTATAAAGCGCCAAGAGGCTTATGGTAACTAACTGTAAATTATATCGCTGAGGTTTTGTTGATATCAAGTTACACGTAAAGTTCAAATAAAAATTGCTTGCAAGATGGAAAGCCGGAAGCAGTATAGGTAATGTGAATGGAATCCTTGTGAAGTTGATATTTCTCGGTTTACTCGTTGCTACCAAAATTAAAATTTTTGATTGATGTGAAATCACATGTTCGATTCGTGCAGCTAGAAGGCTCGCGCTCGCGAGTGTATCACGAGCTGTTGCCCGCGGCCTGAAGAAGCTGTCACGCGCGGCGCGAACACGTGATGAATATGTATCGGCAGGCTGCAGCGGCGCCTTGTAATTTGAGACTCGTCGGTAATTATTTACGTGAGAATGGGTCCGGGCCTTCTCCCGCCGCCCCGCTACCCCTCGCAGCCCCTCTCACCGGAACGAATCGTTGATTGCGCGCGAGTTGAGATGCCGCCGCCAGATTGCTGCTCACGCTCCGGTGGCCAGCGCTGCGCCGCAGACGCGACGTCGACGACTGCCCGCTCCAACAGAGCACTTGTTATATGGCTATACCTGATTTGCAACACTCAACGAACAAGCTGAGACCTGAGACAAGCAAAGAACCAGATCCATTGCAAAAATATACAACCGTTATAAATGACCCACTCTATTGGTTTTTTAACTACCTGAACCAAGATAATAAAAGAAGGTATTAAATCAACTAGCTTTATATAAAATATACAAAACGAATAAATCTTGAACACCATAAGCAAGTTCCCACACGATACTAAAAGAAAACTCGTTGGCGTATCAAAAATGTCTCATTTAAAACAGATAAATCACATCACATTAGCACGGCAATTTAGCACGAGACGACAATATATGCAGAACACCGATCTTATAACGAGTATTTTTTTCATTTTTTCGAGAAACCTCGCGTTGGAGTGATGACGGTTGTTTTGACTTGTCCTGACATTTGCGTGTTCGAGTTCCGAGCAGACTCCGACAGTATTGGACCACTCGACCACAAAGTACGTAAGCTGCGGCGCGCCGCAGACAGAGGGGCCACTCTCACTTTGACATTTCGGTTTTACAGGGAATATTGGGCAATATTGGACCGAGCTCAGTCGCGGCTGTCATGATTGCTTTGTGCGGGCGTTTGTCACGTCATTCATACATTAAGTACTGTAACGAGGTTGGTTGCATTGGATAGGTTACCTTTATTATTTGTTACAGACCGAATTTGCTTTTTTGTTTTTAATTCTTTCTTTCAATTATTTTTAAGTTATAAAGGTCTATATCTTTCAAGATGACAAATTAGAAATTCATTATCTAGGATTATAATAAATTATTTTAGGCCCATAAATGAAATTGGGAACTTGTCATAATAATAAGGTTCAAGTCATACAGCTTACAAATATGTTTCCTTCGACTGCACAGCATAATTTTCTTCTTGTTTAAGATCATCTTTGGTTTTTTGATTTTATTAGGTACCTGTTTTTTCACATTTATATTTTTGTCGAGCTTGGAGCTTTTTACAATTTAATTTTTTAAGTGGGATCATTATTACACTATTAGGTACCACGTCTTTTTACTCTCCAATATTCATCGTATGTGGCGGAATATTAAATGTTTCGTGATATTAAATGGATATTTGATGCCCTGTCTTGGCATGTAAGCATGATATGATGTATGTTTAGACGAATCGATGTATTTATGTTTGTAACTTATACAACATACTCTTTTTTTTAATTCGGAATCAATATAGTAGCAACCCTAGTGAATCTGTCAAGTTAAGCTGTCAATTTTCTAAACGGCGGGAGTGGCCCTTCTGTATACTTACTATTTTGTGACTCGACCGACTAAAATGTAACCTAAATTAATTTGCGAAACGACTACCTGAGTTGATCTCTTTGAAAATGTTTCAGTAACAGAGTATCGCAGACGATGTATTAAATTTCCTTAAACGAGTATAAAAACCAATTTAAATTAAGTTAATAGTATAGTTGGCGAAGAAAGTTTAACTGATGAGGACAATATTAACACTCATAAACTTAACAAACAAGAATTTAAACATTTTACAGACCAACTTGCAGCGATATGCATTGAAATTAAAAACATAATATGATATGGTACCTATCTTGTATCATTAAATTATGCTGGTATTCATGTTAATGTAGCTCGCGAGTTCACGACACAAAGCTTTTAAAGCACGTTCAATGCCATCTAGCGATATAAATATGAACTAAAAAGATATGTGGCTGGTGGCTTCCTAAATAACTCGATGTTGAGGCAGTCCAACGTGCTATGAATCTCACACATGATATTATTTTCATAATCATTTAAAATTAATAAATTGACAAGGGCACTTGGGACCACTGTGTTTGTTTGAACAACAAAATGTTAAATTGACTGCTTTCAATAAGTGGGCTCGTCGGCTGGCGCGACCGGCGCCCCGCGGAGTCCCCTAAACACACACAGACCGCGGGGCGCCGCACCCTGCCAGCGCCCTGCACACTAATAACACCGTCTTTCCCTCTGTCATGCCTTATTTCATCCAACCATCTCTTGTTTTTTCCATATTGTCGTTTTTTCGAGATGTGAGCCCACTTGGAACATTAACAATAAAACGAGTTCCTGATGATAGTAATCCTTCATCCTCATTGTCTTTTGGCAGTTTCGTGGAATAATATATGTTGTGCTCTCGCGACTTGATATCTGAACGTCATATTATAAATGGCGTCGTTTAAAATATTTTAATACCCTCTACATCACGGCGATATTAATTTAGTACGCTTGAGTTGAGCGGTCGCGGTGCCACCGATGGAATGTTAAATGACGGATTACCGACCGCCGAGATTGAAAGATAACCAACCGCTCGAAATGTTGGAGATTCTATCATTGCCACATCTCGTAAGCTTTCTTTTACTCTACAATACCTTACGTTTAGATATGGATACCTCTAAAAATCCAAACAGAACACAAATATGAAAAAGTTCAATGCATTTATAACACAGAGTTTAAAATGCTCCCTTATTGTTTTATCTGTATCAAACAGCACTTCATGAGCACGTCGGCGTCGTAGCCAAGGCAACTGTGCGTTACTTAGCAACGGAATGAATCAGTTGAAATCTGTGTTTTAGCAAGTCTCTTTTATAGTTATCACAGAGAAACTTATATATATAGTTATTCTACTCTTTGTAGCAAGTGCAGTGAAGCAAAGCTTTTATAATGGTACGAATCACTGTGGACCTGGTGCGAAAAAAGGCCGAGCATCATGATTGCTTGCTGGCGCCACTGGAAGAGATCGCATTACATCAGGAGAACATTGAGAAAATTGAATATATTCAGGACTGGTGTCCAAAACTCAAGATACTGTTAATGCAAAATAACCTCATCGCCAAGATTGAAAATTTCAATAAGTTGAAACATCTCCGTTATTTGAACTTGGCTATCAACAATATAGAAGTAATTGAAAACTTAGAAAGATGTGAATCATTAGAAAAATTAGATCTAACTCTCAACTTCATCGGTGAAATCATAAGCGTGGAAAGCCTGACAGGTAACTACAACCTATCTAATTTGTATCTTACAGGGAACCCTTGCACTGATTATGAAAACTACCGTGATTTTGTTATTGGTACTTTACCCCAACTCAATCACCTTGACGGGACAGATATCGACAGATCTGACCGAATCAAAGCATTACAAAATCTACCTATCATAAGGTCAGACATACTGTTTGAACAAGAAAACTACAGACATCAGAGAAAGAACCAGAAATCCCGCCTCGAGCGGGAAATACAAGAGAAATGGGAATATGAATACAAAGATATGGATCCGGATGAACGGAACAAGAAATTTTACGCAGAAAAATGTGAACATGCTCCTGAAGTGCGCTATGAAATAGAAAAAATGCGTCAATTAAAACTAAAGAGTTATGAAACTGAGGAAAAGAAGGAGGGAAAACGAGTGTACAAGTTTTTTGCCCCAGACGGTAGACCATACAATATAAATCAAGCGAAAATAGACTTTGTTTTCAACGACCATGATCCTGAGAACTTTGTTTTGGATTTAGCAGTGTACAAACACATGGATTCAAATCTTGTTGATGTTGATGTCCAGCCTAACTACGTAAGAGTTATGATAAAAGATAAGATATTCCAACTCCATCTACCGGCCGAGGTCGACACGACCAACTCTACCGCCAAGCGCTCACAGATCACTGGACATTTGCTTGTAACGATGCCAAGGTGTTACGCTGTTATTAAAAAGACTACTACTGATCCTAATCAAAATAAGAAAAAAGAAGCTCAGCTTCTCAGTGAACATACAGCTAAAGATTGTCATGGACACGGTGGTCAAACAATGAGAGAATATCTGGAAATAGGTCCACCAGACAACGTGTTAGATTTTAGTAAAATAACTCAACCGAGGCCGACACCTGATTACATTGATCCCAGAATCAAATTAGTTGGAAAACAGCCTTCACCAGACTTTGTTGATAACCCAGAGGTACCTGACCTCATTTAAAATTTAATTCATTTATGGACAAAATCTTGTAGCAGATAAAACACAGGTTAGATATATTACGGATAAAGAAGACATATTTTTTGTATCGAATCTTTATTTTTTAAGTTTTGTAATTTTTTAGAGCACCAATTGAGGCAGTCTTATCATATATTAATAGAATAACTATCTAATTAATCTTAAATAGTATTGTACTTTAGTTGTACCGGAATATTGTGTAACAAGTTGGATAATAAAATAAGTTTATTATTACATGTGACTTATTCTTATAATTTAAGTAGATATCTTACATTAGGAATACAATAAATAACTTAAAAATTATAACATTATTGAGACTGCACAAATTAATTATTGACGACGGGAATGAGGAAAACCATCGAGAAAAATATTGCATTCAATATCTATATTTTCCAAAGAAAATATGAGTTTGATGCTACACTTAATAAACCTTCATAAACAGTTAAAGCTACACTTGTATGTTAAATATATTAAAATTACTTATAAAGGATTAGTCATTCAATTATATTATTCAGTTAAGAATGACTTGACAAGCACAATACAGAAAATTTTTCATAATATAATACAGATCTAGACTTTTCGTAACGCAACACATAAAATACTTCATAATTAAACAAATTTTTATATAGATATCTATCTAGATTTGATGACTCTCTACAGCGTCAGGCGGCAGGCCGTTGGTCGCAGTCGGCGGAGCGACCATGAAGGACAGGAACCCATCAACGTCTCTCATTTCCTTGGACGTGAACTTGGCAGAGATTTGATGGCGACCAGCCCACGGTGGCGTCAACTTATACTGGGCAGTCGCGAACTCTCCTGGCGCCACATTCTGGGAAAACAAAGAGTTACGTCGGTAAGTAAGCTTCGCATAAATCCAAACGCGGTGCCCTGCGGTACTCCCGCTACAGCTAAGCAAACGCGACGTAGTTCACGCATGTTAAGACAGATGGCGCTGCTAGTATCACTTCAACCGATTATAAATATTTAAACCTGGACACGACGTTACAGGAAAATCTTTAGTATGATTATGTACAACTTATTTAAATTGAATGATTGTTGTTACATTGTCTAGTTTCATCGTTATTACTCTGCCCCAGTTTAGGGATAATTAAAAAACTACAGTAGAAGATAGTGCTAGAGGTACATAATAAATATTGGCTTACCTCATCCAACTGAATCTTGAGCTGCTTATCAAGTCCAGGTCCTTGAATGTAGAACTTGCACTTGGTGAGTGGGATGGGCAGTGGGTTCTCCACCTTGACGGAGACGGTGAACTCTTGGCGGGACACTGGTTTTCCATCAATACTGATTTTAATATCTGGGTTGCGGACTCTGAAGTCATCTTGGGCGAAGAAGTCGAAATTCCTGTCCACGATTGACGCCAAGCAGGCGATGTTGAAGGACGCCTGCAAAATTGTAAGAACATTATTAATGACTAGCTGACCCAGCAAACTTTGTTTTGCCATAAAAATACCAAACATTTATCTACCCTACCTACCCTACCTTACACTACCTACCCTACCCTACACTACACTACCCTACCCTACCCGACCCTACACTACCCTACACTACCCTACCCTACCCTACCCTAACCTACCCGACCCTACACTACCCTACACTACCCTACCCTACCCTACACTACCCTACCCTACCCTACACTACCCTACCCTACCTATCCTACTCTACCTACCCCGCATACATGATTCAGCGCACGCAATGGAAGCTCTCAAAAAGGAATATTTTTGCCCGTTTTTGCAACACTTTTCATTTATGTTCAGCTCCTATTGGTCGCAGCGTGATGTTATATAGCCTATAGCCTTCCTCGATAAATGGACTATCCAACACAAAAAGATTTTTTCAATTCCAACCAGTCGTTCCTGAGATTAGCGCGTTCAAACAAACAAACAAACAAACTCTTCAGCTTTATAAATATATATAATATATTATATTATATAGTATAGATGAATAAAGAAAAATTATTTCATATTTAAACAAAAGATTACAAAGAAGTATGTAGTTGGAAACCCAAAGCAGATGCAAGAGTTAACTACATATAAGTGTGTATATCAATGAACAATAAAGTACTATCGAAATAATTCGATGGTGTAGTGGCAAAATTAGTAATTAAGATTCTACCTGGCTGCAAGGAAAGGGTTATGTTTTTGGCGCGTATCTTGTATGTTTGTATGTATGGAATATTCTTTATTGCCTCATATCGTTCAAACTACTTGGCGGATTTTTATAATTAAGACATCGTTAGATAGGTCTTGAGCGCCCAAGTGTTCTTAGCTAAGTGCCGTTAAAAAAAGGAACATGGCGGATTTTGGGCGCCATATTGTGGGGTTGCAATCTTTTTTCTTCCATGCCCATCGAGTGGGGTATCAAAATTAAGGGTTTTTAGAGGAGATTACAAAAATATAAACAGGATTCATATTCGTAAACTAGCTGACCCCCTGATCCTCCGACAGCACAGCATGAAATTTCTTGTTTACAGCTTTTTAGTTCGCTTCTTAAGCAGGCGGGTCTTTGATTTTTAAATTATCTTTTTTTATTTTCAAAGATTTATTGATTTATGTAAACACACGCCTTCCTTTCTAATGGGACTCTGGCAGAACCTACAGACGGCCATACACTTCAAGCTTATACAGCTTTTGCTTTATTTTCTTAAAATTATATATTACCTGATCAACCAGCTTCTTGTAATAGTCATCGAAGGTGACCAACATCTTGACGAGCTCTTTGCCTTCTGGCTCGAGCTTGAAATCGAACTCGGTCCTCTTCACTCCTTCGCCTGTCACTCCAGTATACGTCACAGTGTCTACACGGAGGATACCCTTCACTTGGTGGGAGTTGGAATTTGAGCGATTCTTGATGTGTAGGACCTGGAAATATGGATATTTTGTTTTGTCAAATTATAAACTTGTAGTGGCCAAAACAGAGACTTATATAACCGTATATGTTTGTTGTGATTATAACAACACCGTATGCTTGGTTATACAGTCCAGATATTGAGCTGAGTGGTGCCAATCCATGCGCCATGTTCGTGAACGGGCGCCATCAGTTGGGATTTCATGTCATAACTTGACTAAATTTATTTTTGAATTATTTGTTTTACTCTAGACACTTTTAAGTGCACGTCTTTTTAGATCTTTCTTACACATGTATTTTTCCATCCAGAATGTTATAACCACATAATTGTAATTAAAACTAATGGAAAAGAGTGTCCGTGGAGTTTCTTGCACATTCTTCTCCATAGAGACCTACTAACGCTTGCAAATGTGCAACTAACTATTTGATTGATTGATATTCAAAGAGTGTGTTACGTGACTTAGAAAAGTGTTACATCGAACAACTGTTGTTAAGTGATTCGAATTGGTGAAATTAGAGATTTGATTATTCGAGATCGCATGGCTACGGTGTTAAGTTTTTCGTGGTAGCTTGCAGTCGTTGTTAAGTGTTTCTTATTAGTAAACTTACGGGGACGTGTTATTCGATGTAACACTTTTCTAAGTCACGTAACACACTCATATTCAAAGTATTTCTGTACCCACTGTTACAGACACTTCTCCGGTGCCGTTGCATAGGATTTCGCAAACTAACATGCTATGGATCGTACATCTCGATCGTGCGTACATAAATCTAAGCAATACTATTAAAAATCAACACATACCACATTGAAGTTTTGTCCAATCTTGATGTCGTCGAGTAGCTCAAAGTCGAAGGTGACGTCATTGAAGGCGTCGTTCAGGTAGTAGCGCGCGAAGATGCTCTCCGACTTGCGCAGTGCCTTCTCCATCGTCATGCGCTCTTCACGGCTTCGCTCGGGGTACTTGTAGGTGTTCGTGATGTCCTGGAATTAGAGGAAAGTGATAATGGGAATAGTGATAACATAAACCCACACCTGTATTCACCGAAGAGCGAGGCAGAGGAGTACCTGTAGTACATCCACCTTTCGCCAGTTAAGGTACAAGTTGGTAGCCGACTACACGCAGCAGCAGCAGATGACGTGTCGTAGCGACACTACTGTTTCCTATATACATATTTCTATGTAATACCTTCCGCAGCTAGCGACACGTCGCCCGACTACACGTCGCACGATCGCAGACCGTAGATCAGTAATAGTCACCAGTAGTGAGTGAGTGTAGTCTGTAGTCAGACATTTCGTCTCACGGAACACTCAGAACCAATAAGAATACAGCGCTGCTGTCTGCAGTCGGGTTCGAAATCATGACTGCAGAGACAGGACGCAACGACGTGTTGTGGCGACATGAAGCGACGACACGTCTGCTGCTGCTGCGTTTAGTCGGCTACCAACTTGTACCTTTTTTTTGAGTCCCAAGTAATGGGGGCCGAGCTTATTGCCATCAATAGGGCACACATCCAGACTCCTGGCTGCTACCACAGTATAAATATGGACGAGCAGGAAACATGCGCATCGACGACACCCCTAAGCGGCCCGCACTACTGACAGCATCGCGAAAACTGCTTAGAGGTCTCGTCGATGTACTTGTTTTGTGTGCCGTTTCGAGCGTTTGTATGTAGTTTCCGTACTGTTTGTCCATATTTACACTGTGCTGCTACCGAGAAGTTCCAGATTGAAAATCCCAATATTTCTTTGGCCAACACACTTTCACTAGACCAACGAGAATATATTTAAGAAAAAAATACAGATGGTCTCGCTCGGGATTTTGTTGCACCACTCATTCCCAGCTAAAAAACTAGTAAGAGTAGGAAGTGGTGAACGGCGGGCGTATTGGGGAATTGTTTTTGTGTAAATTTTGAAATGAAGTTAAATAATTAAAAGTAAAATATGTTTTAAACAAGCTTTAAATGGAATGAAAAGTACGAAATGAGCCCAAACACGATGGTACTATTTGGTCTAGTTCAGGAGTTGCTAGGGCCACCTTCCAGCTCCTTCATGAGACCAGCTTCATAGTATCAAACAAGTTAAATGTTTCCAAAGTTACATAAGTAAACCAAGTTTCAGCTAAATCGGATACCAGCAGCCTAATTGTGTAAGTAAATTCGGCAACGGAAACAATCTGGTTCTTTCTAAAAAACACACACATACACAAAAAAGTTGAATCTTTATGCAACTTTTTTGTGTATGTGTGTGTTTTTGGGAAAGAACCAGATTGTTTCCGTTGCCAAATTTACTTACACAATTAGGCTGCAGGAAGTGTTTGAAAAATCGATTAATAGTTGCCGTACACTTATATGAAATCAATGTAATATTAAGCTTGTAAAAAGTACCGATATCAGCTTTATTTGAATACATTATTTTAAGATTTTTGATTTTAAGACCTTGGCTTATTTGAATACATGGCTTTTGATTTTAATACCTTGGCTTATTTGAATACATGGCTTTTGATTTTAAGACCTTGGCTTATTTGAATACATGGCTTTTTAATTTAAGAACTTGGCTTATTTGAAATTAATGTATAAAGCAAGACTATAACAAGTTTGGCATTCTAGTGAAGAGAGAAATTAAAGTATTATAGCCGTATAATTGCTAAAATAGTATTAGAAATTTTCTACATACCTCGCGTTCCATTTTGCCAATAGTCTTTGTTGAAATATTCTGTCCAATAGAGACTGTGTCACGGGCCATCAGTTTTAGCGGTTGAATCTCGCCCGAATATTTCCATAACACCTAAAAGTAAGAATGCACAAAATTAATTTTAGTTACATCTTTCTTCATCAACAACGTACAGCAATAATTATCCATCTATTAGAGAGCAATTAATTACAATAACTTGAAAATAAATATAATTGAATTGAAGACGCTTAAACCATTCCGGGCTATAGATTTAAGAAGTTCGTAATTACCTTATCAGCATTAACTTCGGCGAAAACGTAGGCGGCATCGTAAGGTCTCTGTAGTTCTCCGTCCCTCACTGCTCTTAGAGAAGCTGGTCCGCATCGGTACACGTCCTCAGAGGTCTCTTGTGGCGTTGAGTCTAAGGCCTGCCAGCCACCATACTCTGGTCCCAAATCTGGACGGTCAAACCATACCTGTGAAACAACAATAGCCAAGTTATTTTTGACCAAAGTGCATTTTTCTGTAAAGATGTTTTTAGTTCTACTTGTTAAACTCGTAATCGAAGTGAGTGATTTAATAGTAGTTTATGCAATGGTCATATAATAGGGCTTATTAAAACACGAGCGTGTGTTTATCACATGAGGCGAAGCCAAATATGATAATATTAACACGCGAGTGTTTTAATACCTAATTATATGCCGTTGCATACACTATTTTATCTTCACTCATAGAGTTGAAATAAAATAAAAGTGGAAAAGGAAATGGAATATGCATTTTGGCGGGCAATTTAGATTCTCATTGCACCATGACTGTCAATGTCAATGAGCCCATAAGCGCCAATAAATTAAAAAGTAAAAGTGTGCTATAAAAATTAAAAAAATATGTTATGATGCAATTGTTTGAAAATCGAAGGAAAATGTTGAACAGTAATGGTTTTTTTAAATTTTATTTTACCTTTCACGAATATAAACTACGTGTTGCAATATTTTTTGAATTCATATTTGGAACATTACGTTGTGAGTGTAGATAAAATTAGTTGCAATATCAAACAGTAGCATCTGCTACATCGAGAAAACTACGCAGAAAGATATTTTGCAATAAAAGCCTATGGCCTATGTACAAACACCATAAGAGTGGTAATAAAGATTGAAAGTTAATAGCTTTAAACATTCAAAGGTTATCTGGGTGTTATTTATACCTTTAACGAAATGAGTCATCTATCGATCTGATTTTGCGTAGGCGGCAAACGCATACACTTAGAGACTATTTAAAGCGTCGACAATGCGCTTAGCAGCAATAACCCACGATTCGTTGCGTCATAAAAATTGCAATCATGCAAAACGCACGAAAGTACACTAAACAATGCATTAAAGCCGGCAAAACTACACCAAAGCTACCAGCAACAAACCCTTGCATAGATTGTTTCCTCACCTCATTCCAAACGTGATAGTTCCACACAGAGTCCCTGGTGAACTCCTCAATAGTGTTGCCTTTGTCATCTTTGATAATATCGATGGTAAGACTGCCTTGACTGTCGTGAGCTGCATCGTATCCAGACACGGGCCGGCAAGGAATGCCCAGAGCTCGACAAACTGTAAAACAGAATCGCATAAGCATTATTTTTTAAATATAGTGTACCCGTTGATGAATATTTTTTGGGCCTGCTATGGTTTATTAAGTAAAGTATTGTAACTACACTTACTTGTAGTCAGCACCCCAGCGTACACCCAACACTGTCCATATTTCACGGGCTTTTTCTTCTCATAATACTTCTGCAAGATGGCCAACGAACCGACCCACTTGAGTGGATGAGTGCCTCCGCTGTAGTCCGACACATCGGCAGCCCAGTTGCCGATGACAACACCGTTGTCATCTTGTGCATTCACTGCTGCTGACAACGCCCTGCATGTCCGGATTGGGTCACTTCTGGCGCGGCCTTTAACCTAGAAAAATAAAGGCTTGGTAAATAATTCTAGTAAATCAACGGGTCATGATTACTTGCAAACATAGTTAAATAACGGATCTCTCCGCTTTTCTTATCTAGAAAGTTACGGCGAAACAAGTTTCAGAGTGGAAATCTTAAAAGAACCTACCTTTCCAATTTCTCTGACTAGATAAAGTGCACAGTCCAATATATCTTTCTCGTATTGTGCATAGTTCCAGGGTGTTGGTTTGATACGGTTGTATACTCCTCTGAACATTAATCCTCCATCTTCTAGGACGTATTCGTCACGATGGCTGTGACCTGTAAAAAACCCAGATATTCTCTTTTATTTTGATTTGCTTTTAGTTATACATTCGTTTACAGTTTTAACAGTAGACATTAATGATTTTGACGTAGGTATTAGAGAAGCAGAGAGGTGGTGGCCCGGTGGTAACGGCCGCGACTTAAAAATTGTAGGTCATAGGTTCAAACACAGGGAGGTGCTTTACTTTGTGTAAAATTATTACATCACCACTGCTTTCAAACGGTGACGGAAAACATCGTGAGAAAACCGGCTGTCTTAGAACCAAAAATTCGAAGAAATGTGAGATCTACCAACATGCACTGGGCCCGCGTGGTGGATTACGGCCCATTCCCTCTCACAGAGAGAGGAGGCCTGCACGTACAACGGACCAAATGCGAGTCTAAGTGCGGAAAAGGGGTTCATCTATCGTATCCTAGAGAAGCAGTTTATTTAAAGTTTCCAGTGGAATAAGCTCCAGGCTAGAAAGTATACGTACCTGGCATATAAACGGTATCAGTCAAACACCAAGGGTTGAAGAGCACGTAGATCGGCAAAGGATGTCTGTAGCTAAGAGAGCTGCCTCCACTAAGTCTTGTGTCCACATCGAGTCTCCAGGCGGCCACAATGCAGTCAGCGGCTGGAGTCACAGCTACCATTAGGTGGGAGTCCACCTGACCCTCGTACGTTGCACTCCATGCTCCGAAGGTCTCGGAACCTTTCTCGAGTAAAGGTACAGCGGCGGAACTCTCGTCTGACGGCCCTCGCGTTTCAACATCTAAGCAACAGAAATTATGGGCATGTCAAAGTTATTTTTATCACTTACGTCGTCCAATAAGCAGTTTTACGTAACAACCCATCGCTGTTCTAACACGTAATTAATTGGAAAGATACTTATGAGATACCAGATAGGTATTTTAAAATTGGACCTTGAACGTTAACATGTATCAGCGCCTGCTATCATAACCCAACAAATTGAATGTCTATCCTATCTTGCGATTTTTTTACGTTGTAATGGTAATCTACAGACAAAGAGGGCTTATCTACAAAAACCCTGTTAAGCTTTTGACAAAAAAAATGCTGCTATGTTTTAGCTCGACCTTGGTCAATTCGTTGAGTAATATTTATTTTTAGAATTAATTTTAGCCAGTGTAGACCTTTAGGTCAAGCATTCCAAACCTGTCGTGGTTAGTGGACCTACCCACGACAACAGCAATAAATTAAATATACAGACCTGCAACGTAGAAAATGAAGGATACGGCATCTCTACTAGCATCGTACGGCCTGTTCAGTAATATGTCTAGTTTGAAGGCCTGTCCTCTTCGCACGACCAGGCATTTGTCGACGTTTCTTGTCATCAAGTTAAACTTGTTCGTGTGGTGGTTCTCGCCATTTGTGTCGACACAGAAATCAATTCCCTGCACCGCAAGCACGCCTTGACGTGTTGCATCGACGATATCTGAATAAACAAACAGACACTATGTTACAATGCATTCAGAAACATATAGAATAATATGTTACGAGTAGGTAGGCACAGGACATGTTGCAAAACAATTTGGTTTAACTCATTTAGGACCTTGAAACAATAAGGATAAATTTGTGCCAACATCAAATTTTGAGGTAATTTACATGAGCAAATCAGAAGATCAAAGAGTCCCAAAAATTTCGTAATAAAACCAAACAACTAATGCATTATTATTTCAATGTCCATATAGTTATATAGTAGATATAAACGCCAATGGATCATTATGAATGAAAACTACCGAACCTATTTGTCATGATCAAAAATTTTCGCGCCCAATAATTGGCTGCTGGCCAAGTTGTCGATCTTACAATAATACATTATACACATATTTCGTAAATAACATTAAGTAAGTTCATTTAGCTGTTAGATTCGAGATTCTCAGTTTCATTTAAACAAGTTTACGATTTTATCTAAGTAACTCTTGTATAGGCTTTTAAAGAATTTGGTCACACGGTCACACCAAGATATTTCAATGATACGACCAGTCTTGCTTGTACTGTATTTATAGGAAGCTATAAGTTTATAACTAGTTAATATTTTCATCTGACTTTTCATTTATTACCTGGCTGAAACGGCACATTCAAAATAACATGTCTTTCGCGCCCCCCAAAACACCGCCGCCAAAAACTTCGAATATAATCCATTTTTACGATCACATTAAACTCTCAACTAATTTAAACATTACAAAAACACTGGTAGCCACACAAACATCCTTCAGTTTCGTTCACAATCGACCACAGTTCGTAAGCTGCTAATTATATGAACATACGTGTAGTTCTTTTTGCATGCGGTCATGGACTGCGGACTGCAGCGTGAAACTCAGCAACTACTCCAAGACGGACGGTGATGTCATCGTCAAACAAGCAATGAAAAGCTTCATCCAGATACTGAGAAAACGATTCTGTTCATTGACTAAACCAAGGCTGGTCTTACTCATATCATTAGTAAATGACAAAATCATGCCTTAGACAGAGAGGTGATATCATAAAAGTGACAACTTTACTGATCTATGAATTCATTGCTAAACAATTTTCTATTAGACATTCATGTTAATGAATTGAGATCAGGTAATATATCAATGATTAGTCAAGGATGTAAGGCATAGATATTACATTAGATATTAATATTATAATAGCCAAAAAAATTAAATTTAATATACGTTTGTCAACGGACTGTGAAGTCATCTGGTAATTCAATATTACAATTATTTGTACCTACTTCTTCAAAATCAAGGTTCGTCATAAATCTTAAGACGTCGTTACGATACTTATGTGGATTTAAACAGATTTTTGATCTTTTCTAAACATTGCCATAATATTTCACGTATTTATAAATCTATCCAAATCTACCTTTTGCAGCACCTTTTATACATTGTAAATCTCAACCTACCAGAATAAATAGTAGATATATATCAATTAACACGTACATTTGACTCTTTAATGCGGGTCAATTGAAGTCGTGCGTTCTCATATCTTCATTTGATAACCATTGAGTAATTCATTACGATTGTATATTAATGAAATTAATTGGATTGCATAAGAAGGACAGTCTTTTTAATTGTGTGGAATTTGATGTACATTTCCGACGTCCAGTTTGCTCTATACTGGCGTTTTACCTAACATCCTTCCAAATAATCACGCAAATAGCTCCGAATTTACTCAACTGATCTAAATAGGAGTTTAGACAACTCAATACCATTGACCTCACAAAGTTTTTAGAGCTGGGTCGCTAAGGAACAACTCAAGCATACTAAACACTAAACAAGGCCGGCCGACTCCTTTCATCGCCCGTCTAGTAAATAACTTATTTGGTATTAATTACTACGTGGGATGGTAGACCTGCTATACCGGGATATCTTGGCCTTCGGGATAATCAGCGAATAATACATGGTCCCACTCACACCGCACACGGCGATCGCGTAGGCAAACGATAGGAAGCGATAGATGCGCTTAGATAACTATTAATTGATACCATACTTAGATGAGTGCTTGATTTTAATCAATGAATAAGATCTTATCTTGCTTACTATTCAAATTACATGTACACGTGTGATTTTAGATCAGTACTTTGCATTTATCAGATTCACTCTCATCTCATGTTCATTCTGAGTCCGATCTAGGTTTAAAGGATTTGCTGGGGTTAACCGGACAACGCTACAACCTTCTGCTCAACTTGAAATAAATTTTAATGACACTTCTTTTCTTTCCATCTTTTTATTTTTCTTCTTTATCGTTTTCATCTTCACGAGCATTTATCAATTCGGTATAGTGAATAAAACATTTTGTAATGTGAACCTGATAAACAAATGAATTGGAATTCGATAACTAGGTATTTCTAGACACTCAACGCGTTTTCCTTTTGATCTCATAAATTAGAGGAAGCACATCAAAGTGGACTAATACTACCTAATAACTAATTCAATATAAAACTGGATGAATGTAGAGTGTAAATCTTTACTACAGCTTGTTACATTATTATTGTTTTCTTCAAGAATAGCTTCTGAAAGTTCATCACATATTTCTAGATTAACAATTCTTTATGAGGGCAATCGCTTTACCAGTGAACGTAAATAATAATTAGTATATATCAATGACTTATAATTGCTCAAGATAGGGCTATTTATAAAGCATAAAATCAATCACTCACAGAGTTATTTATTTTTATCAGTATCGAAGAAATTCGCGCATTTTAGCTGTTCAAATCAAGGCTGAATATTTTAGTCTTGTTCCATGTCAGAAGTCATATACACAGAATTTTATACAAAAATTGTACGCTTTACAGCTTAGTATTTTAATGAACTCTATTAGTTTCCTTCCTTTAAGATTCCATGGATCATCAACTGATCATCGTGCTACCCTTTTCCCATTGTATTTGGGGTCGGCACAGCACATTTTTTTTATAATTATGTTATTTTACCTTCATCATCATACACTCCTTATTAATAGTTATAGTGATAGTTTATAAAATGTATCAATGCCTTTTGCGCACCTCTAACCAAATCATCGAAGTTTTATCAATAAGGATTATATTGTACAAAACTAAAAACGACTATGATCGCTAGCGATTCCAAAAATTCCTTTTTTCCAACCTGACCTACTTTTATTTGACTGCAGCATCAACACCTGCCCACAATAACTAAATTACGACCTAGAATTATGATCGCGCGCACGAAACACGAACTTTTTAATTATTTCAGTCTATTTCAGGAACGAATCTCGGTTTCAGTGACTCACTTACAACCAAAGGATTACGTAAGAACGGAAGACGATGGTCTACGAAATTTGGGTATTTTTATTGACTTGGTTTGTTAAGAAAACGCCGCGATGTCCGGATACTTTGACAACTATGTATTGACATTGGCAAATGTGGAAAATATCGCACGTTGCAAACCTTTTCGAAGGTCCTAAGTTCCCGTTTAGTCATGTCTTCTTTGACGTCAGCAAGTTTAGTAAATTACTTATCTATAGTTACATATATACGTCCACAATTCAGTGGGTCAGTAGGACAGGGGATTCAAAAATCAAGGTAAGAAACATTGTATGCTAACATTCTGAATGCTCTTAGTATTCATGAAGCTATTATTGCCAATTTTCTTGACAAACGATGAAACATACGCTATCTATCAAGACATAGTTTTTTTTTATGAATCATTCGCGTAAAGTTTAGGAAAACTTCAAAGGATTACGAGGGGCTTAAGGCATTAATTCTTTTCGTTCTAGTCGCCTTAAGGCGCCGATTCCCTTGAGTAGCTGATTTTAAAATGAGAATCACGTCTAAATGGCTAGTCGTAATTTATTGGAAAAAATATATGTTATATAAGACCATTTTCTTAATAATTTCAAACTACTAAATTTCGGGTCGCGCGGGTGAGAAACGAGTGCGCGAGTTTTTTGTACTTTCCTTATTATTCTATGACTTTAAAAAAAAGCTTCAGATCAAAATGTAGATAATTAAATTGTCTTTGATATGGTGTCGATTTCATTAAAATACGCCCAGCGGTTTTGTTGTGATTGTCGTGTTTTTGGCCGTTTTAGACATAACTTTACAAATTAATTACACTATGTTATACGAATAAAACTTAAAATTTGCTCAGATGAAATTATTAAAAAAATGGTCTAATATAACATATAATTTTTCCAATTAATTACGACTAGCTGTTTAGACGTGATTCTCATTTTAAAATCAGCTACTCAAGGGAATCGGCGCTGGTCTCGTCGGTGCGTATGTTTGTGTGAGTGTGCCTTTTCGAGCGTTTGTAGGTAGTTTCCATACTGTCAGACGCGGAGCGTTTACTATTCGAAACTCATCTTATAAACTTCAAATTCAAAATGAGCTGGTTTAAATTTTCAGTTCCAAATCTCTACTTAATATTACGAATAACAATAAGGTGTTGCAGTTCACATATTAAACATGCACTCGCATCTTCATATATTAGGTATGCGTGCGTGACCGATCCGAAACCGGTTTCATACATACGTTGGTAACTTAAGTACCTACGCTAATAAAATTTGTCTTAAGTCTTAGTAATCAAGAAGCTAATTATCGTCTTCTTAGGATATGAATTTTTAAGTGTCGATGTGAAACTGTGAATGATGATCGATCCTTAAGGTTCCCCTAGTCGACGGCACGAACTATTATGTTCGCGGGGTTAAAATGCATGCTATTTCATCCGACAACACGTGCGAAAGAAATTGATGCTGTGATGAGCAGTAAGAAGCTAGTTCTCGTACGAATTAGCACTTTTGCAAATTTGTAGTGAAATGGATGATGATTTAGGACGAAAATGAGCGCGTTTTTTTTTATAAACAGACCTTTGGGAGTCTAGATATCATGAAAAAACTACTAAATGTATATTTTCAAAATTAAATTATTTGCATTGTTATATTACTAATCTATTCCTGTATGGAGGCCGTTTTGCAATTTTCCTTCTTCCTATGGTATTTATTTCCGCCCAAAGATGCGTTAAAATTAGTGTTGAAATATGGGACTTTCGACGCTCATAACTTTCAAATATTGTATTTTTTTGCTTTTCTGTTTCCATGCAGGGCTAGATAATTATGAGACTAATTGGTATTATTTTTTATTTTGAACTTACATCGTCAAACAGTGGAGCAAATCGCTAGACTACATTTGTATGGAAGAATGTTTGACTAGTGTAACCTTAATGTTTACGAATGTATAAAGTGTATGGGTCTTGGACGTAAAGTTGTAGGACGGATCTGCGCTCGCTAGTTCACCTTGGAATTGCATGTTGCATGACATAAGCGTACAGCCTCTATTACTTATTCGTCAACTCGTTTAAGAAACATTCCTTGCGATCTCTAAAGAGTTTTGTATGTAATGACCTAGCCTTTAGCGATTTTTTTGGGTTCCGTACCCAAAGGATAAAAACGGGACCCTATTGCTAATCTACTTTTATTGCTACTGTCCGTTTGTCTATCTGTCGGTTTGTCACCAGACTGTATCTCATGAACCGTGATAGCTAGACGTATGAAATTTTCACAGATGATGTATTTGTCTTGCCGCTATAACAACAAATGCGAGTCGGACTCGCGCACGAAGGGTTCCGTACCTTCATCGCAAAAAAAGCATAAAGATCACGTTGGTTGTATGGGACCCCACTTAAATATTTATTTTATTATTTGTTTTGTATTTGTTGTTATAGCGGCAAATACATCATCATCTGTGAAAATTTCAACAGCCTAGCTATCACGGTTCATGAGATACAGCCTGATGGTGACAGACGGACAGACAGACAGACGGACCGCGAAGTTTTAGTAATAGGGTCTCGTTTTTACCCTTTGGGTGCGGAACCCTAAAAATTACAAAAATGTATGGGAATGTCAAACTCTACCGAAATCTCATTTGATCAATCCCTTATATAGCCCAATATTGGCATTTTCCATGCATTTTGACTATCGATCGGCAGATGTTTCCAATCTAATTCGATTGAGAATAAAATTGCAGCTATCCTATTGAAATCAGCTATTTTTGTGATGGTCAACATTTATTTTTCAACCACTACTGGGCGAAGGTTTCCCCTGGTTTCCCCCATAGCTTTCTACTCTTTCCAGAGATATGCCTTCACAGACCAATCTACAATCAAAATTCTAAGTTAGTGTACAGCGTATTTTGACCTATTTCGGGAACTTAATGCGAAGGGGAGATAGAAGTCTAGAAAAACTGGTCATTGTTGGCAATACCGAAGGGAAAAGAGCACGAGGCCGGTCGCCAACACGAAGGTCTGACCAAGTGAAAGAAGCTACGTCCTCAAGCTAATTTCAGCAGGTGGTGATGGCAACTTTGGACCGGAATCGATGGAGGCAGATTTTCTGCTTAAAGGGGTCCAGTGACCACGATCATTAGTGTACAAAAATATGTAATTTTTATGGACTGTAATTTCTATTACAGACATGTAATAGAAATTACATGACTTTGATTGAATTATCCTTATACAACACAATCTATTTTATGACCACAAATGACGGTAATTGCTTACTGTAATAAAATTAATAACAACAAAGTTGTAGGTAGTATCTGGTACCTAAGACCAAACTATGTAGGTTTTACCAATAAAGTCATGAATGAATAAACATTGCAAAATAATTATTATTATTTATTTGTACCTAATGGGGAAAATTTGATGACTTAGAGGCCCATGACAATTCATTTAGTACGTAGGTACCACAGACATTAATCTAAGTAAATAACGCGATTGTATTGTTTGTACTTCGCGTGCCAAAAAAACGGAGTAAACTTACGAACAATGATCGTAATCTGAGCTTTTCATTTAGCATTAACACCGGAAATCCACCGATGAATTAGAATAATAGACGAACTTCTGTAGTACTCAAAAATCTGAATTAGAAAAAAAAATAAGGCCATAGAAGACAAAAAAAAATGCCAATTCTTAAGAAATTGGCATATTTTTTTAAAAAACCTTCTAAGTCCAATATCTCAAAAACGGTTAGTTTTAGGCTGGGGTGTTTCATAGTCAAATTAGTCAGAAATGATGTAAACTATATCCTCTTAAATGGATCTAGGTCGACTTAACCAGTGACCCTGTATAAAGCATTATACATATTTTTGAAAAAGGAATACGCATTTATTATGCAGTTATGATTATTAAATGAAATTACGAAAACCGACGAGGCCGTATGAGCTTGATGCCTTTGCTTTTCCGACAAAAAAATTTTAGTCTAGGAATTTGCCGCGTTTTTGTTTTCTTCAATTAAATAAACATTAAGTTTATTTTAATTTATTTTTATATGTCATTATTTTTAATAAATGCTTATCTCATATTATTATTGTGATATTTTTTTCGCAAATGGTACGAAAAGTAGAGTATTTTCCTCGGTGATAAAGCTGTCTTAGTCTTGGGTGAACTTAAATCCCTCGCTACACTCAGGACTCGCCTTAAAACACCCTCGCTACGCTCGGGAGTAAACCTCGAGTCCTTCGTTACGCTCGCGATTTAAATCGTCACCCGCGACAGAAGACACTGCTTTATCCCCTTGGTTTATAATCTACTATTTATTTATATTGAGCTGTAAAGAATGTATAGAAAAAGTTGGCCGAGGCATTGGAAAATGCAAATGTTTTCTTTCATTGGTAAGTAAATTTGTTTTTAAATTGTTTGTGATAAAGTGGCGCACGCTTTGATTTTTATACAGATGGAGGGAATTGCGTTATCTAGTTAGATTTATGTCTGTGGTAGGTACTTACTCGTATTTTTAGGTCATTACATACGTTACATAATGTGCTTATATTATAAGCACAATGATAAGGCAATTGGAAATTTTAGGTGTTTGTTTTAAATAATGTTGAATTTACCTGATTATCTCATTTTCCTACAGGTGCTTATGCGTTGGGGATAATGCGATGGCGTTTTGAAACATATTTCCTGAACCAAAATTCCTTGTTTGCTCACATTACCAACAAATATATTATCGTATACCTAATTTAAATGGGTTATAGCAGTAGATATAAAACGACAACGTTGGTAAAACGACACTTAGGGCCATTCTTTAGCAGTGGACTTCATTAGATTGAAGTTAGTAATGATTATGATGGTGCCGAAAAGATTACTTATCTAAAAAAATGTTAACATACAAATTAAAACCAACTTTCAACAGAAAACACTACAAAGCGAAAAATAAAACTCTTTTCGGAAGTCGGTGTCTTTGATGTCTATTTATTTTCGTTTTTGGTACCGACTTATAATTTTTTTTTTTCTTTGCAGTGTTTTATTTTGGAAGTCGGTATATTTTTTGTTAAAAGTATTTTATTTTAACCCCCGCCGGGAAAAGAGGGGTGTTATAAGTTTCACGTGTGTTGCTGTGTATTTGTGTATCTGTGTGTCTGTATGTGGCATCATAGCGCCTAAACGGATGAACCGATTTTGATTTAGTTTTTTTGTTTGAAAGGTGATTTTGTTGAAAGTGTTCTTAGCTATGTTTGAATAAAATCGGTTCAGCCGTTCAAAAGTTATGGGCGTTTAACTGTTTGAATAGGGGTGTTTACGCAAGATAAATGTGTCGGGAGTTTTTGAAATTTTACTTTTTATTTTTGTTTCTTATCACCATAAAATACGCATTATTAAGTATAACCTAAAAACTATTCGTCAGATCTTGATTTAAATGGGACCACATGAAAAGCACCAACTTTCAAATAAAAAAAGGATCATCAAAATCTGTTCACAATTGGCGGAGTAATCGCGTTACAAACATACAAAAACATACAGTCTAATTGAGACCTCCTCTTTTTGAAATCGTTTGAAAATAAAGCATATAGTATTAAGGCTTAGGAATTCTCAGATAAATAAGAGTAGGTAGGTTTAAGGTACTAATTATTAGGATAAGACCCAGCATAACTTGTCTGATCCTAATGACATGAGCAATTAAAATCTACGCTATAGGTACTATTAAGTATAGGAACATGCGTAGGTAGGCAGGCGCCAACGCAATGCAATGATATTTTTAAACATGCGTTTTTAATAGCTGTCAATTACGTCTTTATTAGAATATTTTATTGTTTTTACACGACTGCCGAAGGAGGGTAATGTGTTTATCAGTCTATGTATGAATGTATGTTTGTTGCTATGAGGCGTTCTAGAGACCAAACGCGAGGGCTGATTTTGATGATTCTAATCGATTCGTCTTAACCCTGCGAGTGTCACTTTTACATTAAAATTGTTAAATAACAAAATTTTGGGCCGCCATATTGTGCGGCACCATTTTTTTTTCTTCCTAACCCATCGTGTGGGGTATCAAAATAAAGGGTTTAAGAGGTGATTTCAAAAATATATAAAACTTATATGTTTAAATGTACCTAATTCTAAAAAAAAATAACTAAAAATTATAAATAAAAAGAAGTTCATTAAAAAACATGAAACCCGACTGCACGATTTTCTTCTTACGTCTTTTTAGTTCGCTTTTTAAGCAGTCGGGTTTTTCTTTTTTCAATTACCTTTTTTTAATGTTTTGTTAACTCTGGGAACGTTTAATGACATCACAAACAGCAGAAAACGTAGTATACCTACTACAAATTGTTTTACAAAGATTCATAATTTTTTAACGACATCTTAGACAAGAAAAATTTTATCCTATGCTTATCTGTCTATGTAAACAAAGTCATCTAAACGCCTGCTGATAAAAATAAGAACGACTAACCTTTTCTATATTTTATTACTGACCTTAATAAAATTGCTATAACAAATACCCATACAAGAGCGCCGACTGAATTTCTTAAGTTAAAAGTCATACTTCGAAGTTTGGCTCTCGTCTATTTCCTTCTCCAATATTGGACCAATTTAAAAGATATTCCATTAACTGGTAAAGTAAGATATATACTATGTCCCTATGTTTTCTTTTATCAAATGTCAAATTGGTACACTAAGCCTCTGTTGATAGCGCAATTTTGAGCATTTTTTGAGGGTTCTAGTGCTTCTAAAGATAATGTATCATCAAAAAGGAAAACATAGGGACATAGAATATATCTTTAATTTTCAGTTAATGGAATATCTTTTAAATTGGTTCAATATTGGAGGAGAAAATAGACAAGAGCCAAACCTCGAATTCTGACTTTTTACTTAGGAAATTCATTCGGCGCGCTCTGCCCCCGTTTCCTCTTAACATACCAATAGGTAGATCAAACTGAATCATCTAAATGACAGCTGGTAACAATTTACTACTAACCTACTCTAACTTTTAGTCGAAGTATTGACATACCAAAAAGTACGTAAAGGTGTAAACCAGTCAACAAACAGTAGCGTTCGAATATCAAGAGACCTCGAGGGACAGAACAGGTTTGTAATAAATGGTAAAACAAATAGCTTCTCTACTGGTATCAAGGTCGTAAAGACGCGATTTTTTTTAACGCAAATTGTGTTTACAAACAGAGAAATACTGGTCTTCTTAAAGTTTTGGGTCATTACAAATAATTTATTAATTTTACAAAAAATAAAAAAAAACTCGACTACTTAAAAAGCCAACTAAAAAGACGTAAACAAGATGAAAATCATGCTGTGCAGTCGGAGGATACATGTTCGCGAACTGGCTGACCAAAACCAGATGTGTGTGTGTTATACATGTTTGAAATCATCTCTTAAAGCCTTTTATTTTGATACCCCACAGGATGGGTTTGAAAGAGAAAAATATTGGTGCCCCACAATATGGCGCCCAAAATCCGCCATTTTTTTTATTTTGCAATTTTAATGTAGCCAGTGACACTCGCAGGAGTAAGAATAATGAGAAATCATCAAAATCAGCCAACGCGTTTGGTCTCTAGAACGCCATAACATACATACATAGACTGATAAACACATTACCCTCCTTCGGCAGTCGGGTAAAAATCCCTTAATTTTGGGAACTGTACAACCTGGCTGACTTGTAACCAGCATTAAAAATAATCTCAAATATATTAGTATATATTTGGAAACCTTCATATATACCTTTGTTTGGCAGATCGTGTCTATGCATTTTAATTTCCAATATAGTCGTTATTTCTAAAATATACCAACAATGTTGGTTTGCTTCTCGCTGTGAGACCAGCTGTGAGGCACGAGTTTTATTTTGATCCCACTTCAAAAAGATGGAAAACCATAAATTAAACTGTGTTAGTAATAAGCCTTGTTTGTTTCTGTCATTTTTAAATTTCGAATTCTATATGACTGACAGGAAAATTTAGGTCAGAAGAATAAGTTTCGAAACGAAAATTGGAACGAGTTCAATAATTTTATACTTGCACTTTCATTCATGTTCTCTACGAGAGAGAAATTCAATAGACTATAACTCTCTACATAAAACGAAAATCTTCACTGGTTACTGAAAGTTAACTGAAAATAACTTCATTAAGAGTTGACAAAAACAAATAAGTCATGGTATTGGTAACGTGTTAAGATGAAATAGACAACAATGTTTTCGTTCCTCTTAATATATTTACGATGTTTCCACAGTCAGAAAACAAAAACATGAGCTAGAGATCACAGAATCACTACACCTTAAGGGCCTACATACCCTTTAGTGCCGTAAAACGGTAACTTTCTAAAGCATACTCATTAGTAACGGCTATGTTAAAAGGTTTGAAAAATATATATATTTAATACTGATTCATGTACATAATTTTGAACACAAGGATTTTTCGTGTAACTAATAGTTTTGCTTTAAAAAAAAAATTAACAACACGATATTTTTTCGCAACTTTTGGAAACTTTCCCAAAACGACTTGGATGTTTAAAATTATTTTTACACAGAAAAATTGATGGCTAGAATTTCTTCATAACTAACATAGCATATGTAAATCAAATAATATTTTGCAAACAAAACTGTTCAAAAGGAGGTTCAATATTGATATTTTGTCATCGAGCGGGCGCACGGCCAGTACTGCGTTAACATTGGGGCGTATATTATATACGTGACCATTGCCGCACGCTATATACGGTATATAGCGCCTTTACAGTGATTCATTGAAATCAACGTAAGTTTCAGTTGAAAACCAGCGTCAGGCGACTCCTAGTTGTCTGGCATTTTGCTGAACTGGACCTTTTTGACGCAGCCGCGGGGCATACTATGTATGTTTTAAAATTACGTTCGCTTTTATTTGTACCTACATTGTGTGTATCTGTGTCTTTCTTTTTTTCTTTCAAATCCAACAAAAAATGAACAAACAGCCAAGTCTACATAAAAAGTCTTGACAAGTTAATTTGTACCTATTACACCTACACTGTCTTACGAGATACCTAAGAGTTATCTATGGTTTTTTTACAAAGAACAATGTAAAAATTATTGCACATGCGTAGTAGTTAGCAGTAGCAAAAGGTTTGTTTAAAAATCATATTTTCGGAACGTTTTGAAACTTTTCAGGTGTTTTGTACGAAAAATGGTATGTTTATAGTTACAGACATACAGACATAAATCTAACTAGATGACGCGATTGTATGTACTTCGCATGCCAAAAAACGGAGTAATCTCGGCTCGTAATCTGAGCTTTTCATTTAGCATTATCGGCACCGGAAATCCACTGAAATCTAAAAAAAGGTCCTTTTATGCCAAATTGAGCTATAAAGAATGTATAGAAAAAGTTGGCCGAGGCATTGGAAATGTTTTCTTTCATTGGTAAGTAAAGTTTTTCAATAAAAAATAGTCTAGAATTTATTTGTCAACATTACAATAATTGTCACTAAACAGTTTTTAAATTGTTTGTGAATAAGTGGCACGCTTGGTTTTCATACAGATGGAGGGACTTGCGTTATCTATTTAGATTTATGTCTGTGGATTTGTATTTGTATTTAACGCAGTACCTACGCAGAAAATTATTCATTAATTATTGACTTTGACTTTATTATCATATATTTTCAAGTGTAATAGAGATCATTTCTGTTTATTTATTTATTTATTTATTTATTTACACTTTATTGTACACCAAGAGAAAAAATATTCAAAAAGACATCATAAATCTAAAACCAACATACAACAGGCGGCCTTATCGCGATTCGCGATCTCTTCCAGGCAACCAAGAATGGAAAGTGACAGCCTGGACACAATATGGGGTTGCACTTGGTGCAAAATTAAAAATTTCTGTTATTAGGTATCTACCTATATGTACACTATACCAACTACCAATGTACCTTCTGTCACCTCAGCTGGTCGAGTCGATGCCACTGTTCATCTTCGTCGTACGTAACCATTATTATTTTTATTAAAATTATTATGTTAATGATCTGATCACAAATACGTGTTATCTATTATAAAACATGAGGTAACACTTGTGCAAGTTAGTCAAAACACATACGTATGTAAATTCTTTATCTTAAGCATGGAAGAATTGTTATCATCATCTGAATATATTGAATTTATATTTAGAGTTTGTATCATCAATAAGTTTTTGTTGGTTTGGTTTTATTTTATGGTAACCTTGACCTACCTTCAGGCGTAGAGGTGTCCAATCGCGGAGGTCGCGGTAACTCTCGAAGGTCATAAGACCCCGACTTGCGGAGCCCACAGCACGAACACTGTGGCGGGCAGAAATGTGCCAACTTGCTCTTTACAGCACCCATTTCACTATCATAAATCACTCACTAACAACCACATACACAATGAACTATAATCTCTTAAAACTCGCTTTATAGACCACTCTAATATCAATTAACGCGCTAAAACACGATTAGGTCATAACCGTTTTAAATGTTCCTGAGTACGCGCAGTTTGAACAGTTCGCCACAACGTAAACAAAATATCAGCTGGTATTAGAATTAATGGTTTATCGATCGGATAAACAGTCACTTGCGTCGCTCTTCGGAATTTAAAAGCTTGTGTGAAGGTTGTGTTGCGCGTGCGCACCTCGGCGCGGGATCAGTACGTCTGTGCTCTGTCTCTGCTGGGCATCCTCGCTACCTTCGCTTGTGACCTCTTATCACATCCGCGGAATGTAGGGTCACGTCACATCAGCGTCAGTCTTTCACAGGAATCAGTACTAATGATTCACAGTTAAACCTAAACTATGCTACGTGGGGTTGTAAAATTCCCAAGAGATGCAATGTGTACACAAACTATGGAAAGTACCGCTTGTGACCCATATAATGATAGTCACGTAGCAGCTAGGTACCTGTTTTCCAGAATTTTTTTAGTCACTATTCTTCCGAATTTAGTGATGGCATGTTCAGCAACAATTACCTTAAACTATGCATTAAATGCACCCTGATTCAGCAATTTTATTTTCTATTCGTTTAAAAAATGTAAATAAATGGGTTGGCGCCTAGGTACTGTTTTATAATTGAAAAGAAAATATTTGATCTTTAAGTTTCCCGACAAATAAACATGCATATTAGCAATTAGGTATAAAAGAAAATAACAACCAAATTGAATTCATGATGGAAAAAAACTTGCAGTAACAAAGGAGTACAAAGCAAACAAAAAGGTTGCATTCCAATATCAAAAAGTGGGTACAGATTAGTTTTTCATGAAAAATATGAAAACAAGCTATTTGCTACGAAAAAAGAAATCCAAAAAAAAACTAATGGCATCTGACACAGATTTCGAGCTGTTAGTGGCCAGTTCTGAGTTATTAAACCATCTTTATTACTGAAAACGTTGAATAGCATGCTGATAACCTTTTTTAAAGAATTTGATAACATCCTATTTATGTTTTTTTTTAGATACCTATGTTCGCTTGATTCTTTGCACTTTTTCATACGAATTTGGTAATTTAATATTGATAGCTAAAAGAAACGTAGGTAAGGTTAAATAACCGGCCAAGTGAGATTCGGACTCGGGCGCCAAAGGTTCCTTACCATTATCGCAAAAAACTGCAAAAAATCACGTTTTTTGTATGGGAGCCCCACTTAAATAATTATTTTATTCTGTTTTTAGTATTTGTTGTTATAGCGGCAATAGAAATTCATCATCTGTGAAAACTTCAACTGTCTAGATATCACGGTTCATGAGATACAGCCTGGTGACAGACAGACAGACGCACCGCGGAGTCTTAGTAATAGGATCCCGTTTTTACCCTTTGGGTACGGACCCCCAAAAATAATCAAAAAGGTTGCATGCACTATTAAGACGTAGATACAGGCTGTTTTACACAAAATAACAGCAAGTGAGCTATATATTACGAAAAAAAAATAAAAAAAAAATACTCTAATAGCATCTATTGAGATTTGGAATTGTAGTGGCCAGTTTTCAGAATCTCAGCTTTTAAACTATCCTTATAATTACTAAAAAGGTTGAAGTTGTGTGCAAATAACCTTTTTTATATTAATTGACAATAGAATTTATTTTCTTTATTATGTCTATGAACGCTTGGCTCTATGACGTTGCTTACTACGTGCGTGTGTATACAAATCATTGAGATAATATGTACTACGTACTAGAGAAGCTATCCTAAGCAAAATGCATGCTCCATTTTGTCAATTTTGACAAGAGTTTAAACTAAAAAATTCGCTGCAGCGCTGGAACAATAATTAGTCGTCTAACAAAACAATATAAACATGCAGCGCTAGAGCGCTTCTAAGGTGTAGTTTTCTCGCGACCAAAAAGACGGAAGCGCCGTGATTTTCATGGCGCTTACGCGTTTCGTTCAACCTTGTCATTCATATAGACTAAATTACTGACTGACTACAGAAGTGACATAGCATTATACCTAACAAGCTTCATTAGAATTCACACTTTTACAAAATTTATTATTAGTTGGAACCGACTGTTAAAGTATATTTAACTTATATACGTAAGTATATAAGTTAAAAACATATGAAATTGGAATAGGGAATTTTACAATTCGCTTTAAACACGAATCTTTTGTATATTTTTAATGTTAATTTAGTTACCCTTAAACAATATAAGTTTAGTTAACTTTTGACGCTTTGATAAATAATTATTAGTCTGATTAATTTTAGCTTCGTACTTCAAGCGAATTCTTGTGTATTTGTTTATGATGGCCCGTATCAAATGTGTTAGGTGATTTAAAGTGCTTGGTTGATCAAAAGAATGTTGAAGCAAATATGTAAATTTTTCCTTGTGAATAAAATATTCCAAAGTATTAACAGTAATATAACTCAAATGATATTAAGTAGAGAGACTGATTCAGAAAACGCCTGCCTGCTTTTGTGGTATATTTATCCTCTTCGCGAAAATGCAACGAACATACACAATTAGGCTGCTGGTATCTTTACTGCGGTTAATTTGGATAAATTTTATCCATTTTTCCCTATCTTTACGGCCCAAACGTGGAAACCTTAAATAAACAAAATGTAACAAATTATATTACATTATGTAATAATTATTTTTCATCTTTTTTCATTGAATAACCACAGTCATTTCTTTTCTAAATATATGTTATTATTATTTTCCGCTTTAAAAAGAAACATCAGCTAATTTTACCTACACTTGTTTTACAAATTGTCACATCTGAATTTTTTGTCTATATGAAAATTGACACAACATGGCGTCCAGCAAATATTTTGTTAAAATTAAATTTTAAAATTATTATATTTTAGCCACCTATGAAAAGTTATTCCTTTGCTCTTCACCGTATTGGTTGAATTATTACTGCAAAATCTTAAAACACACGACTGGCATATTGAATGCGTTTGAACGTTTTTTCGTTTAAAAACATAAAATGACTTAAGCGCCCAAGATCTAGCAAGCTAATAAGTGAATTGAGGCTAGAAGACCGCAATTGAACAGATCACAGTAGTGATGGGTGGTGACTTCTCTAGTGCGTAGTACATTATTACCTCAATGATACAAATATGGAAACTAAAAATAACGTAGACAAGAATCCCTTAAAAGGAAAGCTTTGTTCCTGTTCAGGTAAACCATCGCGTCAAACCGGTTTAATTCCCCAGTAAATTCCAACACATTATTATTATGTTTCCTTCTATTTTACTGACGGTAAACTGATAACATTACGTTCCTATACAATTTATTTATCATTCATCTGTATTGCTATAAATATGAACTTGATCTTGTACTCAGTCATGCACGTGTGTTTTACAGAGTCGCCTCGACTGTTTGCATATCATACCGTGAACAAACGTAGTAGATAATAACCGTTTGACAAAATAAAGTAACACACGATTATGTTAATTTACTACATGGATGACATCATCGCTCTCGCAATCTTCCTTGTATAGGTCGATTTAAATGTAATGACGGCTGTGAAAATCGCTTCTCGCTGTGCAGTGCTCCACCCTTCAACCATCTGTCACATGTATTTGCTACTGCGCAGTGACTCGCGAAGTATTCCGTACCGCCATTAAGTTTGATTCTATCATTACTTGAAGGCTTCACTCTTCAATTAACGCAATAAGTTTTTTTTTCGTTTTTCTGTATGAATGAATACATTCTCACTCGCCTGCAATGAATTGTATTATTAGTAATTTTCCAAGAAATCCTTATTATATCATTGTTGCGGTCAAAAAGACGTTTCAAAGAGGGAAAACTCTTTGAAACGTCATTCATAGACTAATATATAATAGATTGACGTCATTAATGACATTGACACATCTGTACTCTGTACTCTGTCATGACCCTGCATTGACCTAATTTTCCCATGATTTAAAAAATTCAGAGAACTCTTATGATTAAGCTCGAATTACAGTGCACAAAATCTTTTTTTTTTTAAATAAACAGACTTCCAAAGCAAAATGGTGAAAAATCTGTTTTACAAAAAAATACAACCGAAAAATAACTTCAATTTCGGCAGTCGGTGCTCTTGTTTTTGTTTCTTTGTTTTTTTGGCACCGACTTCCGAAATTGAAGTTATTTTTTTACTTTGTTGTATTTTTATTTGGAAGTCGGTTGTATTTTTCATAAAAATATTTCTATTTTTCACTTTTAATCAAATCTATAATGCTAGTTGTGCCAGAATAGTTTACCTAAATAACATGAAAATTGAACACAACCGGTGAAATTAGGGTGTACCAGGGTGTACACATCTGCGTACACCTTTAGAGCGTGCCGGCGTGATGTTATGTTATTAATGTTGGAGTTTATCAAAAATAATTCAATACTATTCAACACTATAGCCTTCTCTCTCTCTAACCATCAATTATATAGTTTATTATTTGAGCCCTTGTCAACACTTGAAACTGAAATGCTAGCTGGTCACGGTACAGTATTCCGTCAACCATAGATATAATCACTCGTGCTACACACACCTTTCCGATATATAAAACAAAGGGTAATTAAACTGTTATTATTCAAACCCTAAAACAGTTCTTTTCTTTGGTGTCCACCTTATTAACCCCAACAGGTTATGGGCCCAGAGCGCTAAGCCACAGTGAAAATAATTATTGGACACTAAATAATAAAAACGAGTTGTGCATCTAGTGAAACAAATAAATAGGAATAAGACTGTTTAAAATCAAAAGGAGTAATATGAACATTTAACATTTTTGATAGAAATAAGTAAAGTGTGTAGACATTTCAAATATCGAAAATTATTAAGTGAACTTGAAGTACCTACTGAACGTTATCGACAGTGAAGTTCCAACGAAAATATATGCTGTAGTGCGACGTAGCTGTCTCTTGAAAAAGATTGCTGAACTGTAAGCTACAAGTGTAAAGTCAAAGGAATTCTAAAAAGTTATAAACTTTTTTCATGACTTTAGCGAATGCAAAAAGCAATATTGTCACCGCAATCGAGACTGAATGACAATTGACTAAATAATAATACTAATAATACTAGCGTTTGTGAAAACGGGATTGTTCGATCATGAAATCAAACTTACAAAGTGTAGATCATGATCTAAGTCTAAAAGTACTTCAGGCTGCAATTTCGAGGCCATAAGTCACATTTCTGAAACAATTAAAGAGACCATCAACAAGTGCAAAAGTCAATAAACCGTTCAAGAACCCGAGAGATGTTAATTCATTGGAAACAAAAGAAGGAACAATACAACAATGTTTAGTTCAAAACCAGAACCACATGATATACGTCTGGATTTGCCTTCGTGACGGGCAAAGATTACTATTATATACTGGGTGACGGACAGTCATGATGGCGCGTTTATACACGCGACGAAGGGAGGAGATTTGCCGGATACCTGTAAGATGGGCGTTCCAGGTGTGCTCCAGAATGTATTCCATAATATCGGTAAGCAAAATGCAGCAAGCAGACTGTCTTTTTTTGATAAAACGGCGGCGTCATTGTGTTCAAAGATGTTAAACTGGTAATGAAGGGTAAGTCTTTGAATAATCTAATTGACGTTAATTGTCTGCATTTTATAAACGCTTTAATTTGCAAATGTTTGTAAATAATTTCGTAAATATTAATAATAATTACGATTTAATGTGGAACGAAATGTAAGGCTATAAAGGCAAATTATATTAAATAGTGATGCAATTAATAATATTGTGCCTTACAAAAAACTGTGTGAAGCTTGTATTTATGTGAAACAAACTTGTTTGGCAATTGACAAATTGAAAACAAAAGTTTTGTTAAAAGTAGATATTTAAAGTGCTCACTGATGAGTTACGACACTTGAGTCTATTGAAAACAAAAACTGAGTTTTGTTGTGTTTGTGATAGGCCATATGTTTTTGTTATGTTTCGGGATTTAATTTTGATCTGAGCATTATTCCTAACTTATGTTATGATAATCAAGCGGAAATTGTATCCATTTAAATGAAAGAGTTCTGAACTCGAAATGGTATTAGTTACCAATACAGTGCTTTGTATAACGGCATTGAATGGAATTGTCGAATGGATGATAAGAACAATGAATAATATAGAACGGAGTCATACATGTAATTAGTAATAAGTTTTAATTACTATTAGGGTCTTAATGTGTCAAATCATTTAGGGATAAGATTGTTCTGGAGAGCACTGAGGTTAATAACACACCATGTGTTATGGCATAATAAGACGCCACAAAAGTATTTAAATGTTTTGGTTTTACTGTTTACTTTGTAATAAGTAGAAGAAAACGAAATTTGGCAGTGTTGTCAATATGAAAATAATTCGTTGGTTATAAACGAAATGGTATACCTAAGGTGTATGTTGTGGTAAACAATTAGTTTGTGAGAGTCAGTGATGTGATAATGGATCTTATCAAATAGGCCAGTGAAACCTGAGCCCGAACGGATTATGGCTAAAAGTAGCAATAACTCTGTTGATAATTCTGACTTGGTACACCCTGGCAAAGTGGTGTGGATCTAATAAGAATATATCAGATTGTACATGTTAATTAATAGGATTTTATTCCTTGCATAACTACATGCGATTGGCATGAGTTGGTACACCCTGGTGAAGTGGTGTGGATCTGATAAGAATAAATAATATTGTACATGTGAATAAATATGATTTAATTCCTGGCATAACTACATGCAATCGGCATGAGTTGGTACACCCTGGTGAAGTGGTGTGGATCTGATAAGAATAAATAAGATTGTACATGTGAATAAATAGGATTTAATTCCTGGCATAACTGCATGCAACTGGCATGAGTTTTTACACCCTGAGGAAGTGGTGTGGAGCTGATAACAATAGATCAAAATGTATAAGTGAATAAATAGGATTTCATTCCTGGTATAATTGCTAATAAAACTGTTAAAGAAACAGTGGAGCATTTGAACCGATCTTCATATTATCAAAATAATTATGAGTTAACTTTACCATAAAATAATGAAACAGAAAATTTATGATTAAGTGTTAGGATGCAAAATAAGTTATCTGTTTCAAATAATTAATATTATGAAGACTGTATTTTTGGTAAATATTATCTACTGATTTGTTGTGTGCTCAATCTTTACTTATTCAGAAATTGAATCTATGTATAATAAACATGTATGGGAAAATATAAATCAGGAATATAATTCACTTATTGTAAATAAATGTTGCCTGATGTATAACACTAAAATCATGTATAATAAATATTTTGATCGATTGTAAGTGGGGCATTTACGATTAAAGATGATGAGTTTGGAAAACCTATGAATAAATGGCTAGTGGTTTTAGATTACTTACAATTCAATTTAATTTACTAGTACATCTTATGGGTGTTAAATCATTTTAAATGGAAATTTATCAAGAAAAGTACATATTTATAAATAAATTTCGAAGCAAATCCTGACTGAATATGTTATACGTTTAAATGTATATGCCATATGTCCATTGGTTGATGCAGTTTGAAAGCTGTTAGTTCCGAAACTGCCAAATGTTGGGACAAGCTTTAAAAGTAAGGGGTTTTCATTACTCATCAGTAAATCGGTGCATTAATATTTTTAATGCAGATGAAGTAAAGCCTAGAGTCTGGACTTGTGCCCGGTTGGCGGCAATAGACTCGCCCCTATACGATAAGACCTAAACATAACTGGTGACATGTTGATGTACTATGTTCATCTGCCTAACCCTTCGGGGAACACAGGCGTGATGTTATGTTAAGTTATGTTTTGAAAAGAATGTATATAACTGAAAACAATGTGTGTGTATTATAATATAGTGTACTAAGCCTCTGTCTAACCGTTTAGGTAATACAGGCGTGATGTTATGTATGTTAAGTTATATTTCAAATTGTATTTAAGTTTTACATGTGGATGATCTTGTGACGATCGCTGATTTATAAATTCTTGATTATAGATTAGTACTATGAATAGTTTTAAAACATTCTGACTGAACACTTTTAGTATGGTAGACAGAAAAGTGATAAAAGGTTTTCTGGTAAATAAAATAAGCAACTCAGAAAACAAAGTTACTTTTGTTCAAGATATGTAAACAGTTATTGAGAAGTTTAAATATGAGTAATGTAAATAAGTTAATACTTGTACCCAAAGTGGAAAATAAACCATATTATGAAGCACGAAGTATTAGAGTCGTGTGAAATTACAAGTGTCCCTTAAAGAAATTTCGTTGAGTGCTTGAAGCTTATCATGCTGGCCACTTAACCTGACCTAAGTTTTTCTATAAACATTCTGAGTCAGTATGCAAGCAAAAACAATAGTTCATTATGGTCACACTTCAAAGGGTCTTGACTCTTGAGAAATTTAAAACGAATCATAAATCTCAAGTTAATAACCAAATTATTTTATTGGAAGTGGCTTTGTTCATTGTGACAAAAGGCTATGACGTAATTGATAGAAAAGTACTACGGGTTAATTGTCGTATTTGATCATTGCACAATGTGATTTGTATGCCACAAATATACAGTAAACATGGAAGCCGAGCAGGTACATACATAGCTCAATATGAAGTTGTAAAGGAAACTTTGTGGTTAAAGTAATTGATGTCGAGTTTCGGCATTGTGCTACTAGATTATAATTAAATTGTTACAGACAATAATGGATGCAAAAGCACCAGCAATCCAACCAGTCACAGACGATCTAAACACATTTAAACTATTAAAAAATAAGTTGAGAAAAAGTGTGTGAATGTGTTTTATGTTTCTATTAACCAGCTGCCTGTTATCCTGACAAATTCCCCGCGGTGTGTCTCTGAATGAGTATGAAGTTCGGGGTGTTGTTGCAAATATGTATATGCAACATGGTAATAAGGATATGTTAATTAAAAGGCTTGGTTATAATAAAAAGGATAAGTTAATTATAAGAGGCTTGGTTATAACTAAAAAGATTATTACTCACATAAGTAGATAATGTGTTAATAATAAAAGCTTGGTTATAATTATACGGATATTTAATTATAAGAGTTTGGTAATAAGTACACGAATAACTTTAATATTTAATTAATGAAAAGAGATGAAATGATTGATTGGTCTGATTAGGTTTTTCTGGGTTTCCCTAATCCTGCGCAATGAATGTTGGACCATGGTGATATTGTTTTCCCAGAAAGAAAGAAAGGTGTGTGTTTTATTATTGTATAAAGATGGTAGGAGATACGTATTATTACGATGATGTTTTTAAAGAGAAAGGGATTTATTTTTGAGGGGGCGTGTTGGAGTTTATCAAAAATAATTCAATACTATTCAACACTATAGCCTTCTCTCTCTCTAACCATTAATTATATAGTTTATTATTTGAGCCCTTGTCAACACTTGAAACTGAAATGCTAGCTGGTCACGGTACAGTATTCCGTCAACCATAGATATAATCACTCGTGCTACACACACCTTTCCGATATATAAAACAAAGGGTAATTAAACTGTTATTATTCAAACCCTAAAACAGTTCTTTTCTTTGGTGTCCACCTTATTAACCCCAACAATTAAATGGTGTAAACAATAAACAGACATGCAATTGCAGCTATCCCTCGGGATTAAATGTTGATTATAGATTTGCCGTAAAAGATTGAAGAGTTCTGTTGTATATTTCCGAAGTTCTTCATCACATCTTAACCAAATTTAAAAAAATAATTTAATCCACATAAGAAGCAACAGCTTTCAAATAAAAAATAATCATGAAAATCGGTTTACCTAATAAAAAGTTCTGAGGCCAAAAAAAAACACATAAAAAAAATGTTCTGAGAACCTCCTCCTTTTTGAAGTCGGTTAAATATCAAAGATCATAAATCAAAGCTCAAATTAGGAAGTGTTTAAGATAAAAAAGACCGGTTTAACATGATCTAAAAATGGCTTCTGAGTCACCGAGATAAGGGGACCTTGTTGAATCCCATATGAGTTAGGTAGCTGTTGTAAGAAGCGTGTAGCCGTCAATAATTGTGATAGAAGCTCCTATTACAGATAAATAGATCTAATTATATCATAATAGGATCTTTAATAACACTGGTCCATTCCATACAGAATTGATTGATCCGGACAAGGTTTAAATCCAAACTAGATAAGTGTCTTTTTCCTTTTTAAGGATTAGTTCTAAAGGTAAAATTCATATTTCTCATATTTCTTGTAACAAGCCAATAGTCATAGGAAGACATTGAAGTACTTTGAAGAAATATGTATGACTTTACTAAGAAGAAGAAGACGTACTTTGCAAAGAACTTAGCTGTCTACTCTACATTACTCACTTGCATTCTTGTTATTTTACGACGTTGTTATTAACCGTGAAAATATACGTACATATAAACCATAACAATTTTCAGGTTACTACAACATTTATCGGAATTCATACAAAGTTCACTCGCCAAAGCACGTTCCGATACTACAACAACTAATATTTAGTATCCAGGCAAATAATAGAAACTCCAGACCAGTCGTATTGATAAACACAAGAAAAATATATGTTCTCATGTCGGGTGTAAAAGAAGATATGCATTGCAGCATTCGCAAACAATCACGTAGACAAGAGTTTGTTTTTAACCGACTTACCAAAGAGGAGGAGGTTCTATGTTCGACTTCATGTTTGTATTTTTTTATTTTTTGTGTATGTTCACCGATATCTCCGTCAATTGTGGACCGATTTTGAAAACTCTTTTTTGTTTGAAAGTGTTTCGAAATTGGTCCCATTTTAATTTGGTGAAGGTCTGATGAAGAACTTCGGAGATATACAACAGAACTCTTCAATAAATAACGGCATAGCTCTCGGAATTGCTGCAATCGCATCTCTGTTTATTGTTTATGCGATTTCGTAACATAACATCACGCCAGTATGCTCTAAAGGGGTACGCAGATCTATCATTTCACCGGTTATGTTCAAGTTCCATGTTATTCGGGTAATCTATTCTGGCGTTATAGGGACCTTACTAAACAACTTGCCTATTAGGTAGGTAAAACTAAAAAGGGAAAAATAAAAAACCTTTTTGCAAAAAAAATACTACCGACTTCCAAATCAAAAGACTACAAAGTGAAAAATTACTTCGATTTCGGCAGTCGGTGTCAAAGAACGAAGAAACAAAAACAAGAACTCCGACTGCCGGAATTGAAGTTATTTTACTTTTAATTCATGTCATTCATCAAAACATATAACTCCTTCTAAGGACTTGCTAAGATGAGCACGATCTTTGCTTTAGAAATAAGGAAACTATTTACACGTGTCGCAAATTGCGTAGGTGTGGGCTTTCCAAGTGACTGCATTTTTAACAATGCATCATTGAGTGTTTCATAATGTGATGATATTTTAATAGTAAAGCCCTACTAGGTACCTACCTATATGGACACATGTGTCACTATAACAGCAGATAAAACAAACTGGGATGCTCACATAGAGTTGTAAGAGAAATTTCACATCTGCCGGGGATCGCTGTGTTCCAATCAATGTATAATTTGATTTACAACAGAATTAACATACATACATACATAAACTCACGCCTTTTTCCCATGGGGGTAGGCAGAAACTACAGAACGCCACCTGCTACGATCCTTACATACTTCTTTTGCTTCACACACATTCATACATCTAGTCATACACACACGCCGGTTATGGGTACTGCGCACTTGGCCTTTCTGAAGAAGGGCTTTCTAGGGCAACAGAATTAAGTAAGTAAAATATTGTCTATACTAATATCTACTAATATAATAATACTAATAATCATCATCACATCAGCCAAAAGACATCCACTGCTGGATATAGGCCTCCCCAAGCGTCTCCACATTTATCGGTCCCCTGCGTCCCGCATCCAGCGGATCCCTGCAACTTTCTCCAGGTCATCGGTCCACCTAGTGGGAGGCCTTCCAACGCAACGTCTTCTGGTTCGCGGTCGCCACTCCAGAACTGTTCTGCCCCATCAACCATCCGTTCTGCGGGCAATGTGGCCTGCCCACTGCCACTTAAGTTTGGCAATTCTTTGGGTTATATCGGTAACCCTGGTTCTCTTGCGGATCTCCACATTTCTGATTCAATCACGCAAGGATACTCCGAACATAGCCCTCTCCATTGCCCTTTGGGTGACTGTTAGCTTTCTGATGAGGCCCATTGTGAGCGACCACGGCTCAGAGCCATAGGTTATAACTGGCAACACACACTAATCATAGACTTTCGTCTTGAGACACTGTGGTAAGTTGGACGAGAAGATAACGTGCAACTGCCCGAACGCTGCCTCTCAAACGCTCTTTCTCAAAGTTGGACCTACCTAACTGGACCGTTTGTTGGGAGTTAGACATAATCGTCCACAACTTCGAGTGTAGAGTCTCCGACTTTGATAGGAGTGGGTGCAACATGGGCATTCAACATCACCTCGGTTTTGTCCATGTTAATTTTTAGACCCATTCTTTCGGAAGCTCTACTGACGTAATCAAGCATTGTACTGAGGTCCTCCATGCTCTAAGCCATGACCACTATATCGTCGGCAAGTATAAATAGTGTGTGTTGCCAATGATTACTTACAGGACAGAGACGTGGTCTCTCACAATGAGCCTCTTCAGAAGGCTTAATGTCACCGAAAGGGCAATGGAGAAGGCTATGCTCGTAGATTCCTTGTGTGATCGAACCAGAAATGAAGACATCCGCAAGAGAACCAACGTTACCGACATAGCCGGAAGAATGGCCAAGCTTAAGTGACAGTGAGCAGGGCACATTGCTCGCAGAATGCATGGCCGTTGGACCGAAAAGTTTTAGAATAGCGACCGCGTACCGGAAGACGCAGCGTTGGAAGGCCTATCTCTAGGTGGAGCGACGACCTGGTCAAGGCTGCGGGCGTCCGGTGGATGCGCAACGCGGCCTATGTCCAGCAGTGGACATCTTTCGGCTGAAATGATGATGATGACTAATAGGGATGACGGGAGCGCAGCCGCGGGGTACAGCTAGTTAATTATACAAATACAAACTAATTATAACAACGCACAAGGTTATCAAAAAACGTCTCAGTCAATGGAAAAAATGTCCTTGCAGCACTGCAACGTTCTGTCTTTTAGGAATTAAGTTTTCAATTTAGAGGATCACTTCACTTAGCTGCATACCTAACAGCTGTGTTCGTGTCTTTTCAATTTTATCTGCAATTAAAAAGAAAGAACTACAGAATTACTCGCAAAGTAAAGAAATTAATTTTCCTAATTTGTTACCGAACTTCATTCGATCAGCCATTGGTTTCCTTATATTTATAGCAGATGAAACTCCATGTTCCACTTGAATCAAAGCACGGCCGAGGTTATTTCAGCTGTGCGGTTTCAGATATAAAAATATTTATATTTTCATAACAGCCATCTGCATACTGTTCGATTATATTGTAGGTATACAAACACTATGCACGTTATGCATTTCATAATATACTCAATTTCAGAAAACAAAGCTTCAAATTTTATATGTTTCTGGACCAAAATAGTGGAGATTGGGTTGGTTAGGCCTCTTTTTGTAGTTGATGAGAGTTTGTCTTATATGAAAAAAAAAATTGCAAAAAAATACTACCGACTTCCAAACGAAAAACTACAAAGTGAAAAATAACTTGATTTTTGGAATTCGGTGTCTTTCGTAGGTACATTTTTTTTGCGATATGGACACCGACTTAACTTGAAAAATTAAGTTATTTTTCACTTTGTAGGTTATCATTTGGAAGTCGGTAGTATTTTTTTGCAAAAAAGTATTTTTTTTCCCTTTTTAGTTTTACCTACCTAATAGGCAAGTTGTTTAGTAAGGTCTCTATAACGCCAGAATAGATTACCCGAACAACATGAAACTTGAACATAATCGGTAAAATGAGAGATCCGCGTACCCCTTTAGAGCGTACTGGCGTGATGTTATGTTATGGTATAAACAATAAATAGACATGCGATTACAGCAATCCCGAGAGCTTTGCCGTTTTTTATTGAAGAGTTCTGATGTATATTATCTCCGAAGCTCTTCATCAGACCTTCACCAAATAAAAATGGGAACAATTTCGAAACATACTCTTTCAAACAAAATAGTAGATTATTAACCAAGGGGATAAAGCAGTGTCTTCTGTCGCGGGTGACGATTTAAATCGCGAGCGTAACGAAGGACTCGAGGTTTGCTCCCGAGCGTAGCGAGGGTGTTAAAAACTTAAATCACGAGCGTAGCGAGGGATTTAAGACGAGTCCTGAGTGTAGCGAGGGATTTAAGTTCACCCAAGACTAAGACAGCTTTATCACCGAGGAAAATACTCTACTTTTCGTACCATTTGCGAAAAAATTAACACAATAATAATATGATATAAGCATTTATTAAAAATAATGACATATAAAAATAAATAAAAATAAACATAACGTTTATGTATTTGAAGAAAACAAAAACGCGGCAAATTCCTAGTCAAAATTTTTTGGCGGAAAAGCAAAGGCGGTTTTCGTAATTTTATTTAATAATCATAACTGCATAATAAATGCGTATTCCTTTTTCAAAGGAGAGGTGAGGAGCTCGTGGCTAAATAATAACAGCCGCACGGGTCGATCTTTAAGGTTAAGCAACGCTTGACGAGGTCGGTCCGTGGATGGGTGACCATTTCAACATACCGAGTTTCCTCCGTGCCTCGGAAAGCACGTTAACCCGTTGGTCCCGGCTGTCATTTGAAGATCTTTGACAGTCGTTACGAATAGTCAGACGCTTGAGATCTGACACCAGTCTAGCCAAGAGGTATCCGTGTTACCCAGTTACTGGGTTGTGGAGGTCAGATAGGCAGTCGCTCCATGTAAAACACTGGTACTCAGCTAAATCCGGTTAGACTGGAAGCCGACCCCAACATAGTTGGGAAAAGGCTAGGCAGATGATGATTCCTTTTTCAAAAAGATGTATAATGCTTTATATACAAACTCAATGGTGTAAACACAGATGTAGTTCAGTATAAATTTCGGTAAGTATTCCAAATTTAAATCACATTCTCCCCCTAGAGGATGAATGAAATATAGTACAATTTTCTTTACCTGTTTTTAACAGATTAAAAATGACTATTGTTATGTTCGCTTTTTGTGGCACAGAATGTCACTTTTTTGAGCAAGTGGTACGAAAAAGAATATTTAAAATCGGTCAACAATTGACGGAGATATCGGTGATATACACAAAAAAAAAAACATAAACTCGAACATAGAACCTTCTCCTTTTTGGTATGTAAAGATCTCGATATTAGAACTAGATAAAACAATACCGACGAACTAGAAGTATACAATAATAAAAAACTAAACATATTTTTAATGAAATAATAAACTTTTCATGTTGATGAAAGACAAAGATTTTTTATAACCTACATGGAAATTATTTTCCTCTTTTTTGTAGCCAGGTGCAGCCAGAAATATTCGTGAATCTATGCAACAAACGGAGAGCTATTTGTTGAACACAAAGCAAATTACTGCATTTAAAATCAAAAAGAGCTTGATATTTTGTTGTTTTGTAGTCTTGATGAATTCATTTGAAATATTTAACAACGGGAATACCCTTGTCCCAAGGTCCAAAGTCAATGAACTGATCTAAACGAGACCCAGGAATCTATGTACCTAAATGGTGACGATTCTCAGCTATCTATACTGTGTGTGGCTGCAGCTCTATATTTAGGTAAGTTTTACATTTTAGTCATACATAATGGACTTCGTATTAATTTGTGCGACATTATTATTATCATTGAAGATGAGTAGGTGCAACCATAACTAATTGTTGGATGTTTTTATATGGAAATGAAGCAGTATTGTTTTGATGGGTAGGTACTTTACTAAGTATGAATAAAATCACATCATTTGCAGTGAACGCTCTTTATTTTTGAGATCCCAAAACCACACAAACACTGTGCAAATTATAACAAAGTATTATAAAGTTTTTGTTACATAATGATTGTGATAGTTTTATAAAAACTTAATAAATATGCAAGGCAAATATATAAAAAGTTATATATATATACTAAAGATCATAAAATTTTTACTCTTTCCTACAGTGTATAAATATTCACAGCGGATCTTTGTGGCTCTGTCAACTATTGCGCAAGAAACAGTTGAACTGCATAGAGTAAGCGAGATAAGATGATGCGACAAACGTAAGCGAGTAAAAGAGACAGTTATACAATGCTTTCTACACTTTCAATATTGACACAAAAATAGCTACTGCGCAGGCTCTTGCAGCCAATTCAGACACACAAAGATCCGTTGTGAATATTTTTTTTTGTTTTTATAATTCATACATCTCAAACGAATGGTACTTGAAGCATCGGTTTCCTTATAATCAAAAATAAATTATTCAAATGATTTATTATCACAGGAATAAATTAGCCAAATAATTTATTATCACTCGGTGAAATCGTGAATGATTATAAAATTACTTTCTTTTTGATGTTTTTCATTTGAAATGTGCTGGTGACACATAAGATGTAGGTACATCTAAATTGATAAAATCCATTAAAATTGCCAAGTCATCGTTATTAAGTATCGAGTTGCTGATGAGTAAACAATTATTTTAGATGCAACATTCGACATTCAATAAAAAATCTCACGAAAAATAGTTTTGTCATAAATAAGGAATATCGAAGTACGCGGATGCGCGGGGCCCGGGACTAGCTAGCCGCGCACGTTCACCATGGTGCAGCCGAAGATCTCGTCCAGCTGTCGCGACGAGAACGTCACCACGATGCGCCGCTCGCCATGTCGCTGCGGTACGAACTTGTCCTGGTAGTTCACGAACTCACCCGGCTTCACGTCGCGGATCCTAATCTGGAAGCAGAAATACATTTATGACTCCCACTCTTTTTCTTTAATTCCAAAAGTTGTAGATCATCATGTATTTACCTGTCTTGGCCTCTGCACACCTGGTCCCTCGAAGGTGAAGTAGCAGTCGGTCAGGTGAACACTCAGTGGGTTCTGGAAGCTGAATGTCACAGCGCATTCTTGTCCTATGCAAGGCTGGCTCCTCACCTATCGGACATTATCATCGGTGATTAAAATTTTACAAGTCTACAAATTATAGAATACAACCGATTGAAAAGTATAACTACCTGCACTTGCATCCTTGGCTTGTGAAGTGGGAAGTCATCCTCATCCGACCAGGCCTGACGAGTCTGCTTCACATAGGCCATGGCGTGCACCTTCACCATGGAGTGGTCCACTAGCTTGTCCATGTACTCCTGAGGTGTGACGTGCAACTTCAGCACTTCTCGCTGACCAGCGCGCACGATGAACTCTCCCTGAGCCCTTCGAAGACGAGAGGCGATGGCGCCAGTGTAGTAGCATGACGAAGCCGTCAGCACACAAGAGATGGTGCGATCTTCATGCGATTTGTTCTGATGAAAATCGACAAATTGTAAATAGTTTCATGGATGACATTTAGATAATTCAGAAAGCAAATCAAATCATTGAGTTTACATCTAAGTAGGTACCTGAATATTCAACGTGCAGTCGAACGGCTGTCCGTAAGGCACGAGTTCAATGTCCATAAGATCGAAGGAAACATCGAAATTACGATCAGGGTATTCATAGTATTGCTGCAGGCGCTGGTAGCCGCGACACGAAGCGATAACAGCCAGGCGCTCGGGAGACGAGCTGTCAACCATCTTGTACTCGTGGGTGATCTCTAGCATGTCACTGTCGCATTCATCATCGTCACGGTTCGGGTTCTTCGTAAGAATCTTGCGACCAACTCTGTAAAATGAATTTAGAGACAAATGAGTACCGTATACGTCAAAACGAATACATTTAAGTTTCGATTATAATGTACTCACTGATACTGGTTTGATGCCATCCTAATGAATCCCCATTCAGAATTTTCCTCTTCTTGGAAGTGACAGAGTTCTGCGTTGAGCTGACAGTAAATGAAGGGCGTGTCATATTGGAAGCCAACCTCGCCACGGCGAACAGCCTCCACGCTGGCAGGTCCGCAGTGGTATACAGCTTCAGCTTCCTCCTGAGGTGTGGAATCAATAATCTGCCAGCCACTGTAGCCTAAAGCAGAAATAGAAAAGTAAGTACAAGCACTGATATCAGTTCGTGAAATCGTATCTGTATTGATATTTCAGATACCTTGAGGCAAATCAGGTCGCTGCATCCATACATCATTCCATACGTGGAAGTTCCAGCAGGAATCGTAGCAGTCTTCATCAGGTCCATTTGGTACCTCGTTACCATCGCGATCAAAGTATTTATCCACCGTGAATGTTCGGTTAGTATCATGGGCTGACACGTAGTTGGTGACCGAACGGCAAGGAATACCTAAAAACAAGTTTGACTGAAGTAATGAACTAAGTTTTTCTCGTAGCTAATGAACAAATCAAGACATAAAATTCCGTACCAAGCGCACGGCAAATGGAGACCACAAGACCGGAGTACACCCAGCATTGGCCGTATTCGACCGGCCTGCCTCCATCGGTGAGGTAACGTTCCATGATAGCCACGGAGCCGGTCCAGGCATGAGGTGCAACGCCGTCTTTGTATTCACCGTCGTAACGACCAACCATCAGCCCATCATCATCATGGTTCGTATTTATCTAATTGACAACAAGTAAGAATTTTAGTAAAATGAAAACATAATAAAAAAAACAATGCAATGCAACAAGGATCGCAGCAGGTGGCGTTCTGTAGTTTCTACCTACCCCCATGGGAAAGAGGCGTGAGTTTATGTATGTATGTAATAAAAAACATAGCTATCTAAATTTTGAATCCTATTAGCCAACTTACCATCGATGAAATCGCCCTGCAAACACGAATTGGGTTACCGCGTTCAGAATGCTCGAGGCCACTTCTTTCCAACAAGTACATGCAAGCCGGCAATACCACGTCATCAAATTGCCCGTAAATCCATTTGCGACCCTTCGGTTGACGCCAAGTACCACACCAGATCTTGCCTTGCTCGTTGAGCACGTATTCCTTCCTAGATGATTCATTATCCATGTAGACGGGGTCCTCACGGCACCAAGGGTTGAATAGCATGTAGATGTCTTCGTCACATTTGTAGTCGTGGCGGTTATCGCGCTGGCCAGAGCGATTGGTTTGTACCCAGCAGTTCCATACGCCAACAGGAGCAGTAGCGGGCACATGCACTTGAAATGTTATCGTGTTGCCATCTTGGCGCTGAATGCTGATGCCCCACCTGTCCATATCATGCGCAAGAGAAGCCAAGTTCTGCGTGGAGCCATGGTGCGAGCCGTTTCCACGGCCAAATGTTGAATGTTGAGGTGTGCCTCCGTAGCGATCCATCATGGGGCGGTCCATAGGTCCTTGCGGGCTGAGAGGGCGTTTTCGCAGTGGCAAAGGGTCGTTGCTGAACGAACTGCGCCGTACTCCGTACGATGCAGTCTCTCGCATAACGCTCATCGGTCCCATCGAGCCCATTATTCCCAAGGTTCCCATTGGCCCCGATGTGCCCATGGTGCCCATAGTGCTCATAGTTCCCATAGGAACCATACTGGTGCTGGTATCGTGCATGCGAGACGTTCCGATTTCTATTCCCATCACATCACGGGAGTTTTGTAAGACGCCTTGCTTATTGCTCCAGTTCACGGGCAAAACTACTCGTGTTCCTTTGGTAACGCTGGGTTTAGGACCTGCGAGATTTTTTTTAATGGTACAACGGTTATTACAAAGTTTGTCGGAGAACTGCATATAATGTTATAATGAAAATGTATAATATGACTTACCAAAGCAGAATACGATATGAATCATATCTTGCTGCTTGTCGTAGGTCCTGTTGAAGCGAACGGCAAAGAAGAAGTTCTGACCCCTCCTTAGAACTGGGTTTGGGAAGATATTATCGTTCACCAAGTCATACTGTTCAGTGTGATGGTCTTTCGAGTTATCACGGGAATAGAATTCAGTGAGCTCCACCTTCAGCGGCTGCTGAGAAAAGTCATTTTGAGGAATCATCACCATGGTGTCCTGGCAGCGACGGCATTCGTTTTGATCAGCCATCTTGCAAATCAAGTTGTGAGTGTACTGTGTGTTAGGACTGTTCCTCGACGAGTGCTTCATGCGGTGCAGCGAACCGGCGCTGTGCGAGCGGCCCGGGCGATGCTGGGAAATGGGCCCGGCACGCTGCATCGGACAACGACGAGCTTGTCCAGGGCGCTGGCAGAAACTGGAGATGTTGTAATAGGCTGACAGCCCAGGCACATAGTTCGAGGGCATTCCGCCGATCGTCGTCTGCTGCTCTGTCACGTAGCTCAGCGTGCTCATATCCGATATCTGTCCAGTGGTTCCACCCAAACCCATTTCAGTCATGCTTGAGAACATTTTGTCCATACTAGATCTTCGGACCATAGACATCTTTGCGTTGAAGCCGTATGTGTATCGAAATATTCCAAGTCCTGATGTGGGATCTCACTGTGCTCCAGGATGACACCAGAGTGAATGATCTCGTTGGAAATATTCGGGACCTTTTTATAGTGCTAAGTCGACATAAAGGTTTCAGTTCAGCTCCTGGGCGTGCTTTTGTCTATGTTCACTGACTCGTATTTAAAACAAGTACTTAGATAGAATAAAAAAAGTATCCCATGTCCTAACACAGGACACGGTCTGCGTGTGTGCTAGTTTCATCAAAATCCGTTCATAAAATAGAATCAAGACAGTTTCGAAAATTATAAATAATGAAGCGAACAGGACTTTGGACTTTTGGACTTTTATTAGCAAAAATGTTTCCCAAGAAAGGACGATGAGACAAAACGTCCCCCCATCTCTTATACCGACCAACAGATTTGAAATGCATCTCAGTCATTACATCCTAGTATGGTGATAAATTTTTGATATGGAGACATCTCTCAAAAATGAGGGATATTCTGAGAAAATCTAAATTTAATCAATTATTATTTTTGGCATAAAATTGGGTTTGTGTTTCGAAGTAATATTATAATTTCATATTATTTTTGTTATTGTATATTGGATTCCTGCAATGATGAAAAATCATTTATTTTGGTACGTATAAAATACACACATATAAAATACCTACATATTTATATTTATGATTTATTTTAGTTATTTATTTATTTTGGACCTGGTGAAGGTTGCGGGGATCCGCTGGTTGCGAGACGCACGGGACCGGTCAATGTAGCGACGCTTGGGGGAGGCCTATGTCCAGCAGTGGACGTCTTTCGGCTGATATGATGATGATGATGATTTATTTTTATTCCATTTATTTATTTTATATACATATTTGTTACATTTTTAAATAATAGACTATATAAAATCTTTAAAAACTATAAAAAATAGTAGCCCACCGGTAGCTACCGGCTCCTGAGAGAGGAACCTCCTAACTATACGGAGGAGTACCGCTTTCTGGATCAAGCCCTTGATCCAACTGCCCAGCAAGGGCCTCCTCAGGTCATCATCGGCCGTCACGACTATATTCACATCCCACATGTCATCAACCTCGCGAGCCAGATCAAGATACATACTTTTCTTATCTGTCTCAGCCTTCATGAGGTTCTCGTCACGGGGGACCGCTAGTTGCTGATGGAAAATCCTGTCTACAAGGTTTTGTATAAGCAAATAGTCTTCGTTAGCTAGACTAGAATAACCGGAGATATGTGACATAATGATTCCCTCGGCCGGTGAGGTACCCGACAGATATCAACCGTACCGTCCTTCACAATGTATTTCCGGTAGTTGTTCGTCATCATAACATCGTTCATAATCGCAAAGACTAAACCTTCGGTTTTCCCAAAAACGTCACCAACATTTCAGCCAGGCCACGGACGCTGCACGGTGTAGACCTTTTGATCTACATCGTGTCCGGTACAAGCGCCCGTGTAGCTCCTTGGTCAGCCATACCTCCCGGTATGGCAGAGCAAGGCGCTTCATGGGCGGTTATTAATATCTAATGCTATTGGTTTGCGCCAGTTCCCGTTAGCCAAGGAGAGCGGGGTAAGGCATTTCCACTGCTACCACATCTCGATAAATACCCACGTCGGCTTTCTGGAAATATTCCCTAAGACTTAGGTATTCTATTCAGAATACCTCGAGGTAAAAAATATTTTTATTATTATTTCATATGTCTGAGATTATCAGGGCCCCAGGGTCCCGGACCTTTGAAAAGCGTTCCTTTATGTACAACGCAAGTGCACCCAAAGACAATACCCAGCTGGTGCAGGACTATTGCTAAATATGGAGATAAAACACATTGGGCTATGGGTTTAGTTGGTTTCGTGGATCGATAACCTGCAACGATAGTAGGACTATAAGCTCCTGCCTGACCACTATTGATCTACATGGCTATATAATGGCAGGGGTTGACTCGCCCCATAAAAGTGACATAGCGCCAAGGGGACAAAAATATGGAGATGCTTGAGGAGTAGAGAGGTATACGTTATACCTCTCCACTCCTCAAGCACCTCCGTATCAATTGTTATCGTAGAAAGTACGTCCCAGAGCCCTACCATTATCTTACTAGCTTATACTGCCTTTCTCCAAGCACGTTTGCTCTTCCGAATTTCCACTCAACCAGACAATTAAGGCAAAAGAGACGTGGGAGGTCTGTCCTGTTAGTGAGACAACGGATCGACAACTGAGTGTTCTCTCCAACCGGACAATAAAGGCAAGCCGGAGATGAGTAACAAGACTTTTCCCGGGCGATCGGGTCCGTGGGGTTGCCACTGGCTACCAGCTCGCCATAAAGCTGCCCTGCAGATTGTATCTCTCTTAGTCTGGCCCCTCACCCTAGGCACGGTAAAGATATCTAACAGTATTGTGACTCGGCCCTGACCTTGAATTAAGTGCCTACAAGCGCTCGTCACCTAAACACAAGTTAGGGCCGCCCGCATCTACCTACTTGAGTTTCTTTCTAGTTTTGTGATTGTAAATATCTCAGATTCACAGACACAGCGGTGCGTCCGCGACTGGTAGTATAACGAGTGTGAGCTGAGCTCGAGTCACGTAGGCATCACTCGCGTTCCGACCGTTTGTATGAAGATAGAATACTGTATATATTTTTACCGTGCCCTAGGCATGTTGCTGCAAAGTAGAATCTACTGGCACCGACCTAGGGTTCATTGAACAAGTCCCATTACGACGTCAACTTACAGATACTGCACTGCGGTGGTGTCTATATACATTTTTTTTTTTTTATAATATGTATATAAAAAACGTTCAATGTATGCTACGCTTCATAATAGCCATTAATACTGTTACTTTAATTTTTATAACATGTTTTAGCGAATTAGAATATTTAATTTTATTTCATTGCTAACCGCCATGAAATTTGAAGTTAAAGCTGGTTGCTATGTCATTAAATAGATCCGTATGGACCTACTAACACATACAAAATATCTGTAGGAGAGGGGAGGGCGGAGGGGTATCATACAAATTTGGTCATCGTCCTTTATTTTTTGCTTGCCACCATAAATAAAAACACGATACCCCTTAGCTGGTTTGTGTCAGATTGCCTGGCAATCCGCAACTACATTAAAAAAGTAAAAATTAAACCGACTTCCAAAACAAAACACTACAAAGCGAAAAATAAGTTTACAATGCATGTCCTCGAAAAGAGCGGTTTTCCAAGCAACCAAACTGTGCGGAAAGTGTCACTTTTTTTCACTAGTGCTTTTTACTTTCCTGTATTTTTTTAATTTTTAACTCCAACGTCAGCCCGACCGACGCATAGAGTTTTTATTATTTGAGAAAAGTTTTAAAAATTAGTTATGTACAGATTATCATTCATATAAAAGGTAAAATAAAACTAATACTTTATTTTAGGCGTTTTTATTACTCTAGATTTAGATTTTGATCAATAAATTAATTTTAAATATTAATTAAATGTGTTTGGCAGAACGTATATTTTGCTCGTGCCTTATTGCGTTACGATGTGACAGCTATTCGCACATGCGCAGTAGATATGCCCGAGGAACTATTAGTTAATCTGTGGCTATGCTGAACGCGCTTGAATAAGCCAGCCATTTTATTAATTTCATTTTATTAATTTATTTATTTCCTCGCACAATGCATAGTAAAATGTTGTATGATACACGCACGTAAGATGATTTCCGACTCGTGTCGATTTATCCACTCACTCGCTTCGCTCGCTCGTGAATAAAAATGCCACTCATCGGGAATCACCTACCTTCCGCACTTGTAGCATAAATAACTATTACAATGCATATCCTCGAAAAGAGCGGTTTTCCAAGCAGCCAAACTGTGCGGGAAGTGTCACTTTTTTTCACTAGTGCTTTTTACTTTCCTGTATTTTTTAATTTTTAACTCCAACGTCAGCCCGACGCATAGGGTTTTTATTATTTGAGAAAAGTTTTAAAAATTAGTTGTGTACCATTCATATAAAAGGTAAAATAAAACTAATACTTTATTGTAGGCGTTTTTAATTACTCTAGATTTAGATTTTGATCAATAAATTAATTTTAAATATTAATTAAATGTGTTTGGCAGAACGTATTCTTTGCTCGTGCCTTATTCTTAATTCTTTATTGTACACCAAAAAACAACATTACAAACATTTGATAATAAAGTACATGTACAAAGGCGAGCTTAACTCAATGCTGAGTTCTCTTACAGCAAACCCTAGAGTGACAGAGAAATTTTACAATTATAGAGGGCAGGCTTCCAGTGTACAATATTAAAATAACCTATGACGAATTTAATTTAAACATAAATATACTTACTACGTACGTACATAAATAAATAAATATATATATATATATATAAATAATAATATTATGTCATTGTGTTAGGTAATGATCTTTAATTATCCTCTTAAAGACCTCCAGAGAAGGGCTGTCGCGTATGGAGTGTGGGAGAGAGTTCCAGAGACGCACTGCTGTAGCAGATAAAGAGCCATCATAGCGGCTGGAAGTGTGTCGCGGAGGACGAAGGAGAAGAGAAGTGGCAGTGCGACAGGGTTTACCTCTCGGCACGAGGTATTCAAAGCGTTCACGAAGGTATTGAGGGGAATTAGGATTGTGCAGGATAGTATAGAGAAGGGATAGGATATGGGTATCCCGACGACGCCGAATTGGCAGCCACTTTAATCTGTTCCGAAACTCCGACACGTGGTCGTATTTGCGGAGACCAAAAATAAAGCGGATGCACAAGTTCTGCAGTCGCTCGAGTTTGTTAAGGAGTACCTCCGTAGCATCTAGAAAACAGACATCCGCATAGTCTATGAGCGGTAGAAGAAGGGATTGCGCAAGAGTGACCTTAGTATGAAATGGTAAGAATTTTTGGAGACGTTTAAGGGACTGAAAGGAGTAAAAGACCCTCTTACTCACACTTGCAATATGGACCTCCCAAGAGAGGTTAGTGTCCATATGAACGCCTAAATTTTTTGCGGTTTTGGAGTAATCTATGGGCACTGAATCATACACTATCGGCGGGAGACACCGGTGATCCAATAGGTTGAGCATGTATCTACCACCAACAATGAGCGCTTGCGATTTGTTTGGGTTTAGTAATAGTCCGTAGGATTTAGCCCACTGGTTAATATTTTCAAGGTCACTGTTGATGGCAGCCACAGCCTCAACAAGGTCTGCTACTTTAAAATGACGATACAACTGCAAGTCGTCTGCATAGAGATGATAGTTAGAAGAAAGGACCTTAGTGATAGCATTTATAAAAATTGAGAAGAGAAGAGGAGAGAGGACGCCACCCTGAGGGACGCCCGCAGTCAATTCACACCATTTAGAGGAACATTCATCAGATTGAACAGACTGCGAGCGGCCCCGAAGATAAGATTTGAACCACTCAATTACTGGAGCAGAGACATTAAGGGTGGAAAGGATTCCTAGGAGAATGTCAAAGTCAACTGAGTTGAAGGCACTGCTGAAATCCAGTAAAACCAATACAGTTAGAGATTTATTCTCCATAGCCAGTCTTATGTCGTCTGTTATTTTAACAAGAGTTGTTACAGTACTATGGCCAGGTCTAAAACCAGATTGGTAAGGACTCAGCAGGCCATTAGAGGACAAATAACAAGACAGTTGCTTCTGAACAATACTCTCGAGGACTTTGGAGAGGATTGGGAGGATGGAAATTGGACGGAAGTGGGATGGCAAGGAGGGATTTGAAACTTTGGGAAGCGGCAGGACGTGCGCCTTCTTCCAGGCCGTAGGAAAAGAGTTTGTGAAGAGTGAAAAATTTACAATGTGAGTTACAACAGGAACTATTTCAGTCAAAATAGGCAAGAACATTTGGAGTTGAAGGCCATCATCTCCTACCGCCTTAGTGGAGATGGATAGGATACATTTCTTAATGTCTAGTTCAGCAATTGGGTGGAAAGAGAAAGAAGTATTTGCTGGCAAAGGAAGATTAGAGAGTTCTTTGAGAGTGGAGGATTTAACATGGTTATCAAGGGTGATAGGTGACTTACAAAAATGAGCATTAAGTGCATTGAGGTCCATCTTTTCGGGAGCACTCTCGCTAGAGGCTTTGCCAATACCAAGAGTTTTTAAAAATTGCCATACTTGTGTTGGGTTGAAGTTATCAATGGAGTTATGAATGTGGCGCCTTTTTGCATTCCTACACAAACGACCGCAGCGATTCCGCAACCTCTTATAAATTGCCCAGTTATCTTCGGTGGGCTGCTTTCTGTACAAGCGCTTAGCCTTGTCACGCTTAGCCATCTGGTTTTTAATTGCTGGGGATAGCCATGGCGCGGGAAGGTGTTTTACTCTCACCTTTTTAAGTGGAGCATGTACCTCATATAGTTCCAGCAAAGTCCTGCTGAAGGTTGACACCATAGAGTCTATATCTTCGCAGGTCAACACAGGAGACCGGACCAGTTATTGCGTTACGATGTGACAGCTATTCGCACATGCGCAGTAGATATGCCCGAGGAACTATTAGTTAATCTGTGGATATGCTGAACGCGCTTGAATAAGCCCGCCATTTTATTAATTTCATTTTATTAATTTATTTATTTCCTCGCACAATGCATAGTAAAATGTTGTATGATACACGCACGTAAGATGATTTCCGACTCGTGTCGATTTATCCACTCATCGGAAATCACCTACCTTCCGCACTTGTAGCATAAATAACTATTACAATGCATGTCCTCGAAAAGAGCGGTTTTCCAAGCAGCCAAACTGTGCGGGAAGTGTCACTTTTTTTCACTAGTGCTTTTTACTTTCCTGTATTTTTTTAATTTTTAACTCCAACGTCAGCCCGACGCATAGAGTTTTTATTATTTGAGAAAAGTTTTAAAAATTAGTTGTGTACAGATTATCATTCATATAAAAGGTAAAATAAAACTAATACTTTATTTTAGGCGTTTTTAATTACTCTAGATTTAGATTTTGATCAATAAATTAATTTTAAATATTCATTAAATATGTTTGGCAGAATGTATATTTTGCTCGTGCCTTATTGCGTTACGATGTGACAGCTATTCGCACATGCGCAGTAGATATGCCCGAGGAACTATTAGTTAATCTGTGGATATGCTGAACGCGCTTAAATAAGCCCGCCATTTTATTAATTTCATTTTATTAATTTATTTATTTCCTCGCTCAATGCATAGTAAAATGTTGTATGATACACGCACGTAAGATGATTTCCGACTCGTGTCGATTTATCCACTCATCGGAAATCACCTACCTTCCGCACTTGTAGCATAAATAACTATTACAATGCATGTCCTCGAAAAGAGCGGTTTTCCAAGCAGCCAAACTGTGCGGGAAGTGTCACTTTTTTTCACTAGTGCTTTTTACTTTCCTGTATTTTTTTAATTTTTAACTCCAACGTCAGCCCGACGCATAGAGTTTTTATTATTTGAGAAAAGTTTTAAAAATTAGTTGTGTACAGATTATCATTCATATAAAAGGTAAAATAAAACGAATACTTTATTTTAGGCGTTTTTAATTACTCTAGATTTAGATTTTGATCAATAAATTAATTTTAAATATTCATTAAATATGTTTGGCAGAATGTATATTTTGCTCGTGCCTTATTGCGTTACGATGTGACAGCTATTCGCACATGCGCAGTAGATATGCCCGAGGAACTATTAGTTAATCTGTGGATATGCTGAACGCGCTTAAATAAGCCCGCCATTTTATTAATTTCATTTTATTAATTTATTTATTTCCTCGCTCAATGCATTGTAAAATGTTGTATGATACACGTACGTAAGATGATTTCCGACTTGTGTCGATTTATCCACTCACTCGCTTCGCTCGCTCGTGAATAAAAATGCCACTCATCGGAAATCACCTACCTTCCGCACTTGTAGCATAAATAACTATGTATTTCATTACTCTTACTCGGAAAGTAGGTCTGAAACTGCCAGAGGAGCGGGTTAAATGTAATAGTTTTCAGCCCTAGGGATAATCGTTTTCAACTGAAAGCTGTCAAATTATAAAAAAAGTAGTTCTATTTTAACATTTCTATTGAACCATGTTCCAACTTTCTATACAGCCAGTCAATTACAGCGCGATGTAAAATTGCAAAAAGAAGTTAAGTGTTATATAAAGAATATAATTTTTTACGTGACTTTATTATAATTAACTTTCAACTATATCTATAAACATAGATTTGGGCAAAATATTTATCGTTTTTTCAATGACGAAAATGAAAAATAATGGCTGAATAACTGGCCGACAACACAAATAAAAAACGAAATAGGCGGGAAAGCGGCAATCCGATCTTATTTGTTTTTTCAAGTTGTTGAGTTTTGTTTATACTTGCGTATAGCAGAGATTTGTAATACCACAATGAGTTCATCTGATTCAGATGGATTTAACGCTTGATTTCATAAGAGAGGAGGCTAAAGCAGTAGTGTTTTGCCACTTAAATCCAACAAAGGTACCTAAATTCGTACGACTATTTTATGAAATGGCGCGCTGAGGAAAAAAGTGGCATCGTTATCTACCTATCAGAAAATGTTTTTTCAACGAATTATCAAAGATTTACAATATTATGGAGCGTGTATTCTATGTTAATGACAACATTAAATTCTAAATACAATGTACATTTTAAGGATTTCGATAGACTAACATCGTTTCTCAAAAGGCAATCTGATGGACTTATATCGAAAAAAACATAATTTTTCATTTCTCAAGAGGTAAAACTTCGAGAAGCCTTCTTAAACCAAGCGACTGATGAAATATTAGGTATATTTCATCAGGCGCTTGGTTTAAGATAAGTAAAGAAGGTGAGCAAATTTTAAATTCGCATATAAGACCTTTGTATCAAATTGTAACTTTCCATATTTTATTCACCAATTAAAGAGATATATCTACTTTAGTGTTGATATTGGCAATAAGTGGCGCTTGCAGAAGTATCGAACTAGTAGATATGAAGGTTGATGAGGTGATATTGCTGTTGAAGTTACGTGGCACTAAAACCAAAGTTGACCGAACCTTCGTTATTAAAAAAAAAATGTGAAACCAAGTGGAATAGAAACAAACAGTTTTTTCAAAAATATTTGGCAAAAACAAGATTTCGAGTATTCCTAAAGAGAATAGCCATCCACCTACCTTAATTTGCCAAACTCAAATATATATTCGGGTCACTGCTTTCGCAGAACATCGGCAACTTCGTTAGCCGATTTAACTGTAATTGAAAGACATGGAGGTTGGAAGTCGAGTAAAGTAGTTGAAGGCTACATAGAATAGTCAGTGAAAAATAAAACTAAGATATCACGCAGAATAACAGAAATGATAAATCTGCAATCCACTGACTCTCCACAACCGAGCACTTCAAAAGATTATCCGGTGCAATCCAAAAATATTGCTGTAACAGCTGAAGTAAAATAGACAAATATCAATGTCCCCAAGAATCCCTGGATAGTGTAGAAACTCAAGCTTTCCAGAAAATATCAACATACCCGGAAAAACCTTTCCCTAACTATTACTAATTATTCTAATTACCATAAAATTTAAATAAATATCTCACCAAAATTTGGTAATCACCCGACTGCCGAAGGAGGGTAGTATGTTTATCAGTATATGTATTTATGTTTATTCCTATGTGGCGTTCTAGAGACCAAACGCGTTGGCCGATTTTGATGATTCTTACGTCAATCGATTCGTCTTAACCCTGCGAGTGTAATTAAAATTGGAAAATAAAAAGTGCCGCATTTTTGGCGCCGTATTGTGGGCCTCCAAATATTTTTTTCTGCCAAACCCATCGTGTGGGGTATCAAAATATAGGGTGCTAAGAGGTGATTTCAAAAAGATATAACACTTATATGTTTAAATATTCCTAGTTCAAAAAAAACTACTAAATAGAAATTAATACAAAACGTTAATTAAAAAAACTGCTTACAAAGTGAACAAAAAACACGTAAACTAGAAGAAAATCATGCTGTGCTGCATTTAAGCAGTCGGGTTTTGTTTTTTTTTTATTTATTTTTTATTTATATCTTTTTACTTTATTTTTTTTACTCATTTTTCTTTAGCTAATTCATGTTTTTATTTTTACTTTCCTTGTATTCGTAATGAAAAAGAGCACAGAGCTCGGGCTAAAGACTTAAGCTGAATCGAAAAATTCAGATTTTTTTTAGGTGTCTAGGTATCGGGCAGTGCCTCAAAAATCACTGCAAAAGGGTGCTGGAATTTGGTGTCGAATTTTATATTGTTATCCTTTTTTCGGTCTAGCCCCTCAACCCATTTCAAAAGTTACACAAAATACATGATATTATTATTTTGTAGAATTAATTAATTCATTTGAAATATTTCACAACGGGAATACCCTTGTCCTTGGATTAGCTCTAAGGGTAATGAACTGTAAATATTATATTCCTTGAAATCTAGGTACCTACGGTGACGATTCTCAGCTATGTATACTATGAGAATATTTAAATGTTCCACATTAGTCACCCAAAACGGACTTCTTATTACTTTGTGCAATATTATCACTGAAGACGTGTTGTTGCAATCACCACAAATTGCTATAGATTATTAAATATGTAGATGTAATGCTATATTGCTTGATGGGTACTTATTTAAGTTTGAATGAAATCACGTCATTACATTGAATGCTCTTTATTTTTGAGATCCCAAACACACAAACACAGTGCAAATTATTATAATTAAGTGTTACAAAGTTTTTGTTATATAATAATTATTACAATAGTTTTAAAGGAACTTAATAATATGCAATAGGCAAATATATAAAAGTTATTATAAAGATCACAAAAAAAATTAACACTATACTCTCTCGTACAGAGTAATTCACAATCTCAAAACAATTAACCAAAAAATTTAATATCACACGGTGAAAAACGTGAATAATTATAAAATTACTTTTTTTTGTTGTTTTTCATTTCAATTGTGCTGGTGATACAAACGATATAAATACATCTAAATTAACAAAATCCATTAAAACTTGCCAAGTCATCGTTATAAGGTATCCAGTTGTTGATTGGTAAACAAGAATTTAAGATACAACATTCGTACATTCAATAAAAAACTCACGAAAAACAGTTTTATCATAAATAAGGAAAAATTAAAATAAAGAAGTACGCGGATGCGCGGGGCCCGGGACTAACTAGCCGCGCACGTTCACCGTGGTGCAGCCGAAGATCTCGTCCAGCTGTCGCGACGAGAACGTCACCACGATGCGCCGCTCGCCATGTCGCTGCGGTACGAACTTGTCCTGGTAGTTCACGAACTCACCCGGCTTCACGTCGCGGATCCTAATCTGGAAGCAGAAATACATTTATGACTCCCACTCTTTTTCTTTAATTCCAAAAGTTGTAGATCATCATGTATTTACCTGTCTTGGCCTCTGCACACCTGGTCCCTCGAAGGTGAAGTAGCAGTCGGTCAGGTGAACACTCAGTGGGTTCTGGAAGCTGAATGTCACAGCGCATTCTTGTCCTATGCAAGGCTGGCTCCTCACCTATCGGACATTATCATCGGTGATTAAAATTTTTACAAGTGTACAAATTATAGAAGACAACCTATTGAAAAGTATAACTACCTGCACTTGCATCCTTGGCTTGTGTAGTGGGAAGTCATCCTCATCCGACCAGGCCTGACGAGTCTGCTTCACATAGGCCATGGCGTGCACCTTCACCATGGAGTGGTCCACTAGCTTGTCCATGTACTCCTGAGGTGTGACGTGCAACTTCAGCACTTCTCGCTGACCAGCGCGCACGATGAACTCTCCCTGAGCCCTTCGCAGACGAGAGGCGATGGCGCCAGTGTAGTAGCATGACGAAGCCGTCAGCACACACGAGATAGTGCGATCTTCATGCGATTTGTTCTGTTGAAAATAGAAAAATTTAAAATAGTTTCATGGATGACATTTAGACAATCCAGAAGGCAATTCATTGAGTTTATATCTTTGTAGGTACCTGAATATTCAACGTGCAGTCGAACGGCTGTCCGTAAGGCACGAGTTCAATATCCATAAGATCGAAGGAAACATCGAAATTACGATCAGGGTATTCATAGTATTGCTGCAGGCGCTGGTAGCCGCGACACGAAGCGATAACAGCCAGGCGCTCGGGAGACGAGCTGTCAACCATCTTGTACTCGTGGGTGATCTCTAGCATGTCACTGTCGCCTTCATCATCGTCACGGTTCGGGTTCTTCGTAAGAATCTTGCGACCAACTCTGTAAAATGGATTTAGAGACAAATGAGTACGAATACGAAAGTCAATACGAATGCGTTAAGTTTCGATTGTAATGTACTCACTGATACTGGTTCGACGCCATCCTAATGAATCCCCATTCAGAATTTTCCTCTTCTTGGAAGTGACAGAGTTCTGCGTTGAGTTGACAGTACATGAAGGGCGTGTCATATTGGAAGCCAACCTCACCGCGGCGAACAGCCTCCACGCTGGCAGGTCCGCAGTGGTATACAGCTTCAGCTTCCTCTTGAGGTGTAGAATCAATGATCTGCCAGCCACTGTAGCCTGAAGTAGAAGTAGGAAAAGTAAGTACAAGCACTGGTATTTGTTCGTGAACACGTATCTGTATTTATATTTCTGATACCTTGAGGCAAATCAGGTCGCTGCATCCATACATCATTCCATACGTGGAAGTTCCAGCAGGAGTCGTAGCAATCTTCATCAGGTCCATTTGGTACTTCGTTACCATCGCGATCAAAGTATTTGTCCACCGTGAATGTTCGGTTAGTATCATGGGCTGACACGTAGTTGGTGACCGAGCGGCAAGGAATACCTATAAACAAGTTTGAATGAAGTAATGACCTTTTCTCGTAGCTCAAAAGAAGTAGATAAAAAATTCCGAACCAAGCGCACGGCAAATGGAGACCACAAGACCGGAGTACACCCAGCATTGGCCGTATTCGACCGGCCTGCCTCCATCGGTGAGGTAACGTTCCATGATAGCCACGGAGCCGGTCCAGGCATGAGGTGCAACGCCGTCTTTGTATTCACCGTCGTAACGACCAACCATTAGCCCATCATCATCATGGTTCGCATTTATCTAATTAACAACAAGTAAGAATTTAAGTAAGTAAGTAAGAATTTAAGTAAAGTGAATAACATAGCTATCTAAATTTAGAATCCTACGAGTATTAGCCAACTTACCATCGACGAAATCGCCCTGCAAACACGAATTGGGTTACCGCGTTCAGAATGCTCGAGGCCACTTCTTTCCAACAAGTACATGCAAGCCGGCAATACCACGTCATCAAATTGTCCGTAAATCCATTTGCGACCCTTCGGTTGACGCCAAGTACCACACCAGATCTTTCCTTGCTCGTTGAGCACGTATTCTTTCCTAGATGATTCATTATCCATGTAGACGGGGTCCTCACGGCACCAAGGGTTGAATAGCATGTAGATGTCTTCGTCACATTTGTAGTCGTGGCGGTTGTCACGCTGGCCAGAGCGATTGGTTTGTACCCAGCAGTTCCATACGCCAACTGGAGCAGTAGCCGGCACATGCACTTGAAATGTAATCGTGTTGACATCTTGGCGCTGAATGCTAATGCCCCACCTGTCCATATCATGAGCAAGAGAAGCCAAGTTCTGCGTGGAGCCATGGTGCGAGCCGTATCCACGACCAAATGAAGAATGTTGAGCTGTGACTCCGTAGTGATCCATCGTCGGGCGCTCCATAGGTCCTTGCGGGCTGAGAGGGCGTTTTTGCAGCGGCAAAGGATCGTTGCTGAACGAACTGCGCCGTACTCCGTACGATGCAGTCTCTCGCATAATGCTCATCGGTCCCATCGAGCCCATTGTTCCCATGGTTCCCATTGGCCCCGATGTTCCCATGTTGCCGATAGTGCTCATAGTTCCCATAGGAACCATACTGTTGCTGGTATCGTGCATGCGAGACGTTCCCATTCCTATTCCCATCACATCACGGGAGTTTTGGAAGACGCCTTGCTTATTGCTCCAGTTCACGGGCAAAACTACTCGTGTTCCTTTGGTAACGCTGGGTTTAGGACCTGCGGGAAAAGAGGTTAATTTAATACTCTCGATTTTTTTTAATGGTACAACGGTTATTACAAAGTTTGTCGAAGAACTGCATAATGTTATAAATGAAAATGTATAATATAACTTACCAAAGCAGAAAACGATGTGAATCATATCTTGCTGCTTGTCGTAGGTCCTGTCGAAGCGAACTGCAAAGAAGAAGTTCTGGCCCCTCCTTAGAACTGGGTTTGGGAGGATATTATCGTTCACCAAATCATACTGTTCAGTGTGATGGTCTTTCGAGTTATCACGGGAATAGAATTCAGTGAGCTCCACCTTCAGCGGCTGCTGAGAATAGTAATTTTGAGGAATCATTTCCATGGTGTCCTGGCGGCGACGGCATTCGTTTTGATCAGCCATCTTGCAAATCAAGTTGTGAGTGTACTGTGTGTTAGGACTGTTCCTCGACGAGTGCTTCATGCGGTGCAGCGAACCGGCGCTGTGCGAACGGCCCGGGCGATGCTGGGCAGTGGGCCCGGCACGCTGCATCGGACAACGACGAGCTTGACCTGGGCGCTGACAGAAACTGGAGATGTTGTAATAGGCTGACAGCCCAGGCACATAGTTCGAGGGCATTCCGGCGATCGTCGTCTGCTGCTCTGTCACGCAGCTCAGCGTGCTCGTATCCGATGCCTGTCCAGTTATTCCACCCAAACCCATTCCAGTCATGCTTGAGGACATCCTGTCCATACTAGATCTTCGGGCAATAGACATCCTTGAGTTGAAGCTGTACGATCTTGAGTATCCAACTGTTCCAAGTCCCGATGTGGGACCTCTCTGATCTCCGGAATGACACCAGAGATAATGATGTCGTTGCAAAGATTCGGGGCCTTTATATAGTGCTTGTCGACATAAAGGTGTCAGTTGACAGCGCAGGTACTAGCTTTTGGGTGTGCTATTGTCTATGTTTACTGATTCGTAGTTGAAACAAGTACATCTCTCTTACATACAATAAAAAAGTATCGTATGCCATAACACGCGACACGGTCTACTTGTGTGCTAAGGTTTATATGGTGTAAATGCTGTGGCAAGGTGAAAATCCGTTCTGAATATAAAATCAAAACGGTTTTGAAAATTAAAATAATGAAACGAACAGTAACAAAGAACATAGTCGCGCTGGAAACTTCGTATGGACTTTTTTTTTCTGTCCTTTGGCGTCGCACGGTTTGTGCTTTCAGCCAATGTCACGTCAGGTTGTTATATTAAAAAACAAAGGTAGGGAAACCAAGTTTAAAAAAATATATCTATACTAAATTTAACGGCATTTAGGAAAGGATGGATATTGGATTAGTATATTTTAATGGTAATGGCATAACAAGTAAATAATGAGAAAATTACAATGAGGAAAATTACAGCTTCATATTATTTAAGGTGATGAATGAGACTATACATTTATACCCTGGAAAGCTATTTGTACAAAGTAATGAAAGTATTGAGGTAGGAAAAGGAATACGAAAGGACAAGAGGTTACAGAGAAAGGAAGAACGGTCATGTAAAGGACAGGAGAAAAATATGTGATCTAAGTCACCTACGTCTGTGCCATACGAGCAATTGGGGTCGTCGATGATATGAAGTTTGGCAAGGTGGGCTGGAGAGCAAACATGGCACAGTCTCAACCGTATTAAAATGGAGGTTTCAACCTTGCCAAACTTTGGCCTGCCAAACCACGGTTTTTCTGGAATCTCGGGTTGGATTAATGATAAGTAACGGTCCTTGCATTTGCTGCTGATATCCCAAGCTACCTTCCAAGTGTCCCGAAGAAAATTCTTTGGCAGCGTCTCGAGGTCATAGCTAAAGTTCTTATATGGAACTAAGTCACCACATTGCACCGCGTCACCGGCGAGTGCATCAGCTACATCATTGCCATGAATTCCAGAATGGGCTGGAAACCAGGCAAATAGCAGTGTGTTACCCTCAGAGATGGTTCTGAACGCAAGTTCTCTTATTGCATAAACTATAGGAGACTGAAATTTGTGTTCGAAAGGAGATTTACTGATGGCAAGAAGAGCACTCTGTGAATCGGTAAAAATTATAGATTTTTTGAGCTTAAAAATACGTGAATATTCTAAAGCTTTTAAAATTCCAAAACATTCACCAGTAAAAACAGAAGTCTCCGGAGGCAGTTTTATTTTTTGCACAATTTTGTATTGAGTATGATAGGTACCAATCCCAACACATCCCGTAGGAGAACGCTTGGCCGCATCCGTCAAAATATGCTGGCAGTCTGAATGTTCATTCAGAAATGTATTAAAACTAAGATGGCAATCGGGATCGGATTTACTTACAAAGTTAAATTGAATATTGGGAGTGAACAGTAAACTCTCATAACTATTGTTAAATAGGGGAAGTTTATTTGAACTCGTGAATAGGTGAAGAAAGTAAGAGGAACTTTTTATAGTTTTCAACTAAACAAGGAGTACGTTTATGGGACCAGTAAACTGAAGATTCAATTTGAAACATTAAAGATTCTAGTTTAGGAATGAGAGGATGAGTTGGGAACTGAAGGATCCGGAATACATATTTGTCAGACAGGAATTGTCTTCTGAGGCTTAAAGGAGCTTCCCCACATTTTTGCCGAGGTCAGTCCGTGGATGGGTGACCATTTTCAACATACCGAGTTTCCTCCGTGCCTCGGAAAGCACGTTAAGCCGTTGGTCCCGGCTGTCACTTGAAGATCTTTGACAACCGTTACGGGTAGTCAGAAGCCTGAAAACTGACACCAGTCTTGCCAAGAGATATCGTGTTACCCAGTTACTGGTCAGATAGGCAGTCGCTCCATGTAAAACACTGATACTCAGCTGAATCCGGTAAGACTGGAAGCCAACCCCAACAATAATTGGAAAAAGGCTAGGCAGATGAGATGCCTTTGGAATTCGATCTAACTTTTTAAAGCCATAACACTACCGGGTTCTAAAACGAACAATCCATAATCCAGAATGCTTCTGATAATTGCGTTGTAAATGAGTTTTCCAAGAAAATGGATGTGGACCCCACCACACACCTGAGAGGCATCTGAGCATGTTTAAGTGATTTTCTAGAGTTAGAATATTATAATAAATCGTCAGCATATTGAAGAACCTTAACATGACTAGATAAGCAAGAGTCCAAATCAAAAGTGTAAATATTGTACAGAAGGGGACTGAGCACAGAACCCTGTGGAAGACCTCTCCATACAAGATGGGAGACATCATGATCTCCTATTATCATGTTAACAGAGCGTTCAGTCAGGATGTTAATAATGAAATTCGTCAAATTCGGGGGAACCTCTAAGGCTTTTAATTTATTTTGTAAAACTGATAATACTACATTATCATAAGCTGCATTAATATCTAGGAAAACTGCAACGTTGAATTGGTTATCAGAGAAGGATAACCGAGTAGCGGATGAAAAGATACTTAAGCAGTCAGTGGTGTTTTTACCTTTTCTAAAGCCATATTGTGATTCCGCCAAAAGACCTTCAACATACCATTCTAGGCGATTCTTAATTAAGTGTTCAGCTAATTTCATCAGAATTGAAGACAAAAGTATGGGCCGGTACGAGGCAGCATCCGATGGAGTTTTATTTGGTTTAAGGAATGGCAACACCGTTTGATGTTTCCATTCAACTGAATTTTTTTCTGTATTCATTTTAGAATTAATAAGTTCTAAATAATAATTGAGGACATTGTCATTAGCAAAAAAGGAATACGGGATGCCATCAATGCCTGGCGCAGAAGCCGTAGTTCTATGAATAACACGCTTTAATTCAGTGAGAGAGCAAGGCAGATCTAGCGTCGAATTTGTGTCTGAAGTGTCTTGGTTATTAGATATGAGGGGCAGGATTGGGTTAATAGCCTCAGGAACCCAAGGGGGAGCTAATTTATCTAAAAAGTCACTGGCTAAAGAATCAGGAATAGGAGAAGGATTGTGATAAATAGACCTGAATCTACGAATATTGCGCCAGACAATCGAAGGGTGAGTATTCGGTGAAATTGATGAGCAAAAGTTACGCAATGATTCAATTTTTTTCTTCATAAATATTTTAGAAGTTTCGTTAATTAGGTTACTAACGGTTTTTTTTTTAACCTAAATTGTCCCACTGCTGGGCAAAGGTCTCCCCCATAGCTTTCCACTCTTCTCTATTATTTGCAATCTTCTGCCAATCTCCCGTAAACGCCTCTAAGTCGTCACGCCAGCGTTTCTTAGGCCTCCCACGGCGACGACGCCCATCTTCCGGCTTACTAACGGTTACAAAATTAAAATCAGACATATCTTGGTTATAATTAAATTCAGCTTCTTTACGTTTTTTAATCAATTCTGTGCACTCGGAGTCCCACCATGTAGGTGAAAGAATTGTGCTCATGTTGTTATTTTTTATAGGAAAAACTTCATCCGCCGATTTAATTAATATGTGTGCTAAAGCTTCAGCACAACTATTTTCATTGCCATCAGCAATAACAGGTAAGGTGTTTATCCTTTATTACTCACAATAGTCTCGAAAAATGCAATTTTAAAGCTTTTATACCTACTTTTAACGTTACTAGAATGGGCTTAGTACGTGGTGTTCCTGCAGAATGGTCTCCAGAGGAAGTTATTGATAATATATCAGTACCGATTGGTTGCGGTCCAATTTTAAAAGTCAGACGTCTTAATTTTAAAACCGATGATGGTTCAACCATTTGGAAACCATCGCAATCCATAGTTGTTACGTTTGACGGGCAGATCTTACCAAAAAGAATATTTATGTGTTATAATGCTTTACCTGTAGAGCTATACATTTTCCCCACCATACAGTGCTACAATTGTTGTAGATTTCGTCACACTAAAATTCAGTGCAGGTTTAAACCCCGTTGCTATGAATGTGGCCAAGGCCATTCTGGAGACAGTTGTGATAAAGAACAAGAAAGTACAACTTGCTGCCTTTGCTCTGGATTACATTTTGCTATTAATAAGTCTTGCCCAGAATTCTCAAGGCAAAAATTAATTAAAACATACATGGCACAAAGTTCAGTATCATATGCTGAAGCTGCTAAAGTACATCCCCCAGTAACAAAATCATATGCTGATGCACTTTTATCTTCGCCCTCCAAAAACTTTGTAAATACTGCTTCAATCTCTTCACCCAATAAAACAGCTGCTTCAAATAGCTATAAAAAGACGGTCTTTCTCAAACTTAACTCCCCTCCTAAATCTGTACAAGGTTATAATAAAGTGGCTCATAATGCCATCATTAAGGATTTTAATATTCCCCAGCCATCGAATGGTTGTGTTCTTTCTAACAATCTTAATAATGAAATCAAAGACACAAATTTTTCTATAAATGATTTTCTAGAAAGAAAAACATTACAGAAGCATTACATAATCTTCTCTCTCAGTTCAATATTTCACCGTCCAACGTAGCCCCATCTTTCTATGAATCTCAATCCATTCATAATGGACAACACATCCAAAATAATCCAGTGGAACTGCCGCAGTCCAATAAACAAAAAGGGTGATGTTATACATCTTTTAAACAAATATGAGCCATTTGCTTTTGCCTTAGCAGAGACTTGACTCAAACCTAAACACATTTTTAAAATCAATGGTTATTTAACCATTAAAGTGGATAGATCTGATGGGTATGGTGGAGTAGCTATACTTATCAAGAATTCTATCCAATTCTCTATTTTTACATTGCCTCCTCACAGTGAGAAAATTTCAATTGTAGCTAGTAAAGTGCATCATACTTGTCTTGTTTCTATTTATGTTCCTCACCCTTCTTCATCTGTTCTTCAAGAGATGAATAATCTCTTTTCTTTTCTTCCAAAGCCATTCTTAATATTACGGGACCTTAATTACCATCACCAATTGTGGGGTTGTTCGACTTCTACTTATTATGGGGATGATTTACTACATATAATAGTCCTACATAATTTATGCATCTTGAACTCCTCCTGAGTTCAAGATGCATAAATTATGTAGGTCTGCTACACGTCGTTGTGGTCCCAATCAAAACCAAAGTGCCATTGACTTTTCTATCTGTTCACCAAGTTTAGCTTCTTCTTTAACTTGGGATATACTAACCTCCACTTATGGTAGTGACCATTTCCCAAGAGTCATATATCTTATCCTCTTTCCAAACCAAAGGCACCATTAACGAGATCTAATTTAAAACATAAACTACCTAATAGAAATACTAATGACTGGGACAAATTTAGAAACATTGTTGACAGAATCAACCACAAATCATTGAATTACTGAAAATGCAAGTAACAGATGTGACACAAAACGCAATAACAAGCTACATAGTTACGACTGTATCCACAGGCAAGAAATAAGCAACTTTAGAATTTTTTAAACTTCTTCTTCTTCGTCGGTACACTCTTGGCAGAGCGGTCGTGGTCATCATGTTGCAGTGAGACTTCGGGTTGCCATAACTTGCCCAACGATGCGGCGCGACGCGGTGTGATGCTCTCTATCGGCTGTTATTCGTGTGCACCCATGCAATGGGCCACCCACTGCAGACTTAATCTGGTCCGCGCGCTCTTGTTCCTTCCACTCTACCCTGAACTACAAGCCGCTCGATAGAGTCGTTGCCTCGTCGGGACACGTGTCCAAAGAACTGGAGTATTCGAGCTTGAACCATAGCCGATAGACGCTGCCTGATACCGAGTTCTTGAAGGATGGATATGTTAGTGCGGAACTCAGTCCACGACACTCCAAGCATTTTTCTCCAGCACCACTGCTGGCACTAGCTTTTTAAACTTATGGCATCAAAATAGCCTAGCGCTATCGGTCTATTATTCAAAAAGCCCGGTCAATTTAATTATTTCAATAGTTTTTATCATATTGGACATTGTTCAAATTACCCGGGCATTTTGAATAATGCCGTATTAACTTATTAATAATCACTATACTATTTAATAATCACTTAGTCCATAACATATATACTAATGAGGATGAAAATATTCCAAATTAGTCACCAAAAATGGACTTCGTACACATTACTTTGTGCAATATTATTACTGAAGATAAGTTTTTTTTTTTTTCTTTTCTATGGTTCATCAATTGGATGGACTTCAATTTTATTACAATCTAGCCTTATACATAGATACATAAGTAATTTAATTATGACCTAAACAATTACATTGTCTTTACTAAGAATGTGTCCAATAGCACTTTTCTTATTGTCTCTATTAAGGCGGATACACTTCGTTCTTGTGTTTGTTTGGTAGCACTTTTGTACGTTACACTATTCAAATTCACTAACACTAAACACTAACTCGAACGGTTTTGTTCTTTTTAGTCTTCTCACTATGTTTGTGTGATCGAGAAGTTGGATTGCCTCGACGTTCACATGCTGATGAAGACTCTTTTCGTGAGCTTCTGCAAATTTCTGGATCTCTTTTTTGATGATCTCAACTTTTAGGTCCCGATGGAGGTCATTATTTCGTATGTACCAAGGTGCATTTACAATTGTCCTTAGCACTTTGTTCTGGAATCGTTGTTTAATTATTATATTACTCTGTTTGGTGCAGCCCCATAGCTGACTACCATAAGTCCAAACTGGCATCAGGACTTGTTTGTATAGCAACAATTTATTTTTCACGGACAGCATGGAGTTTCTTCCAAGCAGACAATACATTATTTCATATCGGAGGTCAAGTGGTTTTTTTTTCTTCTTGACGTGGGCTTTCCAGCGTGACTTTGCGTCAAGGGTCATACCGAGATATTTGGTTGTATCCTCGTATGGGACTTGTTTATTATTAAAATAAACTGGAGAATACTGATGTTATTTGTTGGTAAAATCTATGTGAACAGATTTGCATTCATTAAGTTTAATCCTCCATTTTCTGGTCCGCAGTCATAAACTTGATTAACAGCCATTTGAACCTTTTCTACTGCATCTACATGGCTGTTTACTACAGCTATTATGGCTGCATCGTCAGAAAATGTACCATGTTTTGCTTTAATTTAGGTTTATCACAAGTGGTAGGTACAGGACCGGACCCAAAACACTTCCTTGTGGTACGCCAGCTTTTATTTGGTTCAGAGCTGAGTAGGGATCGTCTTGTCTTATTCCATACACCCTGTTTAGAACGTAGGACTCTAATATACCTGCAAATTGCTTCGGTAACAGGCTCTTCAATTTATGTATAAGGCTTTCATGCCATACTTTGTCAAACGCTTGCGCCACGTCTAGAAAAATAGTAGAAATACTTTCTTGTCTTCAAGGGCGTTTTCTATGACGTTTGTGATCCTATGTACTTGATCAACAGTAGAGTGTTTGTCTCCAAAACTAGTGTCCGACCGAAAGTTCGGTTTCGGTCGAGATATGACAAAAAACGAGTTTCGGTTTAGTTACGGTTTCGGCGGCAAACATGCCGAAACTACAACTGAAACCGAAACATCATTCGGGAGTTCTCGCACTGTGATTGGTCATGTTCGGCGCTATAAATTCCATCCAAACGAGTAAGCGACGAAGACATTTCGTGCCTAATCATGTCGTGACTGTCTTGTGTTTGCAGTTGGTTTTATTTGTTGTGAGTTTTCGTGTTATTTATTTTGAATTTGGTAAGTTTTATTAAGTGATATTTATTTATTTATTTCACAGTTTTAGGCAACCTTACAGCTAAACAATTTAACACAAATGAGAGTAACAAAATTAAGACAAATCAAAAGTTTTCACAGATAGAAGAGAGCACTCAAAACATTTTGAGAAGTGTTTTAAGTAAAACCAGTAACATAATTAAAAAGAAAACGAATATACAACCGAATTAAGAACCACCTCCTTTTTGAAGTTGGTTAAAAATGTGACTCAAACAGCGTGAGTACAGAAACAGAGTATAGTTAATTAGTTACCGTTATCAAAGAAGAGATTACAAAGAGTCGTTTTTAATTTTGATATGCTAGTATTGATAACATCGATGTCAACGCCCCGGCAGATCGCATTATATGTCTGTAATTCGTTCCTACCACAGGAGTATGTAATAGACAAGCATTGCGCCGAAAATTAGAAGGAATCCGCAGTCCAATTTGCTCAGCAATTCGGGCAGCTCGGTTAAACCATTAGCGATTCTAAATAAAAACGCCAAGTTTGCAATTCTTCTACGTTCAGAAAGAGGAAGTAAATGGAACCTTTTACAACAAAGGAGATAAGTGGAAGAATAAGTTTTAGACCGGTATTGAATATAACTCAAAAAAAATATCCGTATGCCTTCTAGGGCATGAATATCGGAATCTCGGCACTTAATTACCGATATTTCAATTCCGATACTGAGTGATGAATCTCGGTATCATAATAAAATCTTATTTTAGCTCCTTACGAAGCATTGAGCAGGAAAGCGCGGTTAAGCCCGTTAACTACGGTGATTAGCAGTGTCCGGATAACCTTTTTACTAATCGGACGCTAATTTACTTATACTTCACTCCATGAAGAAATAATCTATCTCCACTAACATTTCTAACATCTACCCTACTAAAAACGCTAATCGGTTGTTTTGTTTACTTAATATTATATGTTCTCTGTAAGTGATTGATGTAATCTTTTGAGAAATAAATGTATTTACCGTAAATAATATATGCCTTGATGAATTCCGTATTTACAGTCCCGAGATTGCTTAAAATGTTATCTTTAAGAATACAAGTAAATAAACAGTTTCATACAACCCTGTAACAATTATATTTTCATAGATTAATGCCTTGGTAACGGGCATCCACTGGATTTGAGACGCACGGGATCGGCTAATGTGATGACACTTGGGGAGGCTTATGTTCAGAATTGGACGTCTTTCGGCTGAAATGATGATGAATGCTAAGATATTTTTCATACTTTTGAGAGGGCTGTTTCGGTACAAACAAACTTTATTTCAAATACATGTGTTATTGGCTTGGAAAAGACTGGAAGACTGAGGTCTTCTGCTTGAATTGAATACAACAAATTAGTCTATCTGATAACTAATCTGTTGGCTAAATCAACGTCCACTACATTATCTCTCCACATAATTATCATTTCAGCCCAAAGACGTCCACTGCTGAACATAGGCCTCTCCCAGGAGGCATCGCCACATTGACCGATACTTATACTGGATTTATAAATAATTATTACTCACTACATTCATCTTGACTACTTTCAGATTGATCGATAAACATTTATTTTCTAGATTTTTTTGCATAATCCTTTTTCAGAAAGACATGATTTATATTCTTTCTTGGGAAAAAAAACTCCAGTTTAGGTAAATAAGCGCCTGATTACCCAGTCCTTGGTGATAAGAAAGAGAACAATAGAAAATCCTTATATGTCGCGGCATAAACGTGTTTTTATTGTATTCAATCAAACCTAATACCAAATTTGAGCAATTAACAAAAACAATTGTGATATTTAACGAAAGTGTGCAATATCGATATTAAAATCGCAATTCCGATATTGAGATCTAATACCAGAAATCAATATCGGAATTGAAAACTTCCGATATTACATGCCCTAATGCCTTCCAATCAATTGATGTATATGTTGTAATTGGGTTTCCAGGTTTGAGAGGCATACTCGAAATGTCTGCGAACAAAATTACAGTAGAGAATTTTAATTGTTTTGATGCTCTTAAACTCAAACGAGACGCTCAAAATGAACCCTAGTGATTTTGATGCTTTATTAATGATTTGATCTAAGTGTTGTTCAAATAATAATTTTAAATCAAATACAACTCCCAAGTCTTTGACTGTGCTAACTCTAGCTAGGGATTTAGCATAAGAGTACGTAGTAAACATCAAAATATCGAAGACTGATATGTGAAGTAAACATAAAATAATAAAGAATGACTGATTATAATAACGTTTTCTTTATTTTTTCCTCAAAACATGATCCTTGTAAGGAAGTTTCGGTTTCGGCCGAAACTGAGACTGTGGCCGAACCGAACGACCGACCGGACTCTATCGAAAACCAAACTGGTGCTCTGGTATTATGTTCATTGCTATCTATTATAGGTTTAAGTCGTCTGAGCTTTTCAAATTGCTTGAACATTATTAGTAGCAAGGAAATAAGCCTATAGGATGTTTCGTGAGCCGCTTTACCTGGCTTAGCTATCATTATTACTTCAGCCAACTTCCATAAGTCTGGTACATATTTAAGCCTTAGTGCGGCATTAATAAGGGTCGTTAATTTAACCAGACCCTTTCTCGGTAGGTTATGAAGTACTTCTCCTGTTATTAAATCGGACCCTGGTGATTTTCTTGTGCTTATATTGTTTTATTTCTCGTGCGACTTCTCTCGGTGTTACTAATTTTATGGTAACTTCATTTTCCGATGTCACCATATTCAGGAAAGTGTGATCTTTAATGATGTCCCCGTCGTTTGGTTGGAAGATATTTTCTAGGTGCTCTGCAAACCTCTTCGCTTTTTGCTCGATAGTTACTGCCCATTGCCCGTTTTCACATTTGATAGGTGGGATTTTTGTAATCGGTCTTTTTAATTGCTTAGTAGCATTTCAAAGAGAGTATTCTGTCCTTTGGTCGTTAAATAGGCTCTGAAGATAGGTTTTGGTTGACTCGTCTTTAAAGCCTTGGATTAGTCTTCTAACTTGTTTTTATTATACTATTCAATTTTCGTTTGTCTTCAGGGCACCTAGATTGATGCCACGTTTTTCTCTGTTTTCTTTTCTCCATAATGTGATGCTTGATTCTGAGCAGGTAAGTATTTCCTTTCGTCCTCTTGTTGTAATCATGTGTATTTTCCCACGCTGCTTGCTGGATATGCATTATGAACTTATCTACTTCGACGTTTAGATGTTCGGGTGTTTTTAATGGAACTTTAAGGTCTATCTGATCATTCAATCTGGACTTGAAGCTCTCCCAGTCTGTACATTTATTAACAAGAGTGGGCCTGTTTTCTTTATAAATAATGGTTACGCTAATTTCTAGATAGATTGCAGAGTGATCTGAGTTCATGTCATAGCTTTGTTCCGATTTTATATAACTAGTTGATAGATCCTTGGTTGTAAAAAAATCTATTAAGTCTGGAATTTTATTTTGATCTGTTGGCTTTCCAATTCATATGGCATCACATTTCAGCTCTTTTATGGCATTTAGTAGTTCTTTGCCTTTAGTAGTTGTTAATCTGGAGCCCCAATACGTATTTTTAGCATTGAAGTCACCACCTAAGATAAATCGAGTTCTTTAAAGCGAGTTAGAAAGTTCATATAGTGGTCCTTTTTTATCGTATACCGTGGTGGAAAGTAGATGGCAGATACTGTTACAGGATATTTTTTGGTTTATAGACAAATCGCCACTGCTTGTATGTCCTTCTCTTCGTTTTTAAACTCTTCAAAGTGCTGTAGGTTTTCTTTTACTATAATGGCACTACCACCTCTTGCAGAATTGTCTGGGTGAAGTGCATGGTATACTTTGTACCCTTTAAACTTAATGTGAGATTCATTCAGAACATCAATCTTTTCTATGTCTAATACTACTTGTAACTCGTTTTAATGTTTTTGTAACCCATTTGAGTTCAACGCCATAATTTTTAGTGTAGTATTAGTTTTTGTGACTTAGAAGTAGCGGCTTTGTTGCTATTTTAATATTTTTTCAATCTCTCGTCGAATGATGACATTAACTTTAAGATTTCATCTAACTTTATGTCACTTTTCGTATCATAATCATAATCTTTATTTCTCCACACAAAAACATGACCTAAGGAATACATTTTGCAGTCAAGTGAGTGAGCGGAGCTGGTGTCTGTTAACCTGTATTACAGATCACCAGGTCCTCACCCCATGAGAAAATAAGGAACATAACAAATATTTAAATAAGAAAAACGTTTGACAGAATTCATAAATTATAACTATTTGTTTAATGGAGACAGATTCATCAATGAAAAAACAAATAGGTAGCCAAACTTCATAAAGCACAAAGTGAGTGTGTGTGTGGTGGGATGAATGTGTGTGGTGTGAGAATGTAGTATGCGTGTGAGTTGTGTGTCTGTATATTTGTTTGTCTGTTTGTGTATGTGTGTGTGTTTGTGAGTGTGTGTGGTGGTGATGAATTAAGTGTGAGATTATACCTAGTAATCAGATGAGAAAGATTACTACTATAGTAGTTTCTCCGTGGAAATGTAGCCCAGTGTCTGCAACCAGTACCTTACCACAGCCTTACATTTGGTTTTTGGAAGAGTGTAGATTGACAGGATCCTATTTATTGCATTGTAAAGATTACAACCCTGATAGCAGAAGAAGCGATGAGCAAAGCAGGTTAAAAGATGATTTTGAGCAGACAATGTCTTTTCTCCGCCGATTCTCATTCAACTTTGGATCATATGTCAGCGAAGAATGTTGATGAGTGACTGTGTGCAGAACATAGAGCTAACGAACCTTGAGAAACTTACTCTGCCTATAAACATCGACTGTTGGGTGAAAAAACGGTAGAAACATACTTACCTTTAGGGCAGCTCTGTGAGCTCTTTCGATTTCCATCAAGTAGGTTTTAGCTGCTCCACCCCAGGCAGAAATACAGTAAATAAGCTGTGACTGAGCAAGTGCAAGGTAAACTGTTCGTATTAAATCCTTGTTAGCTACATGCCGTAAATTTTTAAAGATATAGGTTAGTTTCCTTGTTCTTGCTGCCAACATGTCAATGTGTTCCTGGAAATTTAATCTATTATCCAACATGATTCCTAGATACTTGATTGCATTCGTTCTTTTAATTCTAGGACACACACAGTCATCGTTATTGTAGTCGGTATACTTATGAGATGTTATTTTATACTAAGTAATGTCTGCTGCAGGCTTTTTCAGTGAATATTTTGTTTAACCTACATTTAGAGTCAGGACATTGTCGTGCAACCATTCTGTTACTCTATTAAAACCCGCCTGTGCGCTTGAAAAAACATCGTCCCATGATTCACCGCTCACTGTAATGCGGTATCGACCGCAAACTTTACAATTTTAGCTTTTGGAAGATTTAACTGACAGAGATCGTTAATGTAGGCTAGGAACAACGTTGGACCCAAGATGCTACCTTGTGGAACCCCGAAAAGAACTGGGGCGTCGTTACTTAGTTTATGAAGTGTCACACATTGTGTTCTTCGAACAATTTCAACTGAAGGTCCCTAATTCCTAGACAGTCAAGTTTATATCGCATGATAGGAACAGAGACTGTGTCAAATGCTTTGGCAAGGTCTAAGAATACTGCAATAGTTTTCTTTTTATTGTCAAGATTAGTAACTACGTAGTCGAACAAAGGCGCCTTGGCTATGCCTTGGGCTTAAGATACGTTTTTATTTGTAGTTCTTTGACTTCCTTTGTACTGGGTGGGGACTTCGACTCTTCCAATAGATGTATTTTGTTGAGGGGCAGTATTATTGCATTAATTTTTTTTGTTTGTAATCTGCTGGTTTTCTTTGGCTACGGTGACTGAAGATAAGCAGTTGCAATTACCAAAAATTGCTCCAGATTTAAATAGAAATGGTAGAATATTCAATATTGTTTGGTTCTTTGGGATGGCCACTTTATTAAGTTTAAATGAAATCACGCCATTTGCTGTGAATGCTCTTTATTTTTGAGATCCCAAAAACACACAAACACAGTGCAAATTATTATATCTAAGTGTTATATAGTTTTTGTTATAAAATGATTAACATACTTTTACAAAAACTTAAAAATATGCAATAGGCAAATATATAAAAAGTTATACTAAAGATCATTTAATAATTTCTTAACACTATACTCTTTCATACAGAGTAACTCATACATATCAAAATAATGGCACTTGAAGCATCGGTTTTCTTAATATTAAGAATACATTAACAAAATAATATTATTACCACACGGTGAAAAACGTGAATGATTATAAAATTACTTTTTTTGGGGTTTTTCATATGAAATGTGCTGGTGACACAAACGATATACATCAGTACATAATACTAAATTAATCCATCAAAACTTGCCGAGTCATCGTTATTAGGTATCGAGTTGTTGATTAGTAAACAAAGTATTCTAGATGAAACATTCGCACATTCAATAAAAACACTCACGAAAAATAGTTTTGTCATAAATAAGGAATAACTATAATAGCCAAGTAAAAATGGCGTGGAGTGGATGTTTAAGAGGTGGTCTTGATGATGACTACTTCTTCTTCTTGAACATACAAATGCTGTTCTGGCGCTACGTAAGATACGTAGGATCGGTCCATCTGCAGCGCGGGAGGAGAGGCAGGCCCCGGCGAGGTGCGCGGCGAGGGTGCGCGGGGCCCGGAGGCTAGCTAGCCGCGCACGTTCACCATGGTGCAGCCGAAGATCTCGTCCAGCTGTCGCGACGAGAACGTCACCACGATGCGCCGCTCGCCATGTCGCCGCGGTACGAACTTTTCCTGGTAGTTCACGAACTCACCCGGCTTCACGTCGCGGAACCTTATCTGGAAGCAGAAATACATTTATGACCCCCACTCTTTTTCCTTTATTTCCAAAACTCGTAGATCATCATGTATTTACCTGTCTTGGCCTCTGCACACCTGGTCCCTCGAAAGTGAAGTAGCAGTCAGTCAGGTGAACACTCAGTGGGTTCTGGAAGCTGAATGTCACGGCGCCTTCTTGTCCTATGCATGGCTGGCTCCTCACCTATTGGACATTATCATGGGTGATTAAAAATTGTATAAGTGTACAAATTGTAGAATACAACCGATTGAAAAGTATAACTACCTGGATTTGCATCCTTGGCTTGTGTAGTGGGAAGTCATCCTCATCCGACCAGGCCTGACGAGTCTGCTTCACATAGGCCATGGCGTGCACCTTCACCATGGAGTGGTCCACTAGCTTGTCCATGTACTCCTGAGGTGTGACGTGCAACTTCAGCACTTCTCGCTGACCAGCGCGCACGATGAACTCTCCCTGAGCCCTTCGAAGACGAGAGGCGATGGCGCCAGTGTAGTAGCATGAGGAAGCCGTCAGCACACACCAGATGGTGCGATCTTCATGCGATTTGTTCTGTTGAAAATCGAAAAATTTAAATAGTTTCATGGATGACATAGACAACTCAGAAGGCAAATTAATTGATTAAGTTTATATATGAGTACCTGAATATTCATCGTGCAGTCGAACGGCTGTCCATAAGGCACGAGGTCAATGTCCATAAGATCGAAGAAAACATCTTCGAAGTTGCGATCAGGATATTCATAGTATTGCTGCAGGCGCTGGTAGCCGCGACACGAAGCGATGACAGCCAGGCGCTCGGGAGACGAGCTGTCAACCGTCTTGTACTCGTGGGTGATCTCAAGCATGTCACTGTCGCCTTCATCATCGTCACGGTTCGGATTCTTTGTAAGAATCTTGCGGCCAACTCTGTGAAACGTAAGGCATAGGATTTAGTGACAAATTAATACCGTATGTCAAAACGAATGCTTTGAGTTTCGATTGTAATGTACTTACTGATACTGGTTCGAAGCCATCCTAATGAATCCCCATTCAGAATTCTCCTCTTCTTGGAAGTGACAGAGTTCTGCGTTGAGCTGACAGTACATGAAGGGCGTGTCGTATTGGAAGCCGACCTCACCGCGGCGAACGGCCTCCACGCTGGCAGGTCCACAGTGGTATACAGCTTCAGCTTCCTCTTGAGGTGTGGAATCAATAATCTGCCAGCCACTGTAGCCTGAAGTAGAAGTAGGAAATGTAAGTACAAGCACTGATATCAGTTCCTGAACACGTATCTGTATTGATATTTCAGATACCTTGAGGCAAATCAGGTCGCTGCATCCATACATCATTCCATACGTGGAAGTTCCAGCAGGAATCGTAGCAGTCTTCATCAGGTCCATTTGGTACCTCGTTACCATCGCGATCAAAGAATTTGTCTACCGTGAACGTTCGATTTGTATCATGGGCTGACACGTAGTTGGTGACCGAACGGCAAGGAATACCTAAAAACAAGTTTGAATGAAGTGATGAACTAAGTTTTTCTCGTAGCTAATGAACAAATCAAGATATAAAATTCCGAACCAAGCGCACGGCAAATGGAGACCACAAGCCCGGAGTACACCCAGCATTGGCCGTATTCGACCGGCCTGCCGCCATCGGTGAGGTATCGTTCCATGATAGCCACGGAGCCGGTCCAGGCATGAGGCGCAACGCCGTCTTTGTATTCACCGTCGTAACGACCAACCATCAGCCCGTCATCATCATGGTTCGCATTTATCTAATTGACAACAAGTAGGAATTTTAGTAAAATGAATAACATAGCTATCTAAATGTAGAATCCTATTAGCCAACTTACCATTGACGAAATCGCCCTGCAAACACGAATTGGGTTACCGCGTTCAGAATGCTCGAGGCCACTTCTTTCCAACAAGTACATGCAAGCCGGCAATACCACGTCATCAAATTGTCCGTAAATCCATTTGCGACCCTTCGGTTGACGCCAAGTACCACACCAGATCTTGCCTTGCTCGTTGAGCACGTATTCCTTCCTGGATGATTCATTATCCATATAGACGGGGTCCTCACGGCACCAAGGGTTGAATAGCACGTAGACGTCTTCGTCACATTTATAGTCGTGGCGGTTGTCGCGCTGGCCGAAGCGATTGGTTTGTACCCAGCAGTTCCAAACGCCAACCGGGGCAGTAGCCGGCACATGCACTTGGAATGTAATCGTATTGCCATCTTGGCGCTGAATGCTAATGTCCCACCTGTCCATATCATGAGCAAGAGACGCCAAGTTCTGCATGGAGCCATGGCGCGAGCCGTATCCACGACCAAATGTGGAATGCTGAGCTGTGCCAGCGTAGCGATCCATCATTGGGCGGTCCATAGGTCCATGCGGGCTAAGAGGACTGTGTTGCAGTGGCAATGGCTCGTTGCTAAACGAGCTGCGGCGGACTCCGTAAGTCGTAGTCTCCCTCATACCGCTCATCGGACCCATTGTTCCCATTGGGCCCATAGTTCCCATGGTTCCCATTGGCCCCATAGTACCCCCGGTTCCCATGGTTCCCATAGTGCTCATTGTTCCCATAGACCCCATAGGAGCCATGCTGGTGCTGGTATCCTGCATGCGAGACATTCCCATTCCCATTCCCATACCCATTCCCATGCCCATTCCCATCATATCACGGGAGTGTTGGAAAACGCCTTGCTGGTTGCTCCAGTTTACGGGCAGAACTACTCGTGTTCCTTTAGTAACGCTGGGTTTAGGACCTGTGTAAAGAAGAACCATTTACCGATTTTGGATTTTTTGAATTGTAAAATAGTTGTTACGAAGTTCGTCAAAGTACTGCATAATGAAATATATTAAAATGTACTACATAAACACATTTTGGTCGTTTAATCCCGTGGAGGGTCGATCCTCCACGGGAGTTAAACAACCAAAATGTAACCGAACTTACCAAAACAGAAAACGATGCGAATCATATCCTGCTGTTTGTCGTAGGTCCTGTCGAAGCGAACAGCAAAGAAGAAGTTCTGGCCCCTCCTTAGAACTGGGTTCGGGAGGATATTATCGTTTACTAAGTCATACTGTTCAGTGTGATGGTCTTTGGAGTTATCACGGGAATAGAATTCAGTGAGCTCCACCTTCAGTGGCTGCTGAGAATAGTAACTTTGAGGAATCATCTCCATGGTGTCCTGGCGGCGACGGCGCTCATTTTGATCAGCCATCTTGCAAATCAAGTTGTGAGTGTACTGCGTGTTAGGGCTGTTCCTCAACGAGTGCTTCATGCGGTGCAGCGAACCGGTGCTGTGCGAGCGGCCCGAGCGGTGCTGGGCAGTGGGCCCGGCACGCTGCATCGGCCAACGACGAGTTTGTCCAGGACGCTGGCAGAAACTGGAGATGTTGTAATAGGCTGACAGCCCAGGCACATAGTTCGAGGGCATTCCACCGATGGTCATCTGCTGTTCCCTGCCGCAGCTCAGCGTGCTCATACCCGAAGTCAGTCCAGTTATTCCACCCAAACCCATTCCGGTCATGCTAGATGTCATGCTGGAGGACATCCTGTCCATACTAGATCTTCGGACCATAGACATCCTTGCGTTGAAGCTGTACGAGTATCCGAGTATTCCAAGTCCCGATGTAGGACCTCACTGTGCTCCGGGTTGACACCAGAGCGAATGATGTCGTTGGAATGATTCGGGACCTTTATATAGCGCTAGTCGACATAAAGGATCGTTCACCGCCCTTAGGTGTCAGTTGACAGCGCAGGCGCCGGTGGCACGAGCTTCTGGGAGTGTTATTGTCTATGTTCACTGACTCGTAGCTAGAACAAGTACACCTCTCTTACATAGAACTAGTTAATATGCTAACTAGCTCTCCGGGCGTTACGATGTACAGTCAAATGCAAAATTATTTTAATCTACAATAGTAAAATTATGTAAAGTTTTTGTCACTTTAAATCTACACTAATATTATAATGCTGAAGAGTTTGTTTGAACGAGCTAATCTCAAGTAAAAAATATTATTGTGTTGGATAGCCCATTTATCGAGAAAGGTTATAGGCTATACAACATCACGCTACGACCAATAGGAGCGGAGCATAAATGAACAATGTTGCAAAAACGAGAAAATATTCCATTTTGAGAGCTTCCGTTGTTTGCGCTGCGTAAGCGATTAAAGTTACACAACATTCATGTATGTAGGGTAGGTAAGGTTGGGTAGGTAGGTAGCCAGTTGAAGGGAGCGAAGCCGCGTGGGACAGCTAGTTTACAATACAAGTGCTTCATCGCGGGCACTTTAGTAGCAGATTTTTGATGTTGCATCTTTTTATAGCGTCTTATTCAATTACAATTTTGATGTATATACTCATGTATTTATTGTTATTATATACTAGGATCTGCCAGCGGCTTCAGCCGCATAAAAAGTTTTTTATACTACACCTGCTCGGAAAGTACCTTGATACTTTATCAAATTTACGGTAGAAAGTACGTCATTGCATATCGAACAAATATGCGGCGAGAAAACGCATCTGAGCGGGAGAGAAAAGTGTATGAAAATCCATTTCTTACGTGGTTTTTCTTTTTTAATTTTGGGTAAGACTATGCGCTGGTAACCTAAATATGAAAAGCCAAAAAGTTTTTACAGTGAGTTTTTATCTCCAAGTTCGCAAAATGACACTGGCCACTAGCTGTGTGTTGGATGGTGTCAAACAATTTGAAAAAAAACGGCTACGGCTCGGGCTTCAAACGACACCCTCGACGGTAATCGGTCACTTTCTCCTCTCGGTGAACAATGTACTATTCTTATCGCAAGGGAACATTATACCGGGATGAAAAGTAGCCTATGTGCTATTCCAGACCATAATCTATTTCTGTGCCAGATTTCATCCAAATCCCTTTAGTCTATCTAGCGTGATTAAGTAACAAACATAGGTACATCCATCTAAACTTACGCATTTATATATTTTTTATTTATTTATATATTCCTTTATATTAGTAAGATGCAACTTTAAAAAATATTGTCGTAAATAACGCACTGTGTCTGTCACATCACACATCATCAACCTATTAATGTTCCCACCGCTGGGACACAGGCCTCCTCTCTGTTAAAGGGAATAGGCCGTAATCCACCACGCGGGTCCAGTGCGGGTTGGTGGAAGTCACATGTCTTCGAATTTTTGGTTCTAGGACATGCCGGTTTCCTCACGATGTTTTCCTTCACCGTTAAGAGAGCAATGGTGAAGAAATAATTTACACAAAGTAAAGCGCCTGCCTGGGCTCGAACCCACGACCTACAACTTATAAGTCGCGGCCGATACCACTGGGCCACCACTGCTCTACTGTGTCTGTAATAAATTATAATTTTGTACTGGTGTTTCCTAGACAACCTTTCTTGACTTAACTTGGCCTTTCGCCACCCACAGCAGAGCATAAGCTTAACAACAACATCCTTCCCTCATCTTGATCCCCATCCATGACCTTTAGACTACCCAGACACATTTGTGCTTAACTATACATCTCTGAGATAGAATTCAGTCAACACGTTTTAAAATACAACACGCATTCTATGTCCACCTATTGTTTTACACAAAACGAGGTAACGGACACTGCTATCAAATGCACGAGTTGCCTTTTGTGTTCATTTTGACTTGGCATTTTAGTAACCTCTAGGAGTACTTAAGAGAGCTATCATTTCTACTACGCGGGCTTCTCCTGAAGGCATCTTGTTAGGTACCTATTTACACGACTGCCGAAGGAGGGTAATGTGTTTATCAGTCTATGTATGTATGTTTGTTCCTATGTGGCGTTCCAGAGATCAAACGCGTTGGCCGATTTTGATAATTCGCACGTCAATCGATTCGTCTTAACCCTGCAAGAGTCACTGGATACATTAAAATTGAAAATAGAAAAATGCCGGCTTTTGGGCGCCATATTGTGGGGAGCCAATATTTTTTTCCTGCCAAAAAACCCTGCTGCTTAATGCGAACTAAAAATACGTAAACAAGAAAAAATCATGCTGTGCAGTCGGAGGATACATATTCACGAGCTGGCTGACCAAAACCAGCAGCCTAATTGTGTAAGTGAATTCGGCAAAGGAAACAATCTGTTTCTTTCCCAAAAACGACTTTTAGTATGGCGAAAATCCTTTTTGGGAAAGAAACAGATTGTTTACTTTGCCGAATTTACTTACACAATTAGGCTGCAGATGTATCCTTCGACTGCACAGCATGTTTTTTTTCTTGTTTACGTCTTTTTAGTTCGCACTAAGCAGTTGGCAGCCTAATTGTGTAAGTGAATTCGGCAAAGGAAACAATCTGTTTCTTTCCCTTTTGCTACTAAGGTATCTTTTTTTTTTATTTATACTCCATTGAAGCAGTTATACCTATCTGCTTCAATGGAGTACTTCGTCACTCTGTGAGAACTTTGTTTTACAACTTGTGTCTGGTTACGACGTAACTTTTTGGTATAAAAATAAAACTCTATTTATTTCGTATATTCATTTAAAGTACAAATGTTCTTTCGTAACCAGTTTCGTATAGCATAAGTTTCACAAGTTACAAGATAAATAAAAAATTTTTTAGTCATTTAAATGTTAAACTAGAAGTAATATGATCAATTTTATTAAGCCTTAATGTTCTTTAAAATAATTATTTTTGTTATTATTTTTTTTATAATTTTTTTTTTTTTTTTTTTTTTTTTTTTTATAATGTTTAATTACAATCACAGTCTTCGCAAAAAATAATTTTGTCTTTAATTGGACTTATTTACCTAAGGTTTAAGCGTACTTTAAGTCAATCAGTCTTATTTATTGAACATAGGAACTAGAAATCGGGTTAATAATGGTGTTATAGGAATACAACGTCTTAAAAAAAACCTCACTAACTGTAGTATGTTCATACGTCAGGTAAGTAAGAACATTTTTTCCCTCTTTCTGCACATACGCAAAACAAAATACGTGATTATCTCCGTAATGGTAAACGATAAATACGAAGATTAGAGAGAACTTGTTCGTTACAATGTTATGAACACTTAGGTAATGTCAGATACGACAGTTAGTGAGATACGACAGTAGCGGGGTGGGTGGTAGATAGTGTACTCTGTAAAGTAGACTTTGTTCAACAATGTGTCAACTGATCCATTCGTGATTTTATTCAACACATTATTATTGCATTTATTCATTTTATTTACATATTTTTACATATTTAAATATTATTCTATAAAAAATAAAATAAAATTAACATTTATAAATACAAAAATAGAAGCCCACCGGAATCGCGAACAGGGTCCAAGCTACCGGTGGTCAGGGCTCCAGAGAGAGGAACCTCCTGACTTTACGCGCTGTGCCCCAGGAGTACCGCAGCCTAATTGTGTAAGTAAATTCGGCAACGGAAACAATTTGTTTCTTTCCCAAAAACACACACATACACAAAAAGTTGAATAAAGATTCAACTTTTTTGTTTCCGTTGCCGAATTTACTTACACAATTAGGCTGCCGCTTTATGGATCAAGTCCTTGATCCAGCTGCCCAACGAGAGCCTCCTCAGATGTTCGTCCAGGCTCTTGGCTATTATGCCATTGGCCGTCACGACTATCGGCACAATGACTGCAGTATTCACATCCCACATGTCGACAACTTTGCGAGCCAGATCAAGATACTTGCTTTTCATATGTCTCTCAGCCTTCACGAGGTTCTCGTCATAGCGGAACGCTATATCAACAATAATTGCTCGACGCTCTAGTCGGTCGATCACCACTATGTCAGGCTTATTGGCAACAATAGTCCTGTCAGTGATGATAGACCGATCCCAATACAACGTGACATTACCATGTTCGAGAACTGGGTGGGGCACATAGATACTTAATGTAAGGCACTTCCAGTTCCACAAGATTGTGTTTAAGAGCAAGTTGCTGATGGATAATCCTGGCTACAAGGTTGCAACACATTATTATTATTATTTGCTATCGCTCAGAAGGGGTATTTATGAAAAGGAAGAATAATAAGTTTGATTATAGTCTTCTTAGGTATCACTGGCGTAACTACTAAGTTGCAAAGGGGTTAGGGGGCCCCCAAGTAATATCATTGGCAGTATCGGCAGCATGCATTGGATCTAGGTACCTCCATAAAGCTACGGCCACTCTCCTGATACTTTTTAACCCCGGCCGGAAAAAGAGCGGTGTTATAAGTTTCACGTGTGTTGCTGTCTGTAGCATCATAGCGCCTAAACGGATGAACCGATTTTGATTTAGTTTTTTTTGTTTGAAAGGTGATTTTGTTGAAAGTGTTAGCTATGTTTGAATAAAATCGGTTCAGCCGTTCAAAAGTAATGGGCGTTTCACTGTTTGAATCGGGGTGTTTTTGCAAGATAAATGTTAAGGGGGTTTTCAAATTTTGAAATTTTACTTGTTCTCTATGTATGACTGTTTTTATTGTGCGTGTTCTCGAAATACACGAACAAACGAACGAGAAATCGATAATAGATATCACACTAATATAAAGGAAAATGGAAGAAAAAAAAAAAAAAGGAGAAAGTTTGTGAGTGTTTGTTACTTCTTCACGCCAGAACGGCTGAACCGATCTGGATGAAATTTGGCACAGAGATAGATTAAACACACATGATAGCACATAAGTTACTTTTTATCCCAAGGATATTCCCTCGGGATAATTTTCGCCTTTCAAGCGGGCGAAGCCGCTGACAGGAGCTAGGTATTCATAAATTTAAGTAACGTAACATTAGAATTTAAAATTAAGGTACAAATTAAACAACTCGAGTTATTTACTGTTTAGTTTTCCTTAAACTTGATTAATTTGATAATATTATTTAGGGCCGATTTCACCAATGATTCTTCTCAGCGGTCTCAAGCAATCAGGACGCTGTATTTGCTTAAACTGAGTTTAGTTGAACTAATCGCGATTAGTTTCATTGGTAAAATCAGCCCATATAGTCGAAGAAAAATTAAACAACTTATTTTATTTAGGTACCAAACTCTTGCAATACTTACATACTCAACTGATCATAAAGCATAGTTAATTAAGGCATTATAATTTATTTATTGAGTTCAATAAGTGCTTACTTTTTAGGGTTCCGTACCCAAAGAGTAAAAACGGGACCCTATTACTAAGACGCGGTCCGTCAGTCTTTATGTCTGTCACCAGGCTGTATCTCACCATCACCGTGATAGCTAGACAGTTGAAATTTTCACAGATGATGTATGTCTGTTGCCGCTATAACAACAAATACTAAAAACAGAATAAAATAATTATTTGAGTGGGGCTCCCATACAACAAACGTGTTTTCTTTGCCGTTTTTTTGCGATAATGGTACGGAACCCTTCGTGCGCGAGTCCGACTCGCAATTGGCCGGTTTTTTTTTAGTTTCTGGCTCTCGCTAAAGTGCCATAATTATTATGACTCAGGCAAGCGCGAGCGGACCACTAGTTAGATAACAACATCTGAAGAATGGGTCAGGTGGTGCTTCTAAATCCACTTTGCACAGAACCCCTGAATACGAAATTTCGCTACTGGTATGTGTCTAAGCATGAATATTCTTCTTCTTAATAAAAACATTGCCCCACACTAGGAATTTCTCCCTGTATCGTGGGTGCGTTTACAAACATTTAAACTCACATAAACAAGACACCCAGATCCGTAACAACTATCTGTAGGCCATACAAATTTTTGTTCCGTGCGGGGATCGAACCCGCGACTCACTGCGCAGCAGCCGATCGCTCAACCACTACGCCAACCGTGTCGTCAACTCAAAAACCACTTTCCAGTTTTTTGTTTTATTTTGAACACACCTATATTTTTATGGCTAGCTACACCAAAGAAAATATTTGGTGTAGCAACACATGCCACCAGTTGCTTAGCAACAGTTTGTTGTTGATCAATAAAACAAAATGTCAAATGCTTGTGTTATAATCTCAATAATTTACGATTCTCATGGATATTAAGTAATGTGTGATTCATTTTCTAGCTCATAAATGGGTAGAGAATGGGTCTCTATAACCAGTTTAGTTATAATGTCAAAGTACAATACGTGAGTTGCTTTTTTTCTATAGCAACGTTTTTTACTTTGACTTTAACTGTCTCTAACCTCCTTTTACCGTTTCTAGTAGCATATAGAGGCAGAGGTAAGGATTTATATAATATTAGTTCTAAGAATTAAAGGCCCAATTTGTCGAACGCATTTGATGACAGTTTTCTTTACACCTGAATTTCTTTTACCAGGGTTTTGGCTACGATCCCACAGCTTTTATGAACAGCCAGTGATACACTTTACGTACGAGTACCTGCTTGTAGCAGAATCTGATGACCACAGTAGACCTATTGTATGTGGTGAAACTAATGGGGTGAAAAATGAAGAGGACTGTGCAGAATTCCAGGTAATTATGGGCAATAATAAGCATTTTAGACTTGCAAGTAGGTACTGATATTATTCACAATAAAAAATAATATCGTCTTTTTCAGGTGCAGGAATATGATATGAGTGGTGATGGCAAGATCGATTTATTAGATTTCAAATTAAGTCTCAATTTGCCACAGGAGAGGACAGTAACATCTTTAACATTATTATTAAGTCTTGACTTTCAATTAAAGGTATTATCTTTTAGTTCTATCTCTCTAATCTAAAGTCATGTTATTAAAGTTGTTTTTAGAATGTTTCTTTTTTATTTAGTTTTACTGCAAGTAATATTTTTTTTGTTTCAGACAGTTTGTCCCATGCACATGCAAAGTTTGGCTGTAGTGAACAAAGAGTTTGCAACACCACCTTCTGGTTTCAAATATTTTGCTGATCTACAAATTTACCAAACATCTCATTTACCCTGCAAACAAAACATAATACATACTAAATATAACTCATCTTTATTTAAATTTGATAAAAATACTCATGAGGATGCAATTGACAGCATATTGGGGAACTATTTCATGAGAGATGGTAAGAAAATGTATTTTATATTTAAAACACAAAATTATAAAGATTAAGTCTTGTTACAATAATGTTATTATTTTTGCAGTTACAACACATTCCAAAACACATTATTCAAGGAGTCAGAATGGGCCTACTGGCTCAATGCAAATACAGATAAGTCTTAGAGTGCCAGAAATGGAAATCAAATATACTCCAAGTTTAATTCAGGAACTGGTCTGGGCATGGCCGCAATATCTTTCCCTGGTTATAGTCTTCTATTGGATATTTAATAAAATCAAGATGTTTGTGTTCTATAACCGTTTAGTTATGGCATGGGAGATACAACCTTGGAAACACAACATTGCAAAAAACAGAAACCATTAGTGAAAATAAAAGTACTTTCTATCAAATAATAAAAAAATTAGGTAAAGCAAAAGAAAACAATTGTCTTCCTGTACTAAATGTTGAAAGAGTGTTGTGATTATTGTATGATGGATGCAAAATAATGTTGGATAATGATTAAGACAATTAAAAGTTTTGCTCAATTCATAAATTGTATTGTAATGTTCTGCAGTTGACCCCAAATAATGTATAATTACTTACTAAAGTTCCATAAAAAGATATGCCCAAAAAAAACTACTTTTATTCAATTTAAAACTTTTAACAATCATTAATACTACTTATATATCTAAGTTTATTCTATTTAACAATTTACAGTATTGTTCAAGGTTTTCATGGGTTTAATGAGAGTGTTGAAAAGGCGGCTCCCAAGTCTTGTTTCCTGTCCAGGTCTGCCCTATTATCTTCAATAATAAAGGTCTTGGCAGAGTAGTCATCTAGTTGCACTAGCAAGTAACGGCACAAATAATTTCCATATTCATTCTGCAACAAAAACAAACATATAAATATGTATATAGCAGATGTACATAATGTGCTATACATATAGATAAGATATCCTAAGTTAAAATTAGTTTATAATAGAAGAAGTGTGGAGCATATCCCACCTGTTTCATATCAAGCTCCACAACGGCTTTGTTCCTAATTCCTTTGATGTAAAACCTCATCCTCATGTGTTTGACTCCATCCTTCTCATACACAGCATGGCTAACATGTGTGCGTCTCCTCCTGGTGGTTTCTTCTCCATAACCTTTGATTGGAGCTCCTAAGGCATCTTCCACTCTAGGGTCCTGAAATTACAAAGTATAAACTATTACACCAGTACAGCAGTTGATCCACAATGGTATAACAATTGTGATGAGTCCTACAAATCTATAACTATACTTGGACAGTGTTAACGCCTTCCAGGGAAAGGGGCTCATAAAATTTGGATCAGTCCTCAGCCTCACCCTGCTATTGTCCACTACTGGAGATAGACCTTTTACAAGCAGCAAATATTGAGTACAGCATTGAAACTTAAAATAAACAAAACTAATAACATAGAGTGGAGGTGAAGTTATTGAACTTATATTCTACTCACATTTTTACATTTTGCTAGTGCGTCTGAGTAAATGCTGTTAGGACTATTGCTTGAAAATAACTCCCTGAACACGTAGTAAAAGATGACTCCAGTGACACCAACGCCTAGTAAAATTACTCCTGTGTACGTCGCAGTCTTAGTCGTCTCTTTAATTTTCTCTCCCAGAGGTCGGACATCTGTAGTTACTTCACTTCGCTCTTGACTCCTAGCCAAACCGTTTTCCCTTCGGGTTGAATAACAGCGGACATAGCTAATCTTCGATGATTGTAAAATAGCAGGAACACATTCGGGTCTATTAGTACTGCGCAAAACTGTAAACAATTTGGATATTATAGTCATAGTTTACACGCCACACTACAAGCTTTATTTAAGGGAAAAAAATACTCAGAGGACTGAGAGGTTATCTATAGCGGTGGGCGTTGAATGAACGAACTGTTTTTTTAGACTGTTTACTTGTCGTCAACTGTTCGACTGGTTTACAGTTCACGGATAAACTAGTTTACTCATGAACGAGATTTTAAGCATCGACTTGATTTCGCGTAGTCGACGCACGACGGAACGGACCGAGTGATGATTACGAAGACTGGTTTTGGTTTACAGTTCACGGATAAAATAGTTTACTCATGAACGAGATTTTAAGCATCGACTTGATTTCGTAAAGTCGACGCACGACGGAACGGAACGAGTGATGATTACGAAGACTGGTTTTGGTTTACAGTTCACGGATAAACTAGTTTACTCATGAACGAGATTTTAAGCATCGACTTGATTTTGCGTAGTCGACGCACGACGGAACGGAACGATTGATGATTTTGAAGACTGCCGAACCGAAGCAGTATGTAAATTTCGTTTATCTTTATTTGGTTTTTTTTTTTTTGTATTTTGTTTAAGTACGTTATGTTTTTAGTCCTGATTTGAAATATGCATTACGTGTCGGTCAAGGCGAAATAATAAACTTTGTCATTACCTACTTTTTTTTTCGCTAAAAGTGTAAAAAGTACTTAATAAATAAACAACAATAATTAATTGTAAATAGTGGATTGTGTATGAGTGTATAAAGTACTAATCGACTAGTAAACCAGTTTTTAACAAAACGACCTAATCCGTTCGTTCACTAAACGCTGCTGTTCAGTCTATGATGTAAACTAGTCGAAAATTAAACTGTTTTATGAACTAGTTTATCGTAGACAGTAAACCAGTCTCGTTTCGTCGACTGTAAAAACGTCGACGACCCACCACTAGTTATCTATCATATTATTCGTATTTATTTTTGCAAAAGTCATTATGTCGTGATCGTGACGGCTTCTGTCATTAACAGCTGATAAGACTTCTTTTTTGAATTGATACTTATACTTAAAAGCCTCCGCCCCTAAGACGACCCACTGACCAATTTAATAAATTCATATTTATTGCTTTTGCACTCATAAATTATTCTAAAATGTATAAAAATTATACACAAACGGCTTGCTGAGCGACTTATTCTCTGTTGCTGGCAAAGAGTATTTATTTATGTAACACGTTGCTGGAGCTACAGCATCTGGAACCGTAATTAATAGATTAAAGTTCTCGCCAAAGGCGGCCCAGAAGTTTGTGGAAGACTATAACTGGATTACGAGAAAAATTAAAAAAAAAAATCTTTAAAATCAATTCAATTATAAGAATCGATACATACCTATAGCTATCGATACTTTTGATGTGATATAATACCCACAACAACGGATTTTTGTGTCTCTGTAGTTGGCTCTGCCCGTAGGCTCTGCCAACCATTGCGCAAGAAACAGTCATCGAATAAACAGCATAGAGTAATCGTTATAGGACGATGCGACAAACGTAAGCTAGTGAAAGAGACAATGCTATCTTCACCTTCAACATTGACAAAAAAATAGCTACTGCGCAGGGCTTGCAGCCAATTTAGAGACGCAAAGATCCCTTGTGATTATAATAAATTATTATACTGGTATCGATTACAATCAATAAATTATTTATTTTGATATCATAACCCTAACTATGATTTAGAACGGAACTTTTTGTGTCCAAACAAAATTGACAATTCATGATACGTTCCAAAACAAAAATAGCATAGTAGAGCTTTAAGACTGTTTCTCTCTCTTTCGAATCAAAATAAAGAAAAGAGAAGCCATATCATGTAAATAATAACCTGCACTATCTATTCATCGATCGATTTGCGTTGCAGGCAGGCGCTTACATGGACCGTGTAATGAAATATTAAATTCTTCGAAAGTAATGTAATGTAATAATAAATATGAAGTTTGTGGTTCACGTGTTACACTTGCAATATATATCAGAGAATATTAACGTGATAGTTTGATACTCGACTGTATAAAATACGAAACAATGGATTGGATAATTTCGGACGAGTTAGGGCTTACTGTGGGCCATCTGGTAGGATGGGGAGCAGCCGGGGCTATGATAATTGGGGGCGTCGCCCCATACATCCCACAGTATAGACAAATCAAGAGGACACAGGATGCTGAAGGGTTTTCTTTGTACGTTTGTTTAGCACTGCTCATAGCAAATACTCTAAGGATATTGTTTTGGTATGTATCACGACCGACTTCATCAAACTTATATCATTTAGACGCATGTTATTGAATCTTTTTGTTATACTTTATTATAATCATCCTCTCATCATTTCTGGCCAGTTGATAACAGTATTGTTCAATTTACTAATCTACTTAAAACACACTTACTGAGATGACATCATGTGCCATAAAGCACAATGCAGTTAGAATGCTATCCTCTCCACATATTTCTTTTTCCATGTTGTTATACCCATGATTTTTACTACCACTATTATCCATGCTGGTTCTCTTCTAAAATACCAGTGTGACTAATATACTCTTTAGTTATGCTCTATCAGTGTGTTTATATAGTAACAGATAAATATTGATACCATTACAAGTTTATTGCTTACAATACAATAGAAATGAGGAGATGTATGCCCTTTGTAAAATCAAATCAAACCATGATAAAAATAAAATCTTGCAAATCCTTAGAATTTACAAGGTTTCTTGAGAATTACCAGTCATCATGATTCACCTCTTTACTAACCAATAACAAAATATCATAGAAAAATTACAGAATGACTCACTTATTTTGTAATAAAACGATTAAAATTATGTAACTAACGTATTTTTCAGGTTCGGTAAACGTTATGAGTTACCGCTGTTGATTCAAAGCATAGTAATGAACATCACAATGTTTGTCATGATACACCTGTGTGTAAATGTACGGAAAAAGAACCAAATCATAAGAGCAAGGGAGAGAATATTCACAGGTTGGTATAAGTAACCCCTAAAGTGTGATAATGGTTTTATTTCCACTATTATAGTAATCTATAATAAAACATTGCACTGTAAAATCTATAATGCATCAACTACTATTTATTGCTAATTAAACATTTATTACAAACCTTGTAGTTAAACACCAGTATATTTTAAACACTTTTAGTTATGTTTCCTAGTATATATTTTAACTCTTTCAGTTCTGTTTCCTGGTATATATTTGCTTTCTTTTTATTTCTCCTCAATTATATCAAAGATGTGAGAAACATTTGGTAACCCACTAACTTCCTTGTATATTATTTGCTATGGATTATTTTACTTTAACATTATTTTATGTTCTGTTTGGTGGTTGGTGTTATTGATGGTGAAATTAGGTGCAATATTCATGTTATATATACTGTTGTGTTGTGTGAACGGCTCAGACCAGCCGGATCAAACGGCACGCTGGCTGGACCAGCGCAGTGGCATCGCCGGCGGCGAGAAGCCCCATCGCTTCTATGGTGAGTGCCAGCTCTCTCCTCCATGTCATAAGGATTGCTGCAATTTGTTCCATGTGCAAGTCATCATTATGTTTTTGTTTCAGCAACCCCATGCTTTGACAATATTATTTGGAGTGTACAATTTGTTACGTCATCTGGGATTCTGGGATTTAACTTTCTTTTTTGTTACATCATCTGGGATTCTGGGATATAACAATCTTTTTGTTTTCATTGTCATCTTGTTTTATTTGCTTTCATCTTTCTATTGCATGTTTTCAGTGGTTCTAGTAATGAATGGAAATGGCGTATTATGTATGTAATAAATTAGTAAAATTTCGTAGTTGTAGTATTTACTGATAGCAGCTTTTTATCATTAAGGTCAAATGTCATACCATATTATGTATTTTTACATTACACAAAATATGTGTAGCTAACCTCGGTTCAATGCTCTTATAATTTATACAAGTTATTTGGTATCTAAGGAGTCATGACTGGGTCAAATTTGTGTCAGATATCTTATCTATTTATTGATGTCATTTACTTGGGCATGATTTCCTACTTCAATGTAAGCATCGTGATATTTATAGATGTATTAACAAATTACACTACTAACAGCATTAACAATAATTGTACTTTGTGCATTGTTAATATGGTGTGGTTACAAATTATATTTGCTAACATTAAATGTGGAGCCTCAATAACAATGATGTTGTATTTATTTCAGATATGGAAAGGAAATATTTCTGGGCCTGGACAGACTTCCAGAGCTATGTAGACTGTATGTTGGTGTTCTCGGTGCTGGGCGCGGCGATCACCTACTTGTTGATAGAGTTCTCGCCGTTCGTGGAAATGATCGGGTTCCTCGCTCTGTTCACCGAGGCCATGCTTGGTGCACCTCAAATAGCCAAAAATCACAAAAATAAAAGTACTGAGGGCATGAGGTAAACGTCACTTAAGATCATCTTATCAGCCCTCAAAAGTCCACTACTGCTCTTAGGAGTTCATTTGGTGTCATATCACAAATTATAACGCACTATTAAGTCGGGCTACGCATATGTTATAGAGCAGGGGTCACCAAATGGTGGACCGCGGTCCACATCCGGACCCGTCGACCTATTTTGTGTGGACCTTATGTAAACAATACAATATAATTTACTTGTGTACGTAATTTAATCATTTAGCCTGTGCTTTCTCTTTACTCCCGTCGATTGGACAACGGACGAATCATCACATCAAAATCTTCATTCATAATGTATATTTACTTATATAAGTTTTTATAATTTTATCAAGGTATATTCACGTAACGATGTAAATGTCAGGATGGCATGTAAGTAGTTGGCTTTTAACATTACGGACCGCACAGTCATATTATAAAAAAATACGGACCCCAAATGAAAGTAATTGGTGACCCCTGCCCGGCGAGCATGGCCTACTGTGACATCGCTTAAGTCACACTTTTAATCACAGTTTGGGCGATAAACTCATTTTGTCATAAATGCTAGCACGGCAGCGTGAGATATTTTCTTGACTTGTGGCATAACTTCTTGACGTTTATTTTTTTCTTTTTCGGAAATTTTCCAATTTTATTGCAGTTTCGGTTTAACCTTGGTCATAAAAACCATTTATGCTCGAGAAGCATAGCCCTACGACGCACTGTTTCCGAATTATGGGCCTCCGTATCTTAATTTATTTTGCATAAAACGCTCTATATTTCCAAAATGATATCTCGAAAACTGTATGTCCTAGGCAAAAAATAACCAAAATTTTAGCCCCCCCCCCCCTTTGCTACCCCCATGTTAGCATCATCCCAATATGAATTATAAGTTTTTTTTTTTTTTTTTACATTGCTGGGTTTTCGACTTGAACTACGGTCATGACAAGTTATGATAAAATATGTTATGTCTTACAATATGTCTTATATGCTAGCACGGGACAGCCATGTGACATAGTTTACAGGCGCGACTTGCTTTTCTTGTTGTTGACTTCATAGTGCGACATAATTTGAATACCCGACCAAATAAATTAATACGTAAAAAAGTATGCCGTTCATACAGCTCAACAACTTTTTAATTTTGTTGGGAATAAATTAATATTTGACCCACGATCATAGACTTATGCACACTTTATTTTTCTTTGTTTGTTTGATAACATATTAAGTGTTATTAGTAAGATATAATTATTGTGAAAATTTTAATAATTACTAAAAAATATAAAAGCTGGGACCAATACCGGTGAGCCCCTATTTTTTATATTTTAAATGTTTTTTTGGAGATTTTATTTAAGAAACATTTAAAAATTTAGAAAGTAAGAAGAATATGGTTTAAAAGAAAATAATTATAAAAAAATAATAATCAAAATACAAATAACAACAATAAAAAAAAAATACAATTATGAGAAAGTAAAAATATAAAATTAATTAATAATCCTGTAACATTTCAATTAATTATTATGCATTGATCACCATACACCCAAAATGAATTTATTGCCATTTCGTGCAGTAATTACAAGGCAAATATATTTTTTTCAACTATAAAATTACTAGCTGACCCAGCAAACTTTGTTTTGCCATAAAAAGACCAAACATTTATCTACCCTACCTACCCGACCCTACACTACCCTACCCTACCCGACCCTACACTACCCTACCCTACCCTACACTACCCTACCCTACCCTACCCTACACTACCCTACCCGACCCTACACTACCCTACCCTACCCTACCCTACCCTACCCTACCCTACCCTACACTACCCTACCCTACCCTACTCTACCCTACCCTACCCTACACTACCCTACCCTACCCTACCCTAACCTACCCGACCCTACACTACCCTACGCTACCCTACACTACCCTACGCTACCCTACACTACCCTACCCTACACTACCCTACCCTACCCGACCCTACACTACCCTACACTACCCTACCCTACACTACCCTACCCTACACTACACTACCCTACACTACACTACACTACCCTACACTACCCTACACTACCCTACCCTACCCTACCCTACCCTACCCTATGTCCTTCTCCTGGTTCTAAGCTACCTCCCTGCCAATTTTCAGCTAAATCGATTCAGCCGTTCTTGAGTTATAAGTGAAGTAACTAACACGACTTTCTTTTATATATATAGACTAGCTGACCCAGCAAACTTTGTTTTGCCATAAAAATACCAAACATTTATCTACCCTACCTACCCGACCCTACACTACCCTACCCTACCCGACCCTACACTACCCTACCCTACCCTACACTACCCTACCCTACCCTACCCTACACTACCCTACCCGACCCTACACTACCCTACCCTACCCTACCCTACCCTACCCTACCCTACCCTACCCTACCCTACACTACCCTACCCTACTCTACCCTACCCTACCCTACACTACCCTACCCTACCCTACCCTACCCTACCCTACACTACCCTACCCTACCGACCCTACACTACCCTACACTACCCTACCCTACACTACCCTACCCTACACTACACTACCCTACACTACACTACACTACCCTACACTACCCTACACTACCCTACCCTACCCTACCCTACCCTATGTCCTTCTCCTGGTTCTAAGCTACCTCCCTGCCAATTTTCAGCTAAATCGATTCAGCCGTTCTTGAGTTATAAGTGAAGTAACTAACACGACTTTCTTTTATATATATAGATATCACCACCTCCGAACGAAAGTGATACATTTTTCTAAATCATCTGTCAAAATGTGACATTTGTGACAAAATGGGTGCGCCCGTATTAGCAATTAAGACCCGATGAGTCCCAAACAAATGTCAGGAAATTTTCTCACGCCGCCGGTGCTATTATTTAGGACAAAATGGCGTTATCGCCCAAACTGCGATGAAATGTGTGACTCAAGCCATGTCACAGTAGGCCGTGCTCGCCGGGCAGCAACAAGAAAGGCATGTTGCACCTTTAAAATATGTCACACGTTTGACCCGTGCTAGCATTTAAGACAAATTTTAAGACATGACATAATTTATCATGTCTTGTCACAAATGTCTTGGGTACGCCCATGCTCGCTAGGCTGCTATATAGGATATGAGAATGCCCTTTTTGTAGCATTAAGTACATAGCTTTGTAGATTACAGAATTACCATAATATTTACTATGTAAAGCCAACAGACAAAAGCTGAAAATTTAATTGTTACTGAGTCATCTCATACCTTGTAATGGTCAGTGCTTTAATCAATCTGTCAAGCAAGTCAACATCAATCTAATTTATTATTTAAATATGTTTTATTATTTTATGTATATTAATTAATATTAATTGGAGGACCTCGTGGCTAATTAATAACAGCCGCACGGGTCGATCTTCAAGGTTGCAACGCTTGCCGAGATCGGTCCGTGGATGGGTGACCATTTCAACAAAGCGAGTTTCCTCCGTGCCTCGGAAAGCACGTTAAGCCGTTGGTCCCGGCTGTCATTTGAAGATCTTTGACAGTCTTTAAGAGTAGTCAGAACCTTTAGATCTGACACCAGTCTGGCCAAGGGGTATCGTGTTACCCAGTTACTGGGTTGTGGAGGTCAGATAGGCAGTTGCTCCATGTAAAACATTGGTACTCAGCTGAATCCGGTAAGACTGGAAGCCACCCCAACAACAATTGGGAAAAGGCTAGGTAGATGATAATTTCAATATGTTTTATTTAAAGCCTGTTTGTCTGTATTACAGTGTCAGCATGGTGATAATGTGGACGTGTGGCGACGTATTCAAGACTGCATACTTCGTTTTAAGGGAAGCGCCTCCTCAGTTTTGGTTGTGTGGCAGCCTTCAAGTTTCATTAGACGTCGTTATTCTCTTCCAAGTGAGTATCGCATTCGAAATACACTATGACGTCATAAAACAAGTTCCCCTTTCGCCATGGCTCGGGACTACGTCTCGGGTTTATTTTCTACCAGTAAAAATATAATTTGGCAAACTCGTCCATACACCAATGACGTAGTCTTCAGCCAAACTCGTGTCTTGACAAAGGAATAACACTTGAGCAAATAAATATTATTTCTACTTTGTAATACACCCATCAATTTTTAACCTGACTGCCGAAGGAGGGTAATGTGTTTATCAGTCTATGTATGTATGTATGTTTGTTCTTATGTGGCGTTCTAGAGACCAAACGCGTTGGCCGATTTTGATGATTCTTACGTCAATCGATTCGTCTTAACCCTGCGAGTGTCACTGGCTACATTACAATAGAAAAATGCGCCATATTGTGGGGTTATAAATTTTTCTTTTCTTCCAAACCCATCATGTGATCAAAAATATATCACACTTACATGTTTAAATGAACCTAATTCTAAAAAAAATGTTAATTAAAAGGTATAAATAAAAAAGGTAATTAAAAAAACAAAAAACCCGACTGCTTAAAAAGCGAACTATAAGACGTAAAAAAGAAGAAAATCATGCTGTGCAGTCGGAGGATACATTTGGTTTTGCTAAGCCAGCAGCCTAATTGTGTAAGTAAATTCGCCAAAGGAAAAAATCTGTTTCTTTCCCAAAAACGACTTTTTGCAATACGAAAAGTCGTTTTTGGGAAAGAAACAGATTGTTTCCTTTGCCGAATTCACTTACACAATTAGGCTGCAGGTCGCGAATATGTATCCTCCGACTGCACAGCATGATTTTCTTCTTGTTTACGTCTTATAGTTCGCTTTTTAAGCTGTCGGGTTTTTTGATTTTTTTATTACCTTTTTTTTATATTATTGCTGACTTGCGTACAAGAAACGCAGGGTTTATCTGGTCTTGTCGCCTAAGATGATATATCCACATTGGTGTAAGGGCTGACTACCCGTAATACCGACGGTTGGTTTACAGATGGTCAGGTGATGACACTCTGACGATATCGGTTTGCATGTCGGTGTCCAGCCTTCCGATATTCAGTCCTCGCTTTAACATCGGGTTACCTACCTGTAAGGGGTGAGTGACGTATCCAACGAAACGGGTTCGGCGATCACTAGACAACTTCCATACATTTTGCAAACGGGTGTAGTCAGCGGGATTGTTTTTGAATGTCATCCAAACGCTTTTGTGCCGCTTCTTTCTTTTGTTTTTGCAAACTGTTATCTTTTTTAACATTAAACCCCATTTAAGTCGCATGTTTTTTTTTGTTTTTCTAAACTTTGTAACTGGGAATCTCTCCTGCATCGTGGGTGTACAAATTGAAATCTTACATGCACATACTTCCAGAACCAGAACAAGTATCTGTGGCCGTACGTAAAGGAAAAAAAAAAATTTACAAAACACATTTTGCGTGGGAGCTCTTGAGTAAAATATGGTCGTTCGCCACTCACATCTTCATTACCTAACCCCGAGTTTCTCAGCTCAAAATGATCGCAGAATTAATGTGACAAATGGTCATACAAGCTTTATCTGCTGTGATTGGTTGAAAATTCATTTGACGTTTTGTCACATTAATTCTGCGATAATTTTGAGCTGAGAAACTCGGGATAAGGGTCTCACACGATCTGAACATACTCATCTAGAAAATAAGTAGAAGAAAAAGGAATTAGTTGCATCAATGAATCAAATCAGTCTGTTGATTCAACGACTGGATATAGAACTCTTCTAAGTTGCACTACACAACCCTTGGCCCTCCATCTTGAACTTTACTAGCAGTGGTGTCTCATCCCATACAAAGAAACCGTGCCGACCTTCTATACTGATTATTCTGATTATATTTTGTACATACGTTCAGTTCCGTTCCGTTGCGTTCCACGGATATAGATGGTGATCTATCTATCGCCGTGTAACGGAACCGAGCGCGATCGATTCACAAAAAATAATCAGTTTAATCAGATGAAAAACGCTAGTTACGTCGGCACGGTCTTTGTATGGGATGAGGCATCTGTATGCTAGTATTATATTATCTGTGATACTACTTAGCATCATTCAAAACCTTAACTAAAACACCGAATAGCGGTGACTTGGTGTTTTCCCAGCCACTGCGGTTTTTAGGCTCATTACACTCGTTTTAGTGTAAATACTTCGATTACACAAACCCTGAGCAGGTGTGCGTACTCGATAAGGACGCCGGGCGTGTCGATAACACACGCCATGTACATGTGAAGCGCGTCATACAGATGCGTCGCGTTGCGATAAGCAAACTGAGTGACGTGTACCGATAAAAAATATTTGCTCAAAATGCAACATGGCAGACAGCAATGGCGCCTTAAATAAACGCCGCACATACGGCAAAATGACCACTTTAGGTGGACCAAAATAAAAATAAAGTGAAATAATATGTGCGTTTATGTCTAGATAATGTTTCTGTCCTTTACCCATAGCTAGAAATAAAATATTATTATATTTTACTTAAACTAGATACACATCATTATAAATAATACATCAATTATATTGTACACAGTTACGTAGTAATTACTATCACGTCGTCATGATCGTCTACTGTTTCTTCATTTCGTCATTAATTTTCATATTTGATATTGAATGCCGAGTGTCTTGGTCCACTGAGGACCTGAATATTATTACCATGTGAAAAAGGGTCTAGTGTCACAATGAGTTGGTTTGAGTTCCTAGAATTCACATTATTAGTAGTCAACAAACGCACAAGTGTAAATATTTAGGACAGAAAGCGGTAATAAGCGGAACTTTTTTTGAAAGTATTTTTTTTTTATGAAAAATAGGAGTGTAATGAAATCGTCATTTATTATTGCATATAGTTTATAACTAGAGTAAAAATAAAAATGTTATTGATGAACATACCCGTGGCTTCTATGTCCAAAATTAATATTTTGATTTTTTCACAAGGTGAACGAAAATAAGACGTTATAATGCTTTCGGGTTTCGAATGCAACTAGCCGTACTGCTCAACGCTTACCTATCAGTCTCGGATGCCTTTGTTATGAAAAACAAAGGCTATGTATGGCCAGCACGATGGACCAAGTACTTAACTCGAAGAATACAAGTCATTTTAGACCTTATATTAAAGTAGAAATTTTTATTTTTGTCCGCCTAAAGTGGTAATTTTGCCGTATGTGCGCCGCAGTGTAGCTGAAGCTTTATCTGTCGCGTGAATAGAGAACAATTGTAAATCACAATAGAAGCCAACGAAGTGGTATTATACTATTGTACAGTGTTGTAATGCAGGTATATGTATGTGATTGCAGGTATGGCTGTACCGCCACAATACGGCGGCGGCGAGGCGGCAACGCCGGGGCGATTAGCAATGGGTGGAGACCGAGTTATAGCATCGGCCGGCCGAGGCGTCGTCGGTGGACGCGAGCAGCCCCGTCATCGTGAGCAGCCCCGTCATCGCGAGCAGCCCTGTCATCGCGAGCAGCCCCGTCATCGCGAGCAGCCCCGTCATCGCGGGCAGCCCCATCATCGCGATCAGCACTACCATCGCATTCTGTGCACCTTACACGGTACAACTAATATGCCTTCCCTACATATTATGACGTTACTCTCTAGTCTACGGACGTGGCTGTGGGTTGTGCGAAAAAAGGTTGTGTTAACATCTGAAATTTAAAAATTTGAAACAAGGTATGACAAAATTGTCTGTGGTGCGAAATGAATTGACATTTTAAATTGGACATTTTTATTAAGTTCTAGTTGCCTTGTGCCTAAATGAATATCAACGACGTTCATGAAAGAAGTTTAGTGATGATCTATTGTTATTAAAAAATGTGAAAATAAATAGTCATAAAATTAGAGACCAAAAAAATCCTGTCTTTTTAAGGTGATTTAGAAAAAATGCTTGATAGGTTGTAAATGAGATGAATAATAATAATAATGTTATTCATTCCACAATAAAAACTTAAACCTAGACAAAATAATCAAAACTTAATAATAAATATCACAAATAATATAACAGTAGTACATGCAAGCATTTTTAGCATATGACTACAGCAATAATTATTAATGTGTTGCTGTTAATAAAAAAGTACAATATTATTATCTATGTTATTTTATAATAATGTCTTCTTAAAAAATATGCCCCAATAAAAGAACCTAAATAAGTATTGTTCTTACCTACCCTCGGGCTTGATCATTGAAATTGTATACTATAAATTGTAAATAAAATATTTTAAGAGGGTAGTCGACAAAATATATCCTATTTAGTCAGTCAGTTAGATAACCTACAAATATTGGGCACTTATTTTTTCTTTTGCACATAAACAAAAAAATACGACGATACAGTCACGGTGTTCTACACTTTATACTGACAAAGTGACGTCACAAACGCTTTATCTTTTTAATTTTATTTATTGGGTAAAGCAAGAAATTCGGGTCCAACCATTGATGTATTAAAAAGAGGAAGATACGGGACTGCTCACAGCGCTTGGTCCTACTAATCTAAGTGAATGCCCGTAGCGGGTACTCAGTCGCGCACGGCACATTGTTGATCACACAGCTCATTAATTTCAGTGTTTTTATGTTTTTTTTACAATAAATACGCACCAAAATGACTTCCTGTGTTGCTAAACAGTGTTTAAATAATACCAGGAAGGAAAATAAGTCACACGGGATCACTTACCACTCGTAAGTACAGTTAAAAAGGTTAATTTGTTGAAAATTACAATAATATTTAATGTTTGCTTCGCCATATTTGTGAGAGCGAGATAGATATTACAAACATGCGAGAGAGACACGATACGCACATATTGCAATGTCATTTCATTCATAATAGTAAACATTCGGCCAACATTCGGCGGCTAATGCGATATCGCTCGCACTACAGCGGCGGCTCCTATCTCTGTCCTTGTCTATCGGTAACTGTAGGGTTGGGACTGGAGATGACACTGAACACAGATGTGTGAGTTTCGGTGCATGTAGTTGTGCGCCGAGCCCAGGTTTTCTGATCGCGATGTTAGTGCGTAAAGCATCTTCCTCTTTTAATACATCAATGGGTCCAACATTATTTGATAATCTCACTGACGGACTAAATAGAATTATCATTTATCTACCCAGGCTACATCCCTATTGTTTATTCCAAGAAGTCAAGCCATCAGTACTGCATTTCTTAACTTCCAGAGCTATGGGGTGCAATCCGTAAATTGCCAATTTAGATAAAAGTAAATAGATTAGTTATACACTACAATATATATTATAATATACCTACTATACAACATAATATATTTAGGCAATTTATTAATGTTACATTATAAAAAAACGCCGGGGATTATTGAAATACTTATAAAAAAACAGTAAAAAAATTATATATGAACTAAAAAAAATAATAATATAATAGGTCGCGTGTTTTGCCTCTTCAAAGTATTATAAAATATTTACATTCCTTGATATTTTATTCCATTTAACGTTTTTTGGTACATGTACACGAAAGTATTGTAAAAATTAAAATTCCGACTGTTTCAACGCTTCTAAAAACATACTATTTTATAACTTATTCAAATAGACATGACTGTAAGGTATCTTCCTAAATTATTGCGTTTTGTATTGGGAAATCGGATTTTTTGAGCTTTGAATGTGTTTTTTATTACTTCCGAGTTATTTTTAGATGATAATTCTCGAAAGTTTTTCTCTTGTACACATGTACCTACTACTTGAAGGGTTGTATATAAGTAAATAGATGGATTACTTATTATTAATATTATGTGTTTGTGAGTTTATGTATCTTAAAATTTTTAGCTTATCTTCAGATTAAACTATACTCTCGTTCATTGAATTATATCTATAGAAAATAGATCAATTTATTTTTATTTAAATAAATAAGAAATAAGTATTATTGTTGATGCAAACACATTTCTAATTCAATTCAACAGTTCTAACACAAAAATTTGATAACAGACTGTCAAATGATTTAATTGGCTGTCCTTACTTTAGTCAGCCAATCAAATAGCTTGACAGTCTGTTAGCCAAATTTTAATGCTGCGTTGGTTACTCAACCTTCCAGAAACTTATAATCAGTCATTGAAGTCACCATTATGTACAAATGTGTTAATATTTAGTGAAATGTATTAGCAAAAATTAAGTGCATTGAGTTTATATGGGAATATTATATTCCTAAGTATTTAATACGTACTGAAATTAATTACTAAAATATAATTAATCGTTATTTTATGATTATTCAATTTTGTATTTAATAGTATAGTTACTGCTTGCATTGTCATCATGAAATTTCTATATTTTTTTCCCTTTTACTTAGTTAATTTGCCTTTTTCTGTAGTTGCCAACAAGCACGTTAGCTTACTGCTCGTTTCGTTCGCCAACCACAGAGCAAAGGCCATTTTCTGTAGTTGCCAGCAAGCACTGTAGCTTACCGCTCGTTTCGTTCGCCAACCACAGAAAAAAAACCATTTTCTGTAGTTGCTAACAAGCACGGTAGCTTACCGCTCGATTCGTTTGCCAACCACAGAGCAAAACCATTTTCTGTAGTTGCTAACAAGCACGGTAGCTTACCGCTCGATTCGTTTGCCAACCACAGATCAAAACCATTTTCTGTAGTTGCTAACAAGCACGGTAGCTTACCGCTCGATTCGTTTGCCAACCACAGAGAAAAACCATTTTCTGTAGTTGCTAACAAGCACGGTAGCTTACCGCTCGATTCGTTTGCCAACCACAGAAAAAAAACCATTTTCTGTAGTTGCTAACAAGCACGGTAGCTTACCGCTCGATTCGTTTGCCAACCACAGAGAAAAACCATTTTCTGTAGTTGCTAACAAGCACGGTAGCTTACCGCTCGATTCGTTTGCCAACCACAGAGAAAAAAGCTACTCTGTAAAAGGAATATCTTTATTAATTTGCATAACTTTTCATACATCATTTTTTTTTTTTTTATCATGTTCATAAATTCTTGCTTTGAACGCATTTTGTCTTTTCTTCGAATGGCAACTCTTCTATCTTTTTCTGGTTCTTATTCTTCATTATTATTCAGTCTGTGCTGTCTCGTTGCTGGGAAAAGTCCTTCCCTATATCTTTTCAACTAACTTTATATCTTGTTGTCTCCAGCCCTTTAAAAAAGTTAATTTTTTATTTTTTATAAAGGCTCTTGTGTAACTTAGATATTTCAAAAATTTATAGTAACAATCAACATTTTAATTGTAAATATTATTATATTCAAATAGCTAAAATATTATTTCGTCAAAAAACCATAACATACATAACTATTTAAATATACTTTTATATTCTTATTTAATCTTTCTTTTATTGTATGTCTTCTTGGTTATGATATAAAATGGAGAGACACTAAGAATAAAAAAATATAATTAAAATATACAGTGTATATGAAGTTATAAAAATAACTATGAAACATGAAGTTGAGAGAGAGAGAAGTATATAAATGTGATGGAACATATCATATTTATAATGATATACTATTATAATTTCTGTTGTATAAAAATATAAGAATATATTTGTCAATTAATATTAAGTAGATATTGTAAATGAATGAAATGTAAAGTAACCATCATATGTTGTGATGGTAAATGTACATGTATATGTTGTGATTTTATGAGTTACATGAAATAAAGTTATAATATTTGTTAAAACTTGTATTATTGCTTCATGTAAAATATCTATCCTTAGCTGATCCGGCAAACGTTGTTTTTCCATAAATAAAACCAAACATTCATTCATTCATCTATCCTACCTACTCTACCTACCCTACCCTACTCTACCCTACCTAACCCACCTACCCTACCTAACCTACCTACCCTACCTAACCTACCTACCCTACCTAACCTACCTACCCTACCTAACCTACCTACCCTACCTAACCTACCTACCCTACCTAACCTACCTAACCTACCTACCCTAGCTAACCTACCTACCCTACCTACACTACCCTACCAATACCGGAACCAGCATACAACGCCATGTTCATTTTTGTGTGTGCGCTTTGTTTCTATCATGTATCAGAGATGGCGCTGTGTTCGCAAAATGTATGAGAAAATGTTTTTTTTTCATCGTTAATTTTTTCCAAGTTTTATTACCTATTATCCTATTCCGGACGAAGATAAATCCAAAAACTAAAAAATCATAAAACATTGGTCCAGCCGTTCTTGAGTTATAAGTGGTGTAACTAACACTACTTTGTTTTATTTAGATAAGATTTTATGTGTTTTCGATCAAAGTGATTTAGATTATTAGTCTCGAATTATACTCAGCAACAAAATATCAGCAATAATGGATGATGCCATAAGCTTCAAACAATCAAAGAGTTAAATAAGCAATTCGGTAGCTCGTTGCGCTAATCAAACAGAAATCATCATAACAGAGCTCATCCACGTCAACGAAGGTTGTCGACAGACAACAACTAACCCTAAACTACGGGTAATTGGAACTCTATGTTGTGGGGGATAGAACGTCACGGGGTGTAGGGATGCGGTGGTGTTGCGAAGGGTGGATCGATGGGAACGGGAGGCAATTCCCTGTGGCGCCCACTGGTGGCGCGTTGCGGCGGCGGCAGTGTGCCGGGCTGGCGGCGGCGCGCGGCCGTGTTCTCGAGCTCCGAGCTGCAGCCTCAGACACTCGAGGTGAGGACAGTGCATCACTTGATAACGTCTCCACTTCATAACCACCCTCAACACTTACACCCCCTCCCTACACCTAGTTTACGCAACACATTGATTATGTGATCAAGTGCCGGCATTTACTTTTCTTGATAACTTTCATATTGTGCCTTAGAGATTTTTATTTATACGTTTTATGTGTAACAAAATGTTTAATACATATACCTGCCTACGCAGACACATCCATCAATATTTTGTTCTAAGTAAATAACAATGTTATAGGTACCTAATACTTAGGTAGGTAGGTATTACCTACTCATACCGTTATGAAGCTCTAGGGAGTAGACAGACTGTAATAAACTTACACTAGTACTCGTTTCCAGAAAGGCTGTTGGTTTCGCTAAGTAAAACAACACTGCGGGTGAAATCTCAAACGTCCTAATTAAAATTTATTCCCAAGCTTAGTCGTTAGGTTTCATATTTAATTTTAAACCTAATTAGTAATTAGATAGGTAGGCATTAATTATTTCCAGGAGGAGAGTAGCTACTGCTACTCTCGAGCGTAAGACCATTCAATATGATTGCAATTTCAGTAAATTCCTATTTATTTCCAATTTACGCTTCGTTTCAACTTTGTACAAAGTTCCTAAGCCCCTATAAATCGCGATAAGTAGGTTTATTTCTTTCCCCGCGCCCAATTTATTTATTGTAGTTACCATGGGGAGTTTATGAGCTCTGTTCCTTGCGGCGATGATAAGATAAGAAATGATTTTATGAGAGCGAGGATTTTATATTCTTCGACGAATTGATTTTGAGATAGTCGAGCTATTGTACGGCTCACTCGCATTCCAACCACGTAGAGACCTTCCGACGAAATATTCCAATTTATTGAACAGGTGTTACTGATATTCGTCACGGATCTTGTTAGTGACAAAATAATGTTAGATACCTACAGTAGTATTAATTTTGCATGCTTTAGTCTTAAGCAAAACATGTATGATCTCACCCTTAACTCATGTAACACCTTTGTATACCATGTTTTCTTAGAGCATAGGTTAAAAGCTCTAAGCATGTTTTATGCAATAAAATAAATAAATAAAGTAGTTACAATACGATTCAATTGAAAACAATAGGGAGATCAGCAAATGTTTAATTTATATTTCATAGGCCTTATTTAAAGATTGGTTTTAATACTGACTAGCGGATTCTAATTTCAAATTCTCCATAGATAATTTGAATTAAGGATCTGTTAATCAGAGGTATACCACCATATATACTTAACTAATCATCTATACCAATATTATAAAGAGGAAAGATTTTTTTGTTTGTTTGTACCGAATAGGCTCCGAAACTACTGGCCCGTTTTGAAAAATTCTTTCACCTATGGAAAGCTACATTATTCCCGAGTTACATAGGCAATAATTTATTTTCAAAAAAAATTGAGATCCTTATGAAAACTGCAATAATGTACCCCAAAGTAACAAAATTTGGCCTTTAAAATTTATTATTTGGCGTGCGCTGAGAAAACTATTGATGATACATAAAATTATGTACTACATGATTAATTAAAGTACTCATTATTAACTACAAAAAAGGCTGCGAGAGAATATATCTCACTTTTGTGTTCTAAAATTTAATTACATCGCCCGGTAGAAACAAAAGTTGGTTACATTCGTAATGTAGTATTAATTCTTTTCAGTCTATTTCAAATAAATGTTTAACAAATTGGTAGGTAGGGCATGGTATGTAGGGTAGGTAGGTATGTAGAATAGGGTAGGGTAGGTAGGTTGATCGGTAGGGCAGGTGAGTATGTAGATGGTAGGTAAGTAGATAGCCAGTTGACGGGAGCGAAGCCGCGGGGGTCAGCTGGTATTTTATAAGTAGGCTCATCTGAGTAAGTAGGTATAATAACTAGTTATTTTAAATATTTGCGACTGTTTGAACTTAGAATCATTGAAATTAGAATGTATTATTTAATTCATGGTACAACTGTCAAGAAGGGACAGACATAAACAAGTCATAGGCAATGATATTCAAATAAACAGATATGTTATAAGCGCGCGCATTGTGAAGACTCAAATAGGAGGCAATTGTAGCCTTTAGTCTTTAGTTTATGTCACGCATGGCGAAGAGCGATACGCTTTGTTGAAACAAAAACAAAATTAAAAAATGCCATCGTGTGTATTTAGAAAGTGTACCAATTATAATACCAAATTACATTAAACAGAAGGGATCTCATACCATATGTAAGTACGCAATTCTCCTCAATTTACTAATTTATTTCAATTTGTTTTCCTAATATTCTGATATTTGGAGGTTAGAAAAAGAAAAATACATTGTTGGTCAGAATAATGTTTGTTTACATTCACACGCAAGTGACAAACACTAGCTGTCTCTTTTTTCTTGTTGGTTTTATCAAGCCATCCCTTTCGACTTGTAGTGAAATGTCAGATGAATGGAAAGTGTATAGGTGTGCTGCCGCTGCTGCGCGGAACACTTTTTTCAATTGTTTTGTGAGTGTATAACGTATCTGTTTATTTGAATATCATTGGTCATAGGTATACATCTGTCCCTTACGCAAACTGTAAATAACCTTGCTCTAAGAGCTTAAGGTAACAATTTCTTCGAAATTTCAAAACATAGGTACATAAATGCGCGTTGTATTAAAAAACTAGATAACGGTTAGGTATCTTTAGCCTTGACTAGAAGGGATAGTTATACCTATATATCTACCACGCCTATGTGGCATGGTTGTAGGAATTGTAGATAGATAACTCAGATCAAATAAAAAGTCAAGATGGAACGTTGCAAACAACAAGGTAACGCCGGTAAACTACGCCTTGCCGTATACATACGTGGGACACTCAGAAAGTTTTGCGAAACTAAAAAAAATTGTTCTATACGTACATATATTTTTATTAAATCTTTTCAAAGTACTTTCCACCAGCCTCTATACAAAGATTCATGCGCCTAAACCAGTTTTCAAAACACTTTTTCCAGTCCGCCGCAGACACCTCGTTTACAGCCTGCTCGAACGCAGCCAGCGCATCTTCCGGCGACGAAAATTGTATCCCTTTGAGCTGATTTTTTATTTTTGGGAATAAAAAGAAGTCACACGGTGCTAGATCAGGGCTGTAAGGAGGGTGACCCAGGAGTTTGACTGGCGTGCTGTCCAGGAAGTCCCTCGTTTTGAGTGCGGTGTGCGCAGGTGCATTGTCGTGGTGGAGCAGTAGCCCGCGGAGCCCTGTGTTTGGTCGCTTGTTGCTTATAACAGAGAAAACTTCTGGCAAACATTTGGTAGTATACCATTCGGCATTAATGCTTCTTTGATCCCGTAAGGGAATTGATACCAAGTGGCCAGTCAAATTAAAAAAGCTAGCGATCAAAATCTTACCCCCGCTTCTAGATCGCTTCACTTTGGTAGGCGTTGGCTCATTTTGAAACACCCAAACAGTCGACTGGCGCTTGGTTTCTGGGTCGTATTGATAAATCCAGGACTCATCACCTGTAACGATGTCGTAAACACGCCGAGACGAGCCTGCTTCAAATTTGTTAAGCATATCACGGCACCATTCCACCCGGGCCTGCTTCTGAGCATCGGTGAGGTTGTGCGGCACCCAGCGTGATACTATCCTCCTCACGCGAAGATGGCTGTGTAGAATCTCGTGAACGCTTCCCGATCCAATCTTCAATATGTGTTGAATCTCCTGATATGTAATTCGCCTATTGTCTTGGATTAAATTTTTCACTGCTAGCACGTTTTCTTCGGTAACAGCCGTCAAAGGGCGACCGCTTCTTTCGTCATCCCCCAAAGTTGGTCGACCGCGCTTGAATTCGTTATACCAACGATACACGGTTGCCTTGGAAGGGCCTTCATCCATGAATGCCATTTGAAGTCTATCGTACGATTCATCCGGTTTCAGGCGACACTTGAAATCGTATAAAATCATAGCTCTAAAATGTTCCCGGCGCAGATCCATATTTCAGTGAGACACAATACTTTGAATTAACTCGCAAAAAATGTGGAGGGAAATTTTGAAATTGGAACTTACTTATTTTTACTTATAAATAATCATATTTTCGAAAAACATTATAACTGGCCAGTCTCCCATATATAAAAACTTTTTTTCGCAATACTTTCTGAGGGGCCTGGTACACAATTACACGCACACACGTACAACGAAATTACGCTTTAGCTTGACAGTCTAGCTTTGTATGTGCTCTGAGAGCTCGACTGACAAGCTAAGGCGTAGTTTCGTTGTACGTTGTAAAATATTAAAAATTAAACATACGACTTTTTGAAATGACAGCGACTCTATGCGATGCGAAAAATGACAAGTCTCATTCTGGTCAAAGCTGATCGCTACACATGTCGATTTTGTAAAACCTTCCTTTTTCACCTTTTTCCAGAATGTATTTTGGTGGAGTGTCTTTTTTTTTGTTTTTTTTATAGCCTCGCGTTTGTCCACTATCTCGCCTGATGGCAAGCGATGATGTGGTCTACGGTGAAGCACGCTTGCCTTTAAGTAACCTATTCACTCTTGACTTAAAGACCCCAAGGGTGTAGCTATCAGGAAACAAAGACCCCGGCGGGGAATTCCACTCCTTAGCTGTGCGCACAATGAAAGTCTTAGCAAAACGCTTTGTGCGTAAGGCTGAGATGCCAATCGTATACCGATGGCGAATTGCCGTACGTCTTGTAGTCCGATGATGGAAAAGGCTAGACTGAATCAAATTGTGCAGTTCCGTCGCACACTCCCCGAAATGTAATCGATAAAAACCGACAGGCTGGCAACTTTGCGTCTATGTTCGAGGCTCTGAAATTTTGACGCGATCATTGCATCGTTGCCAAAAAGCCTCTTGGCCCGTCTGTCAATCGACTCAAGTACATCAAGCTGGTATTTGGCAGATCCGTCGCAGGGGGCCTACTCCCTATTTCCGTCGACGAAATTAAGGGCCGTCCGAAAGTTTTACGAACTTGCGCTTTATACAAGTTGAGCAGCTGTTCTGACGTGAAGTACCGTCTCACCCTTGCAAGAACCCCCAACTTTTTGCAGCCAACTGTGCTTTCGCCTCGATCAATGGACCGAAATTGAGGGTCGATGTCAACGTAACACCAAGAAGTTCGCAGAGTTCGTTAACGACACGGTTCACTACGGAAAGATGGAGCCGGATGGAATTAACTCTTTTTATCGGCAAAAGGATACGCCTCTGGGTCTTAGCAGCATTCAAACTGACCAGATTGGCACCGCCCCATTCAGAGACCACCTTCAAGGACAGGTTCAAGCGTTCAACCATGGCCTCCCGGAGAGCCCCAATCCGAGGCTCTGTAGCCCGTGCATCGGAAACATATCTCTTAGGAACAGTGCTGTCGTCTGCATACCCAAAGGTTCCGGGTTTCAGCAGATTATTAAGTGCAGAAAGAATAATGTTGCCGAGAGCACTGACCCCTGAGGGACACCGGCGTTGATATCTAACTGACCGGACGAGCAGCCATCGATATCCACTCGGATGGATCGATCCCTCAGGAAGTCCACAATCCAATCACACAGACCACTAGGCAGACAGAAAAAGCTAAAACTGAAGTCACTTTTCGTATCGTCTGTATGACCGTGTATTTTTTTTAAACTACTCAACGTATTTAAGTGCAGATTTCTGTGTATCTATCTGTGTATAACATTCACACTTATAACACATTATTGTTAAACGTATCTACACATGATACAAAGTTCAGCCAGTGCCATTTCCAGCCTGTTTTGCCAGTTCCTAAAAACCGTGCGAAGCAGAGGCTTTTCGCTGTTTTTTTAATAAAACAAGCAACACAAACAAACAACAATCACTATTGTACCTAGACTTAGGTAGGAACCTAGCATAACTACCTATCCAGCACCCACCTAGGTAGTCACACAACATAGTGTTGTGATGAAACTGAACATTGTTAAAGTGTTAATAAAAACGGTAAATAGCTACGAGGTACATACACTTCTTGAATAAAATAAATAAGCCCATCTACAGTAGTAATTTAACTAAAATATTTTAATTGTGTTTAACAAGATTAAAATTAAATCAGAATAGAAAACTGATTTAACTGCATTAGAAATGAGTTAGGTAACTATCGTACTTATCGACTTAGAGCTGAGAGCGAGAGACTGAAATATGCAGATTCATTAAAAAGCAGTTATCCATGCCTACCTCTCTCGATTCTAGAATAGTACATTTTGTTACAAACTGCCATAGCAGCCGAGCTGAGAGACTGCAGTGACAAAATATGTCTACGTTTATCAAACAACGTTTTTAAAACAAGTACTCGAAAAAATTACACTTGCATCAAAATGTGATGTGGAATTAGTCCTTCTACATACAGCAGCCCACAAGCTTGCTGGCTGCTTTGCATAAAAAAACAGTCAGCACTAGGGACTGCAATCCGGGTTCTTTGAAATTCGAAAATAACTGAAAAAGCCGGCTTTTCTATACATTTTAAATACTCAAATTCGTTTTTTTCGGATTTATTTCAAAACTGATTTTAACGGATAATATTTGTATTTATCTAACTACAAATTTTCATTGCAGAATCGGTAGATCTATATTACCCACAATAATTTGCAAATCCGAATAATATTTGATTTGGTAGGATTTGGTTTTTATCACGGGTTTTATTTTTATTCTATAGATCATCTAGATGACCGAAAGAGCGTATTCTACTGCGATCGCGCCTAAACGATGAGACACTTGGCGCACGCATATTTTTAAGATCTCGTTTTTTAAAGAAGACTGATTAAAATACGTATTACTATTATGGTATGATTAACTGATTAGATAGAATAGAAATATAATTTATTAAGTAATTCTTTTCTTATTTGTAACTGACTTACGTTTTTTTAACTGGACGAGAGACTGCATATTTATAAAAAAGGAGAATACCGTTTATGTTATGTTTCCTTCATTATCTAAAGTTTAAGTACAGTTGATGTTATGATTATGTAAATTTATAAAGGGAAAAATGACTGATGCCTAAAGTTTTGTTGTTTATTTTAGCTTAGCTGTTTTTTAGGGATCCGTAGCCAAATGGCAAAAAACGGAACCCTTATAGATTCGTCATGTCTGTCTGTCTGTCTGTCTGTCTGTCCGTCCGTATGTCACAGCCACTTTTTTTCGAAACTATAAGAACTATGCTGTTGAAACTTGGTAAGTAACTTGGCTGTGAACCGCATTAAGATTTTCACACAAAAATAAAAAAAAAACAATAAATTTTGGGGGTTCCCATACTTGAAACTAAAACTAAAAATATATTAATAACATCAAACCCATACGTGTGGGGTATCTATGGATAGGTCTTCAAAATTGATATTGAGGTTTCTAATATCATTTTTTTCTAAACTGAATAGTTTGCGCGAGAGACTCTTCCAAAGTGGTAAAATGTGTGTCCCCCCCTGTAACTTCTAAAATAAGAGAATGATAAAACTAAAAAAAATATATGATGTACATTACTATGTAAACTGCCAGCGAAAATTGGTTTGAACGAGATCTAGTCAGTAGTTTTTTTTATAATACGTCATAAATCGTAAACCGCAATTTACCAAGTACGGAACCCTTCGTGCGCGAGTCCGACTCGCACTTGGCCGGTTTTAAACAGTTATTATACTATATTAACCCCATAATAACAAAATGAAGTCTTAAAAGTTTTAAGTTTTTAACATTTCTTTTTTTATTTTATTTTTTTCTGTCTATAGGATTGCGCTTGACCACTATCTCACCTGATGGTAAGCGATGATGTGGTCGACGGTGAACATTCTTTTATTCGGTCGTGCGTCTTAATTGAGTGAATAAAATATTCAGATTTTAAATAATTTGTGCTATTTTATATCAGTTTTATCAAATAAAATTAAAACACTCAAAATTCGAAAAAGCCGGCATTCAATCGGATAAGAAAAAATAAATCCGGATTTCACTTTTTCACGATTTCGCTTTTTCAATCCCTAGTCAGCTCCTATAAAAATTTACATTATTTTTCAAAAGCATTACGTTAACGACCTAGGTTACGTCACAGACAATATACAGGCGTGATACAGGTGGACTTTAGGGTGGCGTGAGACTCGGGGCTGCGGTCTACAACACAGAATGACTTTTAACTCTTAAGCAATCTCTCAGGGGTCTTTCAGGTCATAACTCAACAAAATGTTAGCAATTTCAGCCGGTCCAGTCAATACACACTTCACCATGAAAACTTAGGTGGAGGGAACTGGCATTCCACCTTGATTGTGCGGATTGTGAGCTCGCTTCATGTTCTCTTCACTTTATTTTGACGGTGAGGTTGTAAAATATGATAGCTTATTTCATAGAGATTGTAACAACATAAGTTTCATACATGGTTCCCATACAAAACTGCCGAGAAATCGACGATTTACTGACACCGCGCCCAAAGCGCAAAATGGCGCCGGAGTACGGTTTTTTTTTGGTTTATTATTGGTTCGACCCCCGGGTTGGACAGTTGAGGGGCTAACTATTTGTTCGATATTCAAAGTTGTTCATATTTATAAGTTTAAACGTTCTGAAATATTCCATATGAATTAAAACCAAGTCATCTTATATTGTAGACCGCAGCCACAGATTATAAAAAAACAGTGTTTTTATGATCTGTGACCGCAGCCCACAGGCTCGCCTGCTCTTTTGCATAGTCGTTAGGTTAGTATAAAAACGAACGTTATTTTTTAAACGCATTACGTATACGTGCTAACGTGACAAAATTTCAATGATGAATATATTTTAACGAACATTGTAGCGTGCTTGTTGTTCTTCCGGGACAACTATCAACATCGCTAAATCAAGATAGCTGAGCTACATCGTGACTAATGTTTTTTTATACGATAAATTGATATTTTAACAGCAATTTATGCTCAACAACACACCTGGTAGTACAACGTATTGCTATTCTCAGGAAATTGCACGTGTTTGGAATTAATTTGATCCATACTGGTTTATTTTTATTTTTGAAGTATTGAGCGACTTTTGGCAGGGACAAAACTTATGGGTTCGCGTCAGCGATATGTTAATATGAAAACGTCATCAACATGCTAATGTGAAGTGTGACGGAATAGCTAGTTATTCCAAAGTTTTAAGTTTTTATTGCTGTCAGCAGCCCACTTTTAACCAACTTTCCAAAAAGGAGGAGATTCTATGTTCGGCTGCATGTTTGTTTTTTTTTTGTGTATGTTCACCAATTTCTCCAGCAATAGTGGACCGAAACCGATTGTAAAATTGTTTTCGCCTAACCTGCTTGTACGGGACGGACGTGATCGTCCAAGACCGACAGGCAATCAGGAGGTTGTAAGGCTCCTGCTTGAACGCGTTGACGCCCCTTGCACCTATTGTTCAGTTGTCATCTGGTAACTATGGACCTTGGAGACACTTGAAGGCTGCCAAGTAGGTTGAGGTGAAAAACGTGATGTCCAGGTTAAATAAAACTATTTGTTCATGGCCAGAAGCGATGTTCCTTCATGGTCCTCGATGCGCAATGATGCGTGGAAATACTTTAAGTGAAATAATGGCTACGAAATGTTCACGCGCCTGCGCACTATTAAAGAAGCGAACTCGACTGCGACGAGGACCACAACATTCCGACCGCAAAAACTTTTATTTTCAAAATAATATACGCTAAGACTCGTAGCTTGAAACTGACAGGAACTACCCTTCCACTGGACCGATTCTGGTGAAACTTGTACTTTTGGATAGGTCTCGAGGAGACCTTCCCTCCGGTCTTTGATCCAGGTCCCTAGCCCCTACCATCAGGGAGTTCTCGTAAGGAGAACGTCGAAGAAAGGGAATTCCCGCCAGTTTGAAGCTTTACAATCGAGTTTCTCCTAAAACTAGACATGTTAGCTCTAGGGTACCAGCGAGGGACTTGGAGCCCTCCCACTGGGCCGTTGACACACATAAGTGTTACAGTTATATTCAAAACATTCAGGCGTACAGCCGCGAAATGGTGCGAGAAGTTAGCTTATGCCCCTGATCTTGGCACATAAACTCGATTCCTACTCAGACCGCTGGGTGGATTTTCAAGTTACATTCACACCCGGGTAGCCCTCGTGATGGGCTATCCCAAGGTAGAAGTCCGGTAGCTACATGTCCAACCCCCGATGAGTTATCGTTTGTTACAAGTTTGTTTACATAGCAAATCCATGTAACCTCGCACCATATCAGGTCGCTTAACTCCTCAACCACCAGAGCTAAGCTCCTTCCGGAAGTGTGGTTGGGTAGCTGGAAAACTAGGCTGTCTGACGGCGGTACCCTGATGGGTGTACCACCAGCCTTTCCGCAACTTAAGGTGCCGGGAAGCGGCCGAATACTAAATTTTACGTCGTCTCACATCTTTAATGTGTCTGTGTGCGTTACATACCCCTATATACTAGCTCTGTGTCATGACTGAGTGTAGGCGCCTGCCTGAGGGTCCACGAAGGTAATGCTTCAGACAGCATATCTATAACTGACCAGGCACCAAATGTCCCTGGACGCAGTGACACATCGGCAGCCGCATAGAAACATCCATGCCGGCATACACAGACACATCCTCTCAAGTAAGTGACGCCTATGTACTAGAATTACATAGGTGCTGTCTATTTATAGGGCCTAGACAAAATTCTAGGTCACCTAGAAGCGCTAAAATGGCTTGTATCGAATTTTCCAAACACTTACCTGAGTAAAATGTATGTATATTTCCCTTTTTAGAGTAAAAATGCATTAAGACTGGCCATGTACTGCTATTATGTATAATTTCTCAGTCATGGCATCCAGCCATCCTATCTAGAACACCTAGATGGTGTTTCCTAACAAAACAATTATGTGTAAGGAAGCAATCTGATTGGTTGGTGAATAGAATACCTATAGCACCACCTGATACCCTGCTCAAAACGGGGGGTCTAAAATAAGTAAACAAAATATTTTTATTTCCTTAAACCTATACATTTATCATATAACTAAGGTACCTTATGTATAATTCTAACACATAAGCGCTATATTCACACTATAAACTATGTAAAAGCCCCCAAAACATGAGTTTAAAGTTATCAAAATTCTACAAAAACTGGTTTTAGTATAAATATAAGGTGCCGCCCTCTTACAGGTCATTGTGAACTAAACGCTCGTTGATGATGGTTGTGTTTTACGGAGTTAAATACTTGTTTCTTTCCGTAATAACACAATCAGTATGCATATTAAAGCTTCTAATTTATTGTTATTAGACTATATAATTCTATTACCTACTGATAGACACATAAAATATAATTTTAGTGTCTCAAAAACATGAGCAAAAATTAGTTACGAGCTTTACTATAAAAGGTTTTTTCACCTACCGACATCGCTTAACCGACGCTGTGAGACAGCGTCGCGGCGCTCCCACTGTACATAATGCATCTACTCCCATGGCAGGTTAGTGTATACATGCCTGCCATATACCAATGTGCCAAGATGGCCACACATAATTGACTCGTGCCCGTTGTAACGGGCACGCAATGAAACCGCGGTACAAAGGCCATGCCTAAAAACCGCCTCGTAGCGCCCTTTGTAGGGACGCAGCGATCATTACTCGGCATGACATCGCTTAGTATGCGATGGCGCTCTGGGGTGAGCAGACGTGTGTCTGTCAATACTATTTATTTTTTACATATGACTACCTATGTAAATGGTGACGTATCGTCGCGAACACTGCTCGACAATGTCCAATTTCATACCATGCAATCTCAATGTAAAGTAATGCATTACCTCAAAAGTTGTATGAAACTCCCAAGGGAGTAAAGTGATTTTATAGTAAAATAAATAATATAAAAATCTTTTTTACAAAAAAATACTACCGACTTACAAATAACAAAACTACAAAGTGAAAAATAACTTTATTTTTGGAAGTCGGTGTCTTTCGTAGGTAACATTTTTTTGCGTTATGGACACCGACTTCCAAAAATAAAGTTAGTTTCCACTTTGTAGTTTTGTTATTTCGAAGACGGTAGTATTTTTTTGTAAAAAGCTTTTTAATTTTTCACTTTTTTGTTGTACCTACAAAGGCAAGTTGTTTAGTAAGTTTTTCTATAAAGCCAGAATAGACTACCCAAATATCACGATCTTGAACATAACCTGTCAAATGAGAGATCTGCGTACCCCTTAATAGCGTACGTACTGGCGTGATGTTATATAATGAAATGCTATAAACAATAAACAGACATGCGATTGCAGCAGTTTCGAGAGATTTGCGCTTATTTATTGAAGAGTTCTGTTGTATATCTTCGAAGTTCTTCATGAAATCTTCACCAAATTAAAATGGGACCAATTTCGGAACATACTCTTTCAAACAAAAAAAGAATTTTCAAAATCGGTCCACAATTGACGGAGATATCGGTGAACATAGCCAAAAAAAAAACAAACATGAAGTCGAACATAGAACCTCGTCCTTTTTAACCCCCTTTCGGAAAAATAGGGGTGTTATAAGTTTCACGTGTGTTGCTGTGTATCTGTGTGTCTGTCTGTGGCATCATAGCGCCTAAACGGATGAACCGATTTTGATTTAGTTTTTTTTTTGTTTGAAAGATGATTTTGTCGAGAGTGTTCTTAGCTATGTTTGAATAAAATCGGTTCAGCCGTTCAAAAGTTATGTGCATTTTACTGTTTGAATCGGGGTATTTTCGCAAGATAAATGTGTCGGGGGTTTTTTATGAAATTTTACTTGTTCAAAAGTTGGTTAAAAATAAAAAGTAAAGTTTGTGCGAAAACGAACTGGCCACCATAAGCAGAACTCAAAAGAAAAAAGAAGAAAAGCGCGATTTAAAAAAATGTAAAACAGAAGACGGTGTTTGGTGTTGTGATTTTCAGTGAATTTTATTGCAATAGGTATTCGTGTTGACAAAAAAATTCGAACGATATTAATTACAAAATAAAAACCTAGTAGACACAGGCAGAGAACTGGTGGACCTCGGCACCAGGCTGTAGGCAGTCCAAAGAAGCTCTGCCCTCTTTGGATAGTAGACTTACCAGACGTTTACTACGCCTGGACAGAAATAGCCTGCGCCTGATGACGGGGACCATCACGGGACACTGCTCACTTAACAAACACTTCCACACAATAGGCATAACGGACAGTCCTCTGTGCAGGGCATGCATGGAGACTGAGGAAACCGTCACGCACGTTCTCTTCGAATGCACAGGGGTCACCAATATAAGAACACAAACCCTCGGGTCGCCCAGAACTTACACGGACGTTCTAGGAAAACCAGGAGCCCTAATCAGCTTCTGGAGGGAGGTGGGCTGGCTGGAATAATCCACCCAACGGCCGCCATGGCCCACGCACAATGGTCCAGCTGAAGGACTAAGTGCGGAAACCAAACCCCCATAACATAGATAGAACATAGATAGAAAACCTAGTTTACGGAGCCCTGGCCTTATATTGTCTCGCAGAAGTTTTGAAAAGTAGAGTGTGTCTCCTCCGGGATAAAGCCTGTCTTCGTCTTGGGCAGCTTGAACCCCTCGCTTCACTCAGAACTCTACATAACTCCCTCGCTTCGCTCGGCAGTTAACTCAATGGCCCCTCGTTACGCTCAGGGTTCAATATGCCGCCCGTGACGTAAGACACTGCTTTATTCCCTTGGTGCATAATCCATTAATATAATTCTTAATTAATAGAATTCTAAAGAAAAAAAAACCTAATTTAAAATAAAAAATACTCGACTGCTTAAGCGAACCAAAAAGATGTACACAAGAAGAAAATCATGCTGTGCAATCGGAGGATACATATTCACGAGCTGGCTGACCATCTCCATCCTCCGACTGCATAATTATAATGATTTTCTTCTTGTTTTTTGTTAATTATTAATAAAATAAAATTTTACAACTTCTTGTAATTTTTTTTTTTCGAATATCTTTTTGTCATATATGTAAGTGGTATTTAATTTTGTGATCACCTCTTAAAAGTTTTCATTTTGTAACTACATGGTTTTTGACAAAAAAAATGGGACCTCATAATATAGTGCCCGAAAGCCCGCCAAGATTGTTTTATTAACGAACGTCACTTATCTAAGAACATTTGGGCAGTCAAGACGTATCTAACGATGTCTTAATTATAATAAATCGCCTAGGTGGTTTGAAAGATATGAGGTGATAAAGAATATTACATTCATACAAGATACGCGCGAAAAACAACCCTTTCCTTACAGCCGGGTAAAAAAAATTGTATAGGTAGGTTACCTCACTAAGACTAACAAAGGAGTATATATCATGTGAAGAGTAATTGCTTACCCTTTTGTTTTGATGTCTAAACAAAGTAGGTACGTAAATAAACACAAGTTTACAGATTATGTAAATATCTACCTACATATTAAAGAGATTTTGACCTGCCTGATTGATTCATCAATGCAGAGCCAATAAAACTTTGATAATAAACTTTTCTATTTTTAACCTCAAAATGGGCAATACCTAAGGGTATAAAAAATAATGATTATTTAGGATTATTGAACATTTTATCCCACAGAGGATTATAAGAAATATGTTTGTAGCAAAGTTCTTCATTCATCATCTGCCTAGCCTTTTCCCAATTGTTGTTGGGGTCGGCTTTGTCTTACCGGATTCAGCTGAGTACCAGTGTTTTACATGGAACGACTGCCTATCTGACCTCCACAACCCAGTAACTGGGTAACACGATACCTCTTGGCAAGACTGGTGTCAGATCTCAAGCTTCTGACTACTCGTAACGACTGTTAAAGATCTTCAAATGACAGCCGGGACCAACGGCTTAACGTGCTTTCCGAGGCACGGAGGAAACTCGGTATGTTGAAATGGTCACCCATCCACCGACCTCGTCAAGCATTGCTTAACATTGATGATCGACCAGTGCGGCTGTTATTATTTAGCCACGAGCTTAATTATTAAGCAAAGTTATTCATTGTTGAAATTAAATCAGTGTTTTTTTTATTCAGTATCAATAAAAAAAAAAATGTTCTTTCAAATTTTTCAGCTGTTCTACTCCTCATCTATCTACATATAAATAAAAACCGGCCAAGTGCGAGTCGGACTCGCGCACGAAGGGTTCCGTACCATTACCGCAAAAAAACGGCAAAATAACACGTTTGTTGTATGGGAGCCCCTCGTAAATATTTATTTTATTCTGTTTTTAGTATTTTTTGTTATAGCGGCAACAAAAATACGTAATCTGTGAAAATTTCAACTGCCTAGCTATCACGGTTCATGAGATACAGCCTGGTGACAGACAGACAGACAGACAGACAGACGGACCGCGGAGTCTTAGTAATAGGGTCCCGTTTTTACCCTTTGGGTACGGAACCCTAAAAATCAATTGCCTAATATATGAAAGATTATCAATTGAGAATAGACCGGCGGATTTGGCAAATTTATTTTAGTGTGTTTTCGTGGGACATGGATTCTGTGAAATATTTTTTTACCACTGAAAATTTCATTGCGTTGAACTTCACCGTACTAACTTATACCTACACAAACAACTAAACTAGAAATCGAATATAAACGGTCTGGCAGTTAAATATTCACATAACTCCTTTTGAACTTTACCACAGAATAAATAATAGAACAAGACTTTACCCAGCAAGGCCATGATATGATTATAAGACTAGGTAGGTATCCCATTGGTTCATAAAGTCGTCCTAGCTTCAACTTGCGTGTAAGGGTGAACTTTCAAGATGAATTTTATATCGGTAGGTACGCAAAAGAAAATAAAAGTGCCAGCCATCATGGCATCGTATAAATTTTGAAAGATTGAACCTAAAATTGAGTTGAGCGAGACGAGGTAGGTATGTATATTAGTTTTACTGACCAAGTCTAGACTATTTATTCTGTTGAAAAATGTATAATCGATAAATCTGACATGGTGAATGAAAATTTTATTTGGTATACTAAAGTATGACAACTAAATATACAGAGGTATGAAAATGTGAACAGCAAGAAGCATAACAAGATCAGTTGAATTATTGCCTTTTGAGTATCATTGTGAAGTGGTGTACATACGCAGAAACTAATAAACAAAATAAAACATTATCTTTCATTATACATATCTATCAACGTTAATATCCCAGGAAACCACTCTTTGTTCAGTCATAATAAATATCATGAAGCGATACTGAGCTACATTTCTGAAATTCTCATTTCAACGAGGGATGCCAGCCTTGGCGAAAAGGGATGAAATAAATCTATACGGACTCTGAAACCATTGTCTTTGAAAACATATCCCGAGCTTTCACAGAGCTTACAACAGAGAACACCTTCGATATTTAAATCTTTTAAGAATGGAACGTCGTTGTTGTAATACGAGCTTTTTTTATTTAGGTACCTATAACATAGGTACAAAAGCATTGGCTTTTATTGAGAGATCTTTATGGTGCACTATAGTACAGAAGTCAAACCTCTCCTTTACAAGACAGAAAGTTTTTTTTTTGTATTTGAAAATTATGGCCACACTGAGTGTTTTCCTTTCAACATGTTGACTAGGTGCCTCCAATCTCGAATTTCTTCAATGATCAAATATTTTCAAACAAAGAAATCATAACAATGGTTCTCTATACGAGAATGTGTATAAAATACTGTAAACGAACAATGAACTTCTGTGAATCCTGCAAGCAGTTAGGTATATTTGGACGGCACGTATCTGCAACATATTTTACATGTCTACAAGCTTTAATATCGCTGGAATGCCTATTATTCTGAAGAGGGTTGTCATTCCAGTGGTGCGGATATCTCATGACAACCGCACATTTTCATATAGAGCGCACTACGTCTTATATGCAATGAACGAACACAAATCTTTATTTCTATATCTGCTAGGTACTAATCTACAGTATACTTCTTCTTGGTGTCGCTGGCACGACAGTCGCTCAAATTTCTTCGGCCCAAAACTCACTTTCACGGCCTCATCGGGGGCGACCCATAGATCACCCTGGCTTGCATGTTTACTCGGCACCACATGCACACCTTGCAGCTTTTCCGTCGAGTTAGCCCCATGTTGCGAGGTTGTAGTTACCTTACTACTTGGGTTTTGAGGTGGTTCAGGGATTTCCAATTTTATCGACCACGGAAGGTTGAAACCTGCTGGAAGATACTCGCTTGGTGGTAAAAAATGTGTTGGTGGGGTAAAGTATTCTGCTTTTCTGCAAAAGTACGCTGTAAACTATGGCAGAATGCCAATGTAAACTACTGATTACAGGAAGCTGTGTCGGCTTTTCAGTCGTTGCTTCGATAGTTGTGCACCGAAAGGTAGGTGTCTTGTGTCACCTGTTTTTGTTTCTCAGATACACTCGCAACTTCCCTTCGGATGTGTGCTGCCCGGCTGTGGGGTATAGTACGGAGACGGTCGCTTGAGGCAGCCGATAAACGTACGGCATGTTTCGTTTAAAGCAACATCTATACTGCCTCAGCGTGGGTGGAGCGATGCCACACTGCTGGACACGCGCATTCGCCAGCAGAGAAGCAGAGTGCTAGGCCAGTAGTCCGGATAACGTGGTGCAGTTGCCTGAGTAGGTTGTTGCGGGATCCGATTTTTTCTTAGTTTTAAGACAGTGGTTCTTAAATGTCAGTGCCCAATCAATAGTGACTCCTTGCAAATAGATTTTCAGAGTTCGCCTAGCTGAACTGTTGCAGAGATGAAAAGAGCCATGCATGTGTTTTAGAAGGGTTCGCTCTTAGAGTGCTATCTGTGTAATACTTCCCAAATCTAAAAAAAGTCCGTCCTTTTCTATTTTTTATTATTACATAACGAATTTTCGTAAAATGTACAAAATTTTGACCATCTCACGTGCACGGCAGGACTGATTGAGTTGTGTTAAGTTTTAAATATGATGGGTAAGGTTAGGTTAGTTAAATTAATTAGCTACCTGCATCTGTGGTAGTAGTATTTGTGCCAAGCAACCTTTAATCGCGCCAGCATTTAGGACGTCTGAGTCTGTGCAGACTACCTGCAAAACTGGTTTGCATTATTGCTCTCATGTTGTTATGACCATAGAACTCACTAGATTACGGTTTACGTTTTTACAATTGACTGCAATTTAGCTTGTGGTGTACGTCTGTATGGAAATCACGTTCGATATTCCCCTTGACGTTTAAAAGTTCAGTTGGATAGAGGATCTTCCGCATTTCATTATAGAGGGAGGCAGTTGCTTTTTTCATTTTTCGAACAAAGTCAATTTTCTATGAACGTAGTATTTTCTTTACGTACGTAGCGCAAAAAATATCCTATTTTCCGACTTAAATGAGTTCGACGTTTTCCGCCCCAATTTCATATCGAGGGAAATATTTTGTAAATTGTCTCTTCCAAAAACCAATTAACATGCAAATTTGTACGACACGTAGTAAAAGTAAATATAAAATCGTAACTCATTCTGTCTGTGTTGTGGAGGGAGATAAGTGGCAGGAGGGTGTCATTCCCGTTCCCCGCGGTCGCCGAGGCCTTGCAACGGCAGCTCATAACATCGAACAGGGTGACCCTCCCCTGCCGCCATTTGTGCCGGACCACGTCTCGACACGATTTTCCGATGAACGCATATTTTACACTCGCAAATCTCACAGTCGTTTCGTTTATGAACGTTCTAGAAAAATATTTTCCTACCTGTATTGTATGTGCCACGTTTGGCCTATTGGATTACATGAATATTATTGAATATACCTAGAATACATACGATCTCTTTAACTTTTTGTTGTACGCCTGTATGGTGTGGGTGACACAATAAAAGCTATTTCAACATACATACTATGCCATATCAAATGTCAAATAATGAAATATTAATTGTTCGATCAAATTTATTAGTCGCCCCGATCTGTCTAATAGTCGACACTATTAATTGACCGATCATTTTAGAATGGTTATATCGTACACTCGTTAAATTGTATAGTCGTACTCTCACAGATAAAAAAAAAAAATTTGCTCAATCCGTTCCGTAGCAGCGTTGTATCTGTCGTAGCAGCGTCGTAGCTATTTCGTAGCAACGGCGCAGCTATGTCATAGTAGCACCGTAGCTGTGGCGTAGCAGTGCCGTGACTCCGTCGTAGCACTCTTAGCAGCGGCGTAGCTATGCCGTAGTAGCGGCGTAGCAATGCCGTGACTCCGTCGTGGCACTCGTAGCAGCGGCGTAGCTATGTCATAGTTGCACCGTAGCAGTGCTGTGACTCCGTCGTAGCACTCGTAGCAGCAGCGTAGCTATGTCTTAGTTGAACCGTAGCAGTGCGTTGACTCCGTCGTAGCACTCGTAGCAGCGGCGTAGCCATGTCATAGTTGCACCGTAGCAGTGCTGTGACTCCGTCGTAGCACTCGTAGCAGCAGCGTAGCTATGTCTTAGTTGAACCGTAGCAGTGCGTTGACTCCGTCGTAGCACTCGTAGCAGCGGCGTAGCTATGTCATAGTTGCACCGTAGCTGTGCTGTGACTCCGTCGTAGCACTCGCAGCAGCTGCGTAGCTATGTCATAGTTGCACCGTAGCAGTGCTGTGACTCCGTCGTAGCAATCGTAGCAGCGGCGTAGCTATGTCATAGTTGCACCGTAGCAGTGCTGTGACTCCGTCGTAGCACTCGTAGCAGCGGCGTAGCTATGTCGTAGCTGACGAACTGCGACGTAACAGTGCCATATCGAATGATCGTTAGTCTATCTAGATAATTTGCCATTGGAAGTGACACAGGAACATAGGAATAGTACAGCCATCTCACAACTGATGTGAATTGCCATATCTTTTTGATTGTATAAGCCAAGTTTTAAAAACAAAAGTATTTTAGTAGATGTTATTGTTCAATCATCCGTTGCATAATATAAAATAAGTAGTAACGTAGGTATGTATACTTATGATGTGAACACGATAATACAAAGGCGTACGTTGCTTGTGTAATATAAATGTTCACAAAAACACAATGTTATGAGTTTAACTGTTTGAAACTTCCGTAAGATATTAAAACTTCCGGACATACTTTCCAAATTCTCGCCGTGACGTTGAAAGTTGGAATATGCTCGTCTCAGTGTTATCTTATGGCAACAAAGCGCTTTGAGCAGAGCCCAGAGTTTCCTCGGGCGGTGTATCTCGAGAAAGGCGTAAATTTCCCACAAATCTGGCGTACTCATCCTGCTGCTCGTGTAAGTCGTAAAAGCTCTCAGCGGTCACAAACACGTATATCGGAACATAAAATCGTCTACATTGGCGAACACTCTCTACATGACATTGCTTATGGCTATGGCATTTATTGCATATTGCATATGCATCTTTAAGTATTTGTAGCGATTGCATACAGTTTCCGCTAAAAAGAAGCACAGTAAAAAGAAACCGGATAGAATTTATAGATTAGTTCATAAACTGAAGATTTATTTGAGTTCCAAACAATCACATTTCGGTGAACAAATCGGTCGAGTTTTATGTAGTTTTTTGGTCAAAGATAAGTCCTCAAGAAAACACCTTATCCATAATCTTCTGTATATGTATATATAAAAGAGAAAGTATGTATGTATGTTCCTTATTGACTCCGAAACGGCTGGACCGATTTCAAAAATTCTTTCATCGTTGGGAAGCCACACTATCCCCGGGTTTTTAACTCCCTGTATTACCACGGGCACGGGAACTACGCGGGTGAAACCGCTAGTTTATAATAATATGGAATGAAACGAGCAATTAAAATTGGAATTAAGGGATCTTGCTTTTCTTCTCAATCAATATATACATGCGCCGACAATTCTAAAAAGAAAGAAGTTCAAAAGTTGACTTCTGTGTGGCTCACGTTCAAGTTCATTTTGAACAACATTATGTAACTAAGTAGATAGGTACTTGTAATGTAAGATGCAATGCACCCACCTTAGCTGCAGTATTTGCTCTTAAGTATTTTTTGTCTTCGAGATGAATGTTCCGTATGGTGCCGGACGTTAAGAATTTCACCATCCCATGTCTTCCCGTGGGTGTCGTAAAAGGCGACTAAGGGACAAACCAGAGAATGGGCAGCAGCGTTCTCTGTGCTCCTATAACAACCATACTGCGATCGCCAATCCGCCTGCCAAGCGTGGCGATTATGGCAAAACCCCCCCTATTAATAGCACAAATAAAAAATGGCCCCTAGTGCCCGACAGCCTGCCTACCCTTGACTACGGTAGCGGTCGAGGTTACGGCATGGCAAGGGGTGCTAAGAATCTCCGGACGAGATCCGGCTACCCCAACAATCACCGACGACTGGACCTGGCAACGTACAACACGCGCACACTTCGGACCGACGAGAAGATCACCGAGCTCGAAGAGGAATTGAGCAGGTTGCGATGGAGTATTATAGGGTTATCTGAAGTCCGAAGAGAGGGGGAGTACTCGATAATCCTCAAATCCGGTAACCTGCTCTATTTCCGAGAGGGTGACCGGCAGTCCCAGGGTGGTATCGGGTTTATCGTCCACAAGTCCCTCGTGAACAACGTGGTGAAGATCGAGAGTGTGTCGACCAGGGTGGCGTACCTTATACTCAGAATATCCTCTAGATATTCGCTGAAGGTCATACAGGTCTACGCCCCAACCTCGGCACACCCCGACGACGAGGTAGAGACCATGTATGAGGATATCTCCAGAGCCATACATGTTTTCAAAACTCACTTCACCGTTGTCATGGGGGACTTCAACGCGAAACTGGGCAAACGAGACGAGGATGAGCTGCAAGTGGGGCAATTTGGAGTTGGACGACGGAACCACCGGGGTCACCTACTGGCCAGTTTTATGGAGAAGGAGGGCCTCTATATGATGAACTCCTTCTTCAAAAAGCGTGAACACAGGAAGTGGACCTGGCAGAGCCCCGATGGTGCAACAAAAAATGAGATCGACTTCATCATGTCAACCAAGAAGCAAATGTTCAATGATGTCTCTGTGATCAATTCGGTAAAAACCGGGAGCGATCACCGCATGGTAAGAGGCACATTGAACATTAATATTAAGCTTGAAAGGTCTCGACTGATGAAGTTCACGCTCCGTCCAGCACAGGTCCAGGTCCAAAACCCCGAGAGCTTTCAGCTCGAACTCCAGAATCGTTTCGAGTGCCTGGGGAGCTCCGTGGACGAATACAGCGACGGGTTCGTGGAAGCTGTCCATACGGTCGGGTCTAAGTTTTTCAAGACCCGTCGTATAGATAGAAACAAAAAGCTCTCTGATCATACCCTCAAGCTTATGAAGGAGAGGCGTGAGATGATCCTGCAGTCTTCAGATGAGGCGTGCAAATACCGGCAGATCAATAGACAGATCTCTAAATCCTTGAAAAGAGACCTCCGCCGCTTTAATACCGAGCGTATTAAAGACGCGATTGAGCGAAATAAAGGCTCCAAGGTTTTTTCAAGGGATCTGGCTATTGGGCAGAGCCAGCTCACTAAACTGAAGACCGATGATGGCAGGATTGTATCCGCCAAACCGGAGCTTCTGAGGGAGATCGAGAGTTTCTATGGGCAGTTGTACACGTCAACCAGTAAACCCGTTGCGAATCTAGCAAACGACCCAAGAGCTAGATTGACCCGGCACTATACCGAAGATATCCCGGACGTCAGCCTGTACGAGATTAGGATGGCTCTGAAACAGCTTAAAAACAACAAGGCGCCGGGTGATGACGGAATCACGGCTGAACTCCTGAAGGCGGGTGGAAAACCGGTCCTCAAGGCCCTTCAGAAGCTTTTTGATTCCTTCATACTCGAGGGCAAAACGCCACAGGCATGGTGCAGGGGTGTGGTGGTACTCTTCTTCAAGAAGGGCGACAATGCCCGGCTGAAGAACTATAGGCCCATCTCGCTTCTTAGCCATGTTTACAAGTTGTTTTCAAGAGTCATCACGAATCGTCTCGCGCGCAGGTTTGACGATTTCCAGCCTCCCGAACAAGCCGGATTCCGAAAAGGCTTTAGCACCGTAGACACATACATACGCTGCGGCAGGTTATACAGAAGACCGAAGAGTATAACCTGCCCCTCTGTTTAGCGTTTGTGGACTACGAGAAAGCCTTCGATTCGATCGAGACTTGGGCTGTACTGCAGTCTCTCCAACGGTGCCAGATCGACTACCGGTACATTGAGGTGTTGAAGTATCTGTACAAAAACGCCACCATGTCAGTCCGTCTTCAGGATCAGAATCCTTCTCCAGCGCGGCGTAAGACAGGGAGACGTCATTTCTCCGAAACTGTTCACTGCTGCGCTGGAGGACGTCTTCAAGGTTCTGGACTGGAAGGCGCTTGGCATCAACGTTAATGGCGAGTACATCACTCACCTTCGGTTTGCCGACGACATAGTGGTCATGGCTGAGACCATGGAGAGCCTCAGTAAAATGCTCGATGACCTTAGTAGAGCTTCCGAAAGAGTGGGTCTTAAAATGAACATGGACAAAACCAAGGTCATGGTGAACGCCCATGTAACACCCACTCCTATCAAGATCGGAGACTCTACACTCGAAGTTGTAGACGATTATGTTTACTTGGGACAAACGGTCCAGTTGGGTAGGTCCAACTTCGAGAAAGCGTGGTATCTTCTCGTCCAGTTTACCAGTCCAGTGTCTCAAGACAAAAGTCTATGACCAGTGTGTGTTGCCAGTGATCACCTATGGGACCGAGACGTGGTCGCTCACAATGGGCCTTATCAGAGAGCTTAAAGTCACCCAAAGGGCAATGGAGAGGGCTATGCTCGGAATTTCCTTGCGTGATCACGTCAGAAATGGCCATTGGTCCGAAAAGTTCTGGAATGGCGACCGCGAACTGGAAGACGATACGTTGAAGGCCTCTCACTAGGTGGACCGATGACCTGGTTAAGGTTGCGGGCAGGCGCTGGATGCGAGACGCATGGGATCGGTCAATGTGGCGACGCCTGGGGGAGGCCTATGTCCAGCAGTGGACGTCTTTCGGCTAAAATGATGAATGATGAGATGAAAACAATTTGTTTTGATTACTATGTCACAAGCTGTTAGTTTAGCAGTCCAATTAGCATTCCGTTGTTGTTGAATTAGGTATTTTACCCATGTTTGCAATATTTGTAAGTATGTGAGAACCATGTTCCTACTTAACAAATTAATTAATTTTCCTGTTAATGCTTTTTAATACTTTATACCTGTACGTAGTATAGTGTGTAGAGCTACTCTGGGTGCATCGTCCTCACATATATTAATTTATTAATGTATGTACTTATGTAAATATTGTAAAACACATTTTTTTTTTTAAAGAGTTGGTATGGAGTTTCTTTTGCGTTCTTCTCCATAACAATCTACTTTCCGAATGTATGGTAGAATCAATGTGTATTACTTGTAAATTTTAATTTGTTTCACGTTCAAAAGTGCCGTTTATTGGCCTAGTTGAATAAATATATTTGACTTTGACTTTGATCTAGAACTGTAGTATGTACAATATAATTATTATTCTCATCAAGCACACCGTACCCGGAAATATAAGCGAGTAGTCTGACGCATTATGTCCATGTTAAGTAATATGATGTCGTAGGAGGCCCCACTTGTAATTTTAGTCTAACTCGTAACTTACGCAATACGACTATACACTTTGCGCTGTAGCATGGTGTGGTTGACAGTTTCAATAAAAAAAAATAAGCATGTACGTATACGCATTTTTTGTAGTTTAACGTCATACAGGCAACTATAGTATATGGTATAACGATGGTATGACGTTATACTACAAAAAATGCGTATATGTATTTGCGTAAAAATGTTATTGAAACTGTCACCCGCACCATTCTACAGCGCAAAGAGTGTAGTTATTTTTAAGCGACGAAAAAAAGGAGGAGGTTCTCAATTCAACTTCTATATTTTTTTGTATGACCACGCTTTACTTTTTATAGTGTTCCGATTTCAAAAAATATTTTTTTAAAATTATCATACGTCAATGTTGTTCCCATTTAAATTTGATAAATAAAATCCTTTTCCCACTGAATTGTGAACAGATTCTGTTGAAATATAGTAAACTGAAAACCGAAAAAAAAAAACCTTTATTAACAAAAAAAATTACCGACGAAATAAGAAACCGGAAAGCAAAAAATTAAAAAAACTTTTAGGCTAGCATTTTGATTTGGCGCCAAATAAACCATCAACATAGCTACAATCATTCTACGGTTTAGGTACAATCATTCTACGGTTTAGGTAATGAATTTGCATGTTTGTTTGTTTGGCGCCAAATCAAAATGCTAGACTAAAACATTTTTTTATTTTTTGCTTGTCAGTTCCTTATCTCGTCTTTTTTTTTTTGTTAAAAATGTTTTCATCACAGTATTTCTTATGAAGCTGGAGCCTATGGCTATGTGTACCATTCGTTATAGTAATTGTAGTCTGAAGTGCTGTTTTATACAGCTTGTTATCTTCTTCTGAATTCATCTGAGTGCTATGTGCGCGTTAGGGGTCTGCTCTGACGTCATTCGCGGAGGTGGAGGTCGCCGGCGTCCTCCCTCCCCCCTCCTTACTTGCACCCCACCACCCTTAACTACCCTGGCATCTCTTGAATGTAGTGCTGTTATCGGAGTTCCGTTAATGAATTCGCATTAATTGCTGGTGCTGTTGCCAGTTATTGAAAGACCCCTGACATTTAGTTTTCGAATTACCTTTCTGCGAATTCAGTTAATACGGTCACAGATAATATAATACTAGCATACAGATGCCTCATCCCATACAAAGAAACCGTGCCGACGTAACTAGCGTTTTTAACCCCCGCCGGAAAAAGAGAGGTGTTATAAGTTTCACGTGTGTATCTGTGTGTCTGTCTGTGGCATCATAGCGCCTAAACGGATGAACCGATTTTGGATTAGTTTTATTTTGTTTGAGAGGTGATTTTATCGAGTGTTCTTAGAGCTATGTTTGAATTAAATCGGTTCAGCCGTTCAAAAGTTATGGGCGTATTACTGTTTGAACCGGGGTGTTTTCGCAAGATAAATGTGACGGGGGTTTTTTAAATTTTGAAATATTTCTTGTTCATTTGATTATACCGATTATTTTTTGTAAATCGATCGCGTTCGGTTCCGTTGCAGGGCGATAGATAGATCACCATCTATATCCGTGGAACGGAACCGAACGCGATTGATGTACAAACAATAATCAGTACAGTACGTCGGCACGGTTAGTTAAGGTTTGGTGATGAGTGTAGCTATGTTTCGCGATTTGTTGAACGGATTATTCTTTTAGACACTGGTTATTTCCTTGTTTATTAGAGCAAAAAGGTTGTTATTTGAAACCGCATACAATCTGGTTTTATAAAGTACGGTTTTTATTGCTTACCTACGTCAACCAATAAACTGTGCAGCTTAATGTCAAGTCAAGGCGAACGACGAGTCTTAAAACTGGCTTCAGAGCCCAGTTCATCGGACGACGGCATATCAAGTTCGCATACAAGCAAGAATAAGCTCGGTATTTAGGTGCAACTTATGAATTTTACCAGTAAACAAGTAAGTTTCTGTTTCCAGAAACAACTTTTCATATTAAATTACATTTCACGAGGGACTACGACCGGTGCATCACAATAAGCTCTTGGAATTTTCAGGACTCGGGACATTAGGAATTTGCGTGGGACGTCTCTACGAGCAATAACCCTCCCGCCCTTGTATTATTTCAACATCGTTTACGAGCATACAGAGGGTTTCTTGCACCAAGTATATTTCAACTTCAACCATTTCCCAATTCATAAAAGTTTGTTGAGCTTTTTGTCCGGTTTTCAACAACTACAAATATACATTTTTTGCACAGCAAGATTTTGCAAGCTTTATTTTGTTTGCCTTTTCCATTACTTTACCCTCGGTTTTTCTGCAAAATCATAGCTATATTCGAACTTGAATTAAACTTTATAGTTTCTTGCACTGGTTATTTTTAGTTTCTTTTTCCCTCTTAATTTCTTTAAATCGGTGCCATGCTCAGTTTTGCCGATTCAAATCCATTTTTACCCGACTGCCGAAGGAGGGTAATGTGTTTATCAGTCTATTTATGTATGTATGTCAGTATGTATGTATGTTTGTTCCTATATGGCGTTCTAGAGACCAAACGCGTAGGCCGATATTGATGGTTCTTACGTCAATAGATTCGTTTTAACACTGCGAGTATTACTGGCTACATTAAAATTGGAAAATAGAAAAATGGCGGATTTTGGGCGCCATATTGTGGGGGCCCAAAATTTTTTTTCTTCCAAACCCATCGTGTGGGGTATCAATATTTAAGAGGTGATTTCAAAAATATATAACACTTATATGTTTAAATGTACCTAATTCAAAAAAAAAAAACAAAAAGTTATAAATAAAAAAACTTAAAAAGCTTAAAATTAAACTAAACAAGAAGAAAATCATGCTGTGCAGGCGGAGGATACACCAGATTTTGGACAGCCAGCCCGCGAATATGTATCCTCCGACTGCACAGCATGATTTTCTTCTTGTTTACGTCTTTTCAGTTCGCTTTTTAAGCAGTCGGATTATTTTATATAACTTTTTTTTTATAAGCAACAATTTCCGTCGAATCTACTTATTGGGAAAACATTCGAATTACGAATTAGGGATTCGGAACGAAACAACAAGTTCGGTTATAAGTTCGTAGTCAGAACACGAGGGGAACGAAGATATAAAATTCTACAAGGGGTGGCACGCTTGAGAACGCGCCTAATCAAACGACTTTATTGAGATTCATTATAGGGGCTGGGTGTACTTGCCTTGTACTAATATAGGCATAGCCTATTGAAGGTCAGTTCCAGTCAAAAATATTTTCTTTATCCTGGGATTATAGAATATACGTGTGAGTGAGTGTGTGTGCGTGTGTGTGTGTGTTATCCATAGAGTTAATGCTATCTTTGTTCATTGATAGCCTATTATTACAAGCAATGCAAACTTATTCTTACCCAATTTAAGATCCTGTTTTTAACCCCCGCCGGTAAAAGAGGGGTGTTATAAGTTTCACGTGTGTTGCTGTGTATATGTGTATCTGTGTGTCTGTCTGTGGCATCATAGCGCCTAAACGGATGAACCGATTTCGATTTAGTTTTTTTTTTTGTTTGAAAGGAAATTTTTTCGAGAGTGTTCGTAGCTATGTTTGAATAAAATCGGTTCAGCCGTTCAAAAGTTATGGGCGTTTTACTGTTTGAATCGAGGTGTTTTCGCAAGATAAAGGTTTCGGGGGTTAATTACATTTTGAAATTTTACTTGTGTATCTTACATAACAAAATGTCTACCTAAATGTCTAGCCATTTAAATAACGATCTAAAACAAGATTTTTGAGTCGCTACCGCATTCATTGTTTGTTTAATGTTTAAGTAATTATGATCGCCCTCTAAAAATATTTTGGAATCAATTAAACAAATGTGGTACGTGTTTGGATACTACCTATGTTGTACAACTGTTAGTAAAACTAAAAGTTCTAGAATGTAGATGGAACTTTTTTATTTTGTTTTTTTTTTGGGTTTGGTTATCTGCCAATGATTTCTCCCCGTTCTGGGTGAAGCGGGTAAAAGTTATTATGTATTTTGGTATGGAACCATCTAAATATTACTTTCAGTGCAGCAACATAGACCCATCCAAAACACAGTGCCAGTGTGGAGCCTCTTTATAAGTAGATTAAGACCAGCGTAGCCAGTTTTTTTTTTTTGGCTTGTCGGGACTTTGAAACTTTTTGAGTGAAAAAGCGGGATTCTTTCGTCGAAAGCGGGACATTGTAAAACAATGTATTTAATCAGAAAATTTTAAATATTTTTCTTTGTATTTGAGTTTTAAATTACGTTTACATGCCAATAGATAGCAAAAATTGCCATTTATAAAAACTTTTTTTGCAAAAAAATACCACCGACTTCCAAATAAAAAACTACAAAGTGAAAAATAACTAAATTTTTGGAAGTCGGTGTCTTTCGTAGGTACCTATTTTTTGCGATATGGACACCGACTGCCAAAAATTAAGTAATTTTTCACTTTGTAGTTTTTTATTTAGAAGTCGGTTGTATATTTATTTGCAAAAAGTTTTTTAATTTTCCCTTTTTAGTTTTACCTACCTAATAGGCAAGTTATTTAGTAAGGTCCCTATAATGCCAGAATAGACTACCCGAATAAAATTAAACTTGAACATAACCGGTGAAATGAGTAATCTGCGTACCCCTTAAGAGAGTACTGGCGTAATGTTATGTTATGAAATGGTATAAACAATAAACAGACATGCGATTGCAGCAATCCCGAGAGGTTTGCCGTTATTTATTAAAGAGTTCTGTTGTATATCTCCGATGTTCTTGATCAGACCTTCACCAAATTAAAATGGGACCAATTTCAAAAGATACTCTTTTAATCAAAAAAAGAATTTTCAAAATCGGTCCACAATTGACTGAGATATCGGTGAACACACAAAATAAAAAAAAAAACATAAAGTCGAACATAGAACCTCCTCCTTTTTGGTAAGTCGGTTAAAAATGTATGATAGTGTATATGATATTTTAGATCACATTTGCCCTATAGTTAGGTAGTTGAGTCATCATCACTGCATAAAAAAAAGAAATATCATGAAGAACTAACTTCTTTTAAAGTTTCTTGGAGTATTTATTTCTCGCATCCGACCATTTTAAATTCATCTGAGAAAAAACGCGCTCAGCAATGAGCAAAGCTATTTGATGTTAGGATACTTAATAAGAATGACACTATTTTAAATGTCCCAGAAAAGCGGGACTGAGCCTGTCCCGAGCGGGACATCCCGCCCGACACATAAAAATCGGAACGTCCCGCCAAAATCGGGACGTCTGGCAACGCTGATTAAGATCCACCTCCTTCATCTGCGACCACCTGCACCTTTCAGGATTTGATCGTGGCGAAAGGCAGACCTTTCCGAGTAGCTAGTTAGCTATACTGATCGTACAAAATCTGAATGGTTGAGACTATGTTTTAAGTAAATCGAAGTATAGCATCAAAGTCAAAGTCAAAGTCAAAGTCAAAGATTTATTTGCAGATAAATATGGTTACAAAAGTTCTTACAATGGTAGTATTAGTAGCTTAACATATTCAATCATAACATAATGACATGCAAATTTTTAGTATAGGTAGAATTCGAACATTAATTTAATTTATAATCAAGAAATTCTTTTATATTATAGAAGGGATGCTCAATTAACCACCTGCGTAAAGCCCTTTTGAAGCGGACCATTGGAAGTTCTTTAATTTGGTTAGGAATCTTGTTATAGATCTGAATACACATAGGATAACAACTTCGCCTATATAGTTCCGTTTTTATTCTTGTAGGATTTATTAATCTATTAGGATATCTGGTTTTAAAGTTACATTTATCTCCCAATTTTTCAAACATTTCAGGGTGAGATTTGGTAAATTTACATACTTCCTCAATATAAATACCAGTTAATGTAAGTAGTCTAAGTTTTCTAAACAGCGGTTTACAGGATGTGAGTGGGTCTACATTACAAATCGCACGTATACACCGCTTTTGTGCGATGAAAGCTCTTCCGAGATGCACCGAGTTCCCCCATACCAGTATACCATAGCGCAGTATTGAACCAACATATGCATGATAAGCCTGCAATGTGGCTTGTCTACTTGTAAGATTAGATAAACGCCATAGAGCATAAGCAAACTTACTGAGTTTTCCACATATCATATCAATATGGTTAATCCAAGAACACCTCTCATCTAGAACTATCCCAAGAAAAGTAATACTATCTGATTGTTGTATTTGTTTACCTTTATAAGTTATGTCATGCATCATACCAACCATCTTTGTTAATTTGGCAACTAATCAAAACAGCGCTAAAAGGTTCTGACATCATAAAAATGGTCGGCAAGGCTTCAAGGATAATGTTATAAATAACGTCAAGGATTTAATCGGTCAATTGACTCGTTCTCCCAGGCTTTGTTTTAAAGCCTGCTCTACACTACTCGCGAAGTTGCCTCGACGAAGTACTCGTCGAAGTTGATCAAAGTCCGAAGTATGTGACTACACACTCGTGCAACCTCGCGAAGAGCTCAGTCGCCCGGCGCGGCGCCCGCACGATAGGCATCATGGATAGCGTTCAAGTGGCAGCTGCCGTTGCAATGTGTACTCTCGCGTATTATAACTACGTGCGTATTTATCATGCAACGAAAATGTGTTGACGTCTCGATGCGAACTGAAGTGAGCCGAGGAGTGTAGTAAGACGCTTCGTGTTCGCAACTTCGGGTCACTTCGAGTCCTTTGACTCGGGCGCAAAAACCGACAACGACTAGAAGTCGCCCGATGCGAGCCGAGGTTGCACGAAGCGAAGCGAAGTGCCCTTCAACACTATCGTATTCGCTCAACTTCGACCAACTTCGCGAGTAGTGTAGAGCTTTACATTTTAATAAATGGAAGTTATAGAATGTAGGTACGACAAACTAGTAGTGAAAGACGGTGTCAATCGTGATAAACGGAAGCGTGAAGATTCAGTCTCCCCAACAGCTCAAAGCGACTACATTAAGATAAAGGAAACTACATCGGATATACCAAAAATTCCTAAAAAACCAAACACAAGAAATATGCTCGACTACTTTTCAAAACAGCCTCAAGAATAACAATTAAATTCCCTCTCTACTCATTCTCCAAGCCGGCTGGTCCCCGTGGAGAATTACGACCAAAACCCCCCAAACAAAAAACCTAGAAAACAGGAAACATCAAGCCACTTATGTGTTGCTAGTTTAAACGTTAGAACCTTACTTTCTGAGACAAGGATTACAGAGCTGAACCATGCTACTGAGAAATTACTATGGGATGTTATTGGGTTATGTGAAACAAGAAGAAGTGAAGAAAGTATAGAAGAATACCCTGATTTCATATTGTACAATAGTAAGGCAACAAAAGGGAGATGTGGAGTAGGATTTATTATAAAAAAGTACCTAAAAAAGAACATAATTGGTTTTAACTGCTATTCAGATAGAATTGCGACCCTAGAGTTAAATATGTCCGCTAATAACGCGTGGTCCATAGTACAAGTATATGCACCAACCGAATTGTGCGACGAAGATGAGTTGAGCGAGTTCTACAAAACCCTAGAAACAGCTATAGAGACCTTAAACGCAAGAAACCTCATTATAATGGGTGATTTCAATGCCCAAATAGGGACAGCACAACAAGGCGAGGAAACTGTATTCGGCAGATACTCACAAGGCAAAAGGTCAAAGCACGGCCAGAAGTTGATAGAGTTTGCTCATGAAAAAAACATAAAATTTGTAAATACCATGTTTAAAACAAAAGAAAGCAAAAAATGGACATGGGTATCGCCGAATGGAGAGTACCATAATGAAATCGATTTCATCCTAACAAACAAAGGTTCAGAAATTTTTGCTTTCGACGTAATTAAAAACCTTAATTTTAACACAGACCACAGAATGATAAGGTGCAAAATAAAATTGGATTACACTAAAAAACGAAGCTATACCAAATCCATTAGCACACATTGTACAAGAAACTTGCCAACACTAACAAGAGAAGACGGTATGCACTGGGAAAATGAATTTATTGAATTGATCAAAATATCCCCACAAGTCCAAACACAGTATGATCATTTCCTAAGAGGTATGAAACATTTATTAACGCAAATACCATGTGGAAAGAACAATCAAAACTACCCGATAAGTGCACACACATGTCAACTACTTGAAGATAGAAAACAACTATACAAAGAAAAAAGAACAAAGGAAATAAAAAGAAAAATAACTCGGATAAGTAAGGACATAAACAAAGAAATCTCTAAGAGCAGAAAAAAGCACAGGCAAAATGTTTTTGAAGAATATTTATTGAAGAAGGGAGCCATTAAAAAGGCATACAAAGATCTTCAAAGCACAACAAAATGGCCAACTAACATGGTGGACAAGAAAGGAAAGATTATCTCGAAGAGGTCAGATATAATAAAAGAAGCAACTAACTTTTATCAGAATCTGTACTCATCACAAGAAAGATCCAGTTTAACGCAGCACGTCAGAAATAAAGTCTATGTCGACGAACCATTGCCCAAAATACTAAGATCAGAGATAATTTTTTCTATAGAAACTCAGAAAAAAGACAAAGCACCCGGAGAAGACAAGATAACAAATGAAATACTGAAGGCTCTATCAGAATCCTTACAACACCCACTGGAAATCATGTTTAATAACATTCTCGACAGAAGAGAAACTCCAAAGCAATGGTCCGAATCGTCGATAACTCTTCTTCACAAAAAAGGAGATAGATGTGACCTCAGTAACTATAGACCAATTAGCCTTATGACGAACTTTTATAAAATCTTCTCAAAAATACTATTGAATAGGTTGACAATTACTCTGGATGAAAATCAACCTCGTGAACAAGCTGGATTCCGCAAACACTACTCAACAACTGACCACATCCAAGTGGTAACACAAATAGTAGAGAAAGCCAAAGAATATGGCAAGACTTTATATTTATGCTTCATCGATTACACTAAGGCATTCGATTCTTTGGAACATGGTGCAATATGGAATACACTATTAGAACAAGGAATAGACATAAAATATGTAGAGATACTCCATAGCATCTATTCAAAAAATTCAGCAAGAATAAAGTTAGAATCGGAAGGACCTACTTTTCCTATTAGAAAAGGCGTCAGGCAGGGCGACCCGCTATCACCTAAAATATTTTCGTCTGTTCTGGAGACAATATTTAGAAACCTAGACTGGGAATACAAAGGAGTGAAAATCGCCGGTGAATATTTAAGCCACTTGCGTTTTGCAGACGACATCGTTGTGTTTACAGAAGAGTCCACACAATTAAAGAACATGCTGCAAGAGCTTGCAAACGAAAGCAAGAAGGTTGGATTGAGTATGAATGCTGCAAAGACCAAAATTATAACAAACGGATCAGAAGTACCAATACCAATAGATGGACAGGAAATAGAATATGTTAAGGAATACGTCTATTTGGGACAATCCATTTCATTTGAAGACCAAACGGAAAAAGAAATAAATAGGAGAATAGCAATTTCATGGAAAAAATACTGGAGCTATAAGGAAATCATGAAGAACAACAAGATAAGCATGAATTTGAAAAGAAAGTTATATGAGATAGCAATCCTTCCATGCCTTACATATGGATGCCAAACATGGTCTCTACGGACAAAAGATGAACGCAAACTCGGAGTTATGCAAAGAAAAATGGAGAGAAGCATGTTGGGTATAAAATTGTCCGACAGAATTACAAATGAAGAAATAAGGAAGAAAACCAAAATAACTGACATAGTAGAGAGAATAAGAAGTCTGAAATGGAAATGGGCGGGGCACATCTGTAGATTGGAAAACGAAAGATGGACAAAGAAAATCATAGAGTGGGTACCTAGAGATGGAAAAAGAAAAAGAGGACGGCCGCGGAAACGCTGGGAAGATATATTTAAAGAAAGATGTGGACCAGACTGGAGGAGACTAGCTAGAGATAGGGATAAATGGAGAAAGTTGGGGGAGGCCTACGCCGCAGAGGCGACTTCCATAAATAATTAATTCCACGTGCATGCTACTAATAATAATAATTTATATAAATATAATAATTTATTGCAAATAATAATTATTCAATTTCAATGATGATTTAATGAAAACCACAATGTGGAATACAAATTTATTTTATAGTAATACTTAATAATAATTTAATTATAATTTAAGAAAATAAGTGATGGGAAATATTTTGTTTACTATGCTAAAAATTTCTATGTATCTATGGTAGAATAAAGGCTTTTTTATTTTTATTTTATTTTTTATTTATTTATTTTATTATAGAATGTAGGTGCCAGTCTGTAAGCACCTGTATAGCTTTATTAGACTACCAAGTATGTAGCTATCCTGCCTATCTAGACTAGACACAGTCAGGTAAAAAAAATTACAAGAATGCGGTTTCTTAGGGTCAGCTCACACAGAGATACGACGCAACACTGTTAGCACTTTTTACTTTTTAGACGCAACGCTGTGAGCACTTTTTACCCGACTGCCGAAGGGGGATAATGTGTTTATCAGTCTATGTATGTATGTTTGTTCCTATGTGTCGTTCTAGAGACCAAACGCGTTGGCCGATTTTGATGATTCTTACCCCAATCGATTCGTCTTAGCCTTGCGAGTGTCACCGGCTATATTAAAATTGAAAAATATGAAAATGGTGGATTTTGGGCACCATATTAGGGAGGCACTATTTTTATTTTCTTCCAAACCCATCGTGTAGGGTATCAAAATGAATGGGTTTAAGAGGCGATTTCAAAAATGTATAAGAATTATATGTTTAAATGTACCTAATTCAAGAAAAAAAAATGTTATGAATAGAAACACTTGATTCAAAGAATAAAAAATTCCGACTGCTTAAGAAGCGAACTAAAAAGACGTAAACAAGAAGAAAATCATTCTGTGCAGTCGGAGGATACATCTGGTATTGGTCAGCCCGTTCGCGAATATGTATTTTCCGACTGCACAGCATGATTTTCTTCTTGTTTACGTCTTTTTAGTTCGTTTTTTAAGCTGTTAGGATTTTTTATTTTTTTAATTAATTAAGATAGCGATATAATATAGGAATTTGTTAACAACACAAAAATGACGCTGCACATCAGCACCTAGCACTGCGTAGCGCGGAACTTCTGGCCTCTTCGTCGCTTCACATAGCGACGAAGAATTTGTCGAGAGTGTTCTTAGCTATGTTTGAATAAAATCGGTTCAGCCGTTCAAAAGTTATGGGCGTTTTACTGTTTGAATCGGGGTGTTTTCGCAAGATAAACGTGTCGAGGGTTTTTTAAATTTGGAAATTTTACTTTTTTTTCTTGATTTTATTTTAGGATTTCCTTTATTCCTCTCTATTAAAGTGGGTAGTAGCAAATGATAAAGTAATGATAAAATCTAATTATGGTGTGAGTTCAAAGACTAGAATAGAAACATAATCTAATTTACATAGTAGAGTGGTTTACATTATGCGTACTAACGCAGATAAGTTTGTTCCATAATAGGGCAAAGGCAAAATATAGAGCTTTTGAATTTGAGCATTGTTTTCGTCTGCATTATGCGTATAATACTCACAACGGATCTTTGATTCTTTGTGTCTCTGAATTGACAGCAAGACCCTGCGCAGTAGCTATTTTTATCCGACTTTCCAAAAAGGAGAAGGTTCTATGTTCGACTAAACTGTATATATAGGTACTGTGGTTGTATGTTTATTTTTTTGTTTCTTTTTTTCACCGATATCTCCGTCAATTGTGGACGGATTTTTAAAATTCTTTGTTTTTGTTTGAAAGAGTATGTTTCGAAATTGGTCCCATTTTAATTTGGTGAAGATCTGATGAAGAACTTCGAAGATATACAACAGAACTCTTCAATAAATAACGGCAAATCTCTCGGAATTACCATTTCATAACATAACATCTCGCCAGTACGCTCTTAAGGGCTACGCAGATCTCTCATTTCACAGGTTATGTTCAAGTTTCATGATATTTGGGTAATCTATTTTGGCGTTATAGGTACCTTACTAAACAACTTGCCTATCGTATTATATCGTAGTCGGTGTCCATAACGCAAAAAAATTGTACCTACGAAAGACCCCGACTTCCAAAAATAAAGTTATTTTTCACTTTGTAGTTGTTTTCTTTGGAAGTCGGTAGTATTTTTTCGTGAAAGTTTTTTTTATTGTGTCAATGTTGAAGGAGCATTGTATAACTGTCTCTTTCACTCGCTTACGTTTGTCGCATCGTCCTATCTCGCTTACTCTATGCAATATCATCATCATCATCATCATCAGCCTATTAGTGTTCCCACTGCTGGGACACAGGCCTCGTAGACTCGATGACAAACAGCAAACTGTTTCTTGCGCAATGGTTGGCAGATCCAACTTCAGAGACACAAAGATCCGTTGTGACTATTATAAATTGGATGATATACCTATAGTACATTGTTCACCGAGAGGAGAAAGTGACCGATTACCGTCGAGGGTGTCGTTTGAAGCCCGAGCCGTAGGCGAGGACTTTAAAACACCCGAGATCGGGAATCGCACTTTCTCTCGAGTGATACATAGTGCTTTATACTACACCTACGATGAAAATAAATTTCTACGAAAACTGAATCCTCAAACAACACACAAATTGAAAATGGCGCCAATGGCGTCTGCAATTTTCACATGTTCTTTTTTCAAATTGTTTGACACCATCCAACACACAGCTAGTGGCCAGTGTCATTTTGCGAACTTGGAGATAAAAACTCACTGTAAAAACTTTTTGGCTTTTGATATTTAGGTTACCAGCGCATACTCTTACCCAAAATTAAAAAAGAAAAACCACGTAAGAAATGGATTTTCATACACTTTTCTCTCCCGCTCAGATGCGTTTTCTCGCCGCATATTTGTTCGATATGCAATGACGTACTTTCTACCGTAAATTTGATAAAGTATCAAGGTACTTTCCGAGCAGGTGTAGTATAAAATACTTTACTATATTATAAAATAAGCATTCTAGAGACATGTAATAAAATTGTGAATATTCCTGTTTTTTACTTAACCCCTATCATGTTCTATCTATAAATCAGGGGTGTCCTAAAGAGTGCCATGTATTTTGAGCGCGTATTGATCGGGTGAATTTATTAGCCGCCCCCACAATGAGCCTTTTAGTCCTGAGGGGCATAATCATATCGGGCAACTTGCCAATAACGAGCAGGCTTCGTATTGGACATCGTCCCCAGTGCCAAGGTCAACACGAGGACACCAACCACTCTCTGGTAATACCAGTCGATTAATATAAAATGCTACAGTACGCATTATTTATTCTAGATAAGTACTATCTACATATATTTAAACTGTCATTATTTTTCATCCATTAGTTTAGATGGTAAATTTTTCCACAATTCGATATCTCTGTCATCATCATCTTCCTGCCCTTGTTCTATGTTACTTGTGGTCGGCGCAACACCTTTTTTTTCCATTCCATCCTGTCCCCCGCCATCCTGACTCCCTTTTCTTTCATATCACTCCTCACACAGTCCATCCATCTCATCTTTGGCCGTCCCCTTCCTCTCCATCCATCCACATTTATGTTCAATACTCTTTTAGTAACATGCGTTATCCCTCCTCATCACATGACCAAACCAGGACCAACGGTTTCCTTTTAACTTTTCTGTCTTTGGCGCCAATTCCAACTCAACATTCTCATCTCTGCTACATGCAATCTCTTTTTAACCGACTTACCAAAAAAGGAGGAGGTTCTATGTTCGACTTCTTGTATGTTTTTTTTTCTTTTTTTTTATGTATGTTCACCGATATCTCCGTCAATTGTGGACCGATTTTGAAAATTATTTTTTTGTTTGAAAGAATGTATTTCGAAATTGGTCCCATTTTAATTTGGTGAAGATCTGATGAAGAACTTCGGAGATATACAACATAACTCTTCAATAAATAACGGCAAATCATTCGGAATTGCTGCAATCGCATGTTTGTTTATTGTATATACCATTTCATAACATAACATCACGCCAGTACGCACTAAAGGGGTACGCAGATCTCTCATTTCACTGGTTATTTTCAAGTTTCATGTTATTCGGGTGATCTATTCTGGCGTTATAGAGTACCTTTTACTAAACAACTTGCCTATTTTAGGTAGGTACAACTAAAAAGGGAAAAATAAAAACCTTTTTTGCAAAAAAATACTACCGACTTCCAAATAAAAAACTACAAAGTGAAAAATATTTTTTTTTTGGAAATCGGTGTCCATATCGCAAAAAAATGGGTAAAAAGAAAGACACCGACTTCCAAAAATAAAATTATTTTTCACTTTGTAGTTTTTTATTTGGAAGTCGGTAGTATTTTTTTGCAAAAAAGTTTTTTTTATCCATCTTTTTCACAATTCGATATCTCTAGAAAAATAATAGAATAAAATCAATCCACAATACAATGATAAATGATACATTTCAGGAATTTTCAGGTCGATATGGATAGATTAATGGCCTTTCAGATTTATTGAAAGCTCCAAGTCCAAACGGATACTAACTTACAAAAATACATCGTGATGATTCCATTATATATCAGAATCTAGAGGAGAATGGGCTTTTAGTTATGCTGATTTAAATAAGATTAACTTGTAAAGAAGATCATTTAAATTGATTTAGCAGCTGTTGACACTCAGCAATAGAGATCAAAGTGATATTAATTATGTAGGAGATATATATCACGCAGAGCCATGGTTGGCTGCAACTAAAATGTTTCTCATTCTCTGAAAACATTTTCAGTAGGCAGATAAAATAATTATAATATTCACCATTAATAATAATTTGCTTCACAAATGAGACATTTCATCAACTGGTTTTTCGCGAAAACTATGACCTACAATGGTTTCCTGTAAATAAAGAGTAAGAAATGATGATTTAAGAATTAGTCACAAACAAATATTTTGATGACGAATCATTCAAATCTCAAATTTTATCCTCTTTTTGCAGTGAGTGACGAGACAAAGCGATGACGAATATTTGAGGAATTGAAGGTGCGGGGCAACTGGATCACCGAAGTTTGGGAACTACAGAAGTTCCTGTTCCGCCGGCGGGCGGAGTTGTCCGAGGCGAGGAGATACCGTGATACAGTCATTGTTAGAGTGCAACGCTGGCCGGCCGGTCGTGTGCACATGCGGACATGCGCGGCTCGCGGCGACGCTCAGTGACACACATGCGCGCACTCCACCACGCGTCCGCCGAGGTGCAATAACCGACCTCCTCCACCGTGCCAAGTTTCGATTTCATCGGCGCTCTCGCGTCGTAGTCGCACGTGCGTTGCAGCAGACGCCGCACATCACGGACCCTCGCCGTGCGAGACGCCTCGAGTGATGTAACACATGCCGAACACTTGAACGATTACTGCCTGCACACAACTCCACGGACACTACATTCGAATAATATATTTTGACGTTTTCGTGACATGCCGCGTAGACGTCACGACAGACGTTGCTGAAATAAAACAACAGTGAATTAAATAAACATCGTGTGTAAGTTAAATTATCGTTTTGAAGAGTTGAGTGCAGCGACAGAAGTGTAGTTAAATTAGTGCAACATGACGTCCCGGTCAAAGGAGAAGGTGGCAGCCGCCTTCCGCAAGCTGTTCCGCTCTCCCGAGAAGCTGGACAATGACGGAGCAGGCCCGAGTGGCTCCCCAGCGCGCCGAGGTCTACTGCGGCGACACAGGTACCGATTCACCTTAATATACATTGGTACATACAGCACAACATCATCCAAATAAATTTTCATTAGTATCTGTTGAGCACAATCATTCGAAATCTGTAGAACATTCGAAAGTGGAGAATTTCATAAACAAACAGCATACAATGTGCAAATGAGTCGGCGACACCGATGGCAGCGGACGTTGCGAGCTGTTGTAACATCAGTAGATGTTTGATAACACGAGCGTGGCTGGTCACGTAGCCACTCGTCCTCGGTGCCCCACCGCCATCAGCGAGGCACCATCATGTCATGTCGAACAACAATCACTTCTTGCTAAACTCTTCGGTTATTTCTTAACATAAACAGTAATTGGTAAATAACACACATGGAGTGAACACGAGTATGTGCTGAGGGTTATGCATTCAGGAAAACATTATCTTCTCCATTTGCATAATCATAGAGTCAACTCAAACAAGCTTAATTACTTGTAAACAATGTTAATAACACTATAGTGATTTCATCGCCAGAATGTGGATAGATAAATGTAATGATCGTTATAAATACATCGATTTCGCTTGTTAGTATTTTTAATAAGATTATAATTCCATCGTTTCGTTGAGTTGGTGATGATTATGTGAAACCGTTTGTAGTTTCCACAAACTGGAAGAATGAGGATATTCAGAAGGAATCTCTCAATTCAAATAAGTTATCAGTAACCTATTCTGATAACTAAAGCCTAGATCCAACGAAGGTATATAACGCATGATTCAGCAATCTGTAACGATGCGATGCACGCAGGCTTCCGATAGGGAAGAAATTAACAATCACTTATTGGTAATAGGTATCTAATTTATGAGTGCTAATTTCTTAGTAAACAGAACATTCTTCTTTGTACTCTACTTTGTTTTTATGTGTAGGTAATGTATCATGTCATAGCCTAAGTATAATATACATATTAGCTTCTATCATAAGCACAATTAAATTGCTGCTCGCAAGTCGTACCTATTGTAAGTCAAACCTCAATTCGTTTTATCTACGAGTACATTACATGCCAATTGGTCCCGAATCATTCAACCGGCCATTGAATTACTTTTATGCTGATAAACAGATTCAGGTCAAATAAGCTTTAAACAAAAATATTTTTAGATAGTACGATGCATTGACCTACTCTCGTTACACTAGATTATTCCGTAAATATTATAAAATCTGCTACAGCTCATGCTACAAATCATTTACTTAATAGACATGAACACAATCAAACTCCAGAAAAAAATGTTATAAGGTTTCCTATAAATTATACAGTGTTTTAAGATCAAGGCACTAATTTGAAGCACGCAAGCGTTAGTAACACATTTAGTTAAGGTCGATACTAACTAACTGGGTAGTGGGTATAACATCTACACGGTTGAGTGACGACCAAATGTTAAAACAAATATAACACACGTCAATGCCGCAGAAACTTGGCAAGCTGCACTTGTTCGATAAATATTTAAAGGTCTGTAGAGGCGAAGGTCAGTAGGTAATACTGTCCTTCAAAACATTGATTCGATTTCCACCTTTAAAGATACGTTGGACAAGGTTAGGGATGAATAAGGTATCAAACTTTTTAACAATGGAAAACTCATCAAACTTAACGGTAACACTTTCTGTTCTCTAATCTGAGGGTAACAAAAATAATTATTTTGTCGCGCGTATATTTTCCTTTCGCTTTCATTCAAGAAACAATAGATACTATATTATGTCCACTTAGAAGTGCGAATCAGATTCCACGTCATATTTCGTCTCTAGTGGTCGACAAACAAAGGCATTGTTTACATACAGAAGCTCCGCGTGAGTATATTGTACCCGTTATCGACGCTAGTGCTACAATGACTGACGTATCAATGCGGAATATCGCAACAAAGAGTCTCAAGCAAAAGGCCACACGCAACCGCAACGCACCGCATGTTTATCCAGCCATTGTTAATTATGACACACCAATATAAACAGTGATGGAAGCATAAACAAAACATTAGCAATCCATTAGATGCACGTCATCTGATTAGATAGAGCTTGATTTGATATTAATAGGACAACATACATAGTTAATCAGCCAATGACTTAACACGAACCTTTGGAACTTTTATTCAATTAAATTATCATTAGAAGCGACTTTATTTTTAGCTGTAATCAATAATGTTGACGGCACACTAGTGGACACGGTCGTAACTTATATACTTGTGTTGGTATTATTGTTAGAGATATAATCACTAGCTCGGTAATATTAATTAACTCTGTCACTCACTGTGTTAGACTGTCATGAATAATATCTCTAACAAATCGTTCTCTATCGAACTACTATGCTCAATTAACACCATAAAAGGAATTAGTGTTTTTAACCGACTGCCGAAGGAGGGTAATGTGTTTATCAGTCTATGTATGTATGTATGTTTGTTCCTATATGGCGTTCCAGAGACCAAACGCGTTGGCCGATTTTGATGATTCATACGTCAATCGATTCGTCTTAACTCTGCGAGTGTCATAGGCTACATTAAAATTGGACAATAGAAAAATGGCGGATTTTGGGCGCCATATTGTGGGGTCCCAATTTTTTTTTTCTGCCAAACCCATCGTGTGGGGTATCAAAATAAAGGGTTTTAAGAGGCAATTTCAAAAATATATAATACTTATATGTTTAAATGTATTTAATTCGAAAAAAACTTAACTAAAAAGTTATGAATAAAAAAAGTTAAATCAAAAAATCAAAAAACCCAACTGCTTCAAAAGCGAACTAAAAAGTCGTAAACAAGAAAAAAAATCATGCTGTGCAGGATGAGGATACATCTGGTTTTGGTCAGCCAGCTCGCGCGTATGCATCCCCCGACTGCACTGCATGATTATTTCCTTGTTTACGACTTTTTAGTTCGCTTTTGAAGCAGTCGGGTTTTTTGATTTTTTGATTTAACTTTTTTTTCTTAATTGTTTTCTACACTCAGTACCTGTTAATGTACAAATATGCAGAAGTCTTTATTACATTTACTTAATGCGAGTCAATTTATGTTCACCGCTAATTACGTTCGATTATGAATGGTAAAGTAAATGAACATTTAAATGACTGCGGAAAAGGCAATAACATGTTTCTGATGACGAACAATTTGACTCATAGCATCCTGGTACTCAGAAGGTATTATATGGACATCGACATTCAAGAAGTTCTCAATGAAATGTACACACAACATTTGTAACTTTATAAGTAGGTATGAATGCAAAAATGTGGTAAGTCACGCTGGCATTTTATACCAGTGCATCGTATATCTATCGTTCCTAGTCCTCGAATCACATCACTCGGTTTTAAATATTATCAAGCAGGCCTACTGCTGCTACTAGTCAGTATCCCAAATTTCTTTTCTCCATTATCTACTTCTCCAAAGATTCAAGGACTCGCTTATAGTGGTGCTTTGCAAGTGTGCGACCGGATAATGCAACCAGTATTTTGTTCTGCTTCTCCAACGAAATGGTTCGACCATTCATCGGCAATGTTATGTTGAGTGACAAATCTCTATCTTAAGCCTGATGGTGTTTTAATATAAAATTATGTAACACGAGTTCTTGCTGGTGGCTGCTAAATGTTGATCGCTGGAGCTGTGTATAAAATTACTCAAGAATTTGTAATGTTCCCACAGTGGTGGTCGGTGGTCCGTTCACTGAAGTAACCGAAGTTTAAGGATATAAATTAAATACCACCATAATGCCAGAGGTTTAGAAATAATCATAAAAACAATTCTTAATTCTTGCAACAAACAATGTTTCATTTGAATTGATGAATAAATCTGTTGCAACAGACGCAATGTCTTTTCATGGTATTATACCTAAAACATCTAATACTATCGTGTTTTCTAGAGCCTGCACGCTCTAGCTGGAGCCTCTATTCTTGCCTTCGATCAAGGCATCCATTGATCCATTACATACTTAAATCAAAATTCTAGATAGAGACCTACTATATCCAAGGATACGGCAACGATGCGCTGATCGACTCAAAGCTCCAGAGCCTTGAACACTGACGACGAGTTGCCAGCCTGTCGGTTTTCTATCGGTTCTATTTCGGAGAGTGTGCGATGGAAATGCACAATTTGATTCCGCCAAGCTCTTTCCATCATCGGACTACAAGACGTATGGCAATGCGCCATCGTTACATGGTGGATATCCCACCCATACGCACAAAGCGTTTTGAAAATACTTTCATTGTGCGTACAGCTAAAGAGTGGAATTCCCTGAGGCGTCTTTGTTTCCTGATAGCTACAAGCTAGGTGTCTTCAACTCAAGACTGAATAGGTTACTTCTAGGCAAGCGTGTTTCACCTTCGACCACATCATCACTTAACACCAGGCGAGATAGTGGTCAAACGCGAGCCTATAACAAAATAAAATAAAATAAAAAGGAGGTCCTAAAACAGTCCTTTGGTGAACTCCTTTTGAAACCGGCTCTTGGCTCGGTTGTAGACACCCAGGTCTGTATGTAAGTGGATCTCGCATTTTTGCGCAATGACGTAATTACTTGATGTTGTTCTTATGCACCTTTTTACGAAGCATCCGCCAAGTGTTTTTTATATATGTATCTCAGGACGATCCCAAACGCCTTTTTAAATACTCTTAAACAGTTTGTTTCCAACGAAACTGGCAGACACTAGACAGCTAGCTATTAGCTAGTAGCTGGCAGGTCTATATATATATATGTAGGTACATGCAAACATTAGATATTCTCAGTAACTGTATTAACTATCTAGTACGGACTCCGGTTGAACCAGACAAACAGGAGCTAGCTGCTGGGTGACAAGCACGCCCACTTCACTTTCAAATCTAAAAATACGCCATATAGAATATAGAAATTTTCCCTGAACCGTTTATGCCGTATGCTGGCTGTCTGGTCTATCGATTTTGTATGAATGTATAATAAATGTTGTTGTGCAAGGTCACCATAGTTATTATCGTTAACCTTTAGAGTTAGACGCCTTTAGTTCAGGTTCAGTGGAGTCTCTTTGGACCTTTTGAAGTTCCGAAACAGAGCTAGAACAGAAGTTTTTATTTGGGTTATATGTACAGAAGTTTTATTTCATATTGGGTATTATTTCACGCTTTTGTATTACCTAGATAAAGTAATAACATTATACAATTAATTCAGTTCAAAATGTCTTTAGCGCATTACATACATACCTAACAAGGCAGTGGGATGTCTGTATCCGGTACGTAAGATAAATAAAGGGCCTGGGTGTTTATTTGTTGAAATAACACATTTTTTATGTCGGAGCCAATAAATTATGCAAAAACTATTTTTAGATTGAAAGTGCTGCTTATCGCTGGGCTCGAAGTTGTTTACGTAATCTGTGCAGTAGGTAGGTACTTATATACTTTGAATAAAACTGCAAGAAGTCATTGACCTGTACGATGCATATATTATATTCACCACATCATTGGAGTCAATCCAAAACCAAACGGCTTATTTGAATCATTTTCACTGGTGCAGTTTGTCATATTGTCTACCTACATATACTGTTCATCATCATCTACCTAGCCTTTTCCCAATTGTTGTTGGGGTCGGCTTCCAGTCTTACCGGATTCAGCCGGAGTACCAGTGTTTTACATGGAGCGACTGCCTATCTGACCTCCACAACCCAGTAACTGGGTAACACGATACTCCTTGGCAAGACTGGTGTCAGATCTCAAGCTTCTGACTACCCGTAACGACTGTCAAAGATCTTCAAATGACAGCCGGGACCAACGGCTTAACGTGCTTTCCGAGGCACGGAGGAAACTCGCTATGTTGAAATGGTCACCCATCCACGGACCGAACTCGGCAAGCGTTGCTTAACCTTGAAGATCGACCCGTGCGGCTGTTATTATTTAGCCACGAGCTCCTCGAACGAACCTACATATACTGTTGAGGTACATAAACCCCGGTGATTAATCAAAATCAGTAATGGCATGCGGTCGCGCTAGTTTCGTTTTAAGCATTCACTGTTTTGTTGCTTTTCAATTCGTTACTTACACAAAAACATGAATAACTGAGACGACAAGTAGGTAACCTTATTGGCAAGTTTTTTTAGGTTGCAAGTTAAAATTAATAGTGTCCGACTAATGAGTTAGCAGAAGGACTCATTAGTAAAAATCACAAGTAGAGCACAATAATTCTGCCGTATCGTTTAAAAATTTGTATTAAATATTTTAAAATGAGTCCGTGAAAATAATAAATCTTCTTCATTTCATGAGCATTTTCCTGGTACATGTATTAGGACGTTATGTTTAGGTTAGCATGTAGAATAAATGTGTCAGTGTTCTTGTTTTATTATTGGAACTAACAAACAAATGTTTATTTATTTTCAACGTGGTTTCATAGGCTGACTGTTGTGATAACTTGACGCATTGATAGCCTTCGCTGTGAGAACTGCAGGTTGACAGCATTCCGCTCACGAGCGCACTCGCAACGAGAATACCTTACTGGGACGCATACTAACTAGGGCATTCAATGAATTGAATTTGCATGATGCCTGCAGCTCTTTGTTGTTATTAGATAGACATAAAGGTTTTATAAATCATTCAATTTTAACATAAAAACATTCTGATTCATTAACTTCAACTGGAAGTCTAAATGGAATGCAATAACTCGACCAGAAGGTACTTAGGTATTCCTACATCTCTTGTAAAATTGTTAGGTACCTAGTTGAATCGAGATATCTACGTAGGTATTGAAGTAAGTAGGTACCTACATAATTACTCTTCCTGGAGCTCTACATAAGTCAAGAAGGCATACACACTGACACTTGATAGGTAGGTACAGTTTGTATGGTGCAGGGTGGCATATCTGTGAGTCAACCACTATGGTAGAAAGAAGGGCGTTTAATATTAGTAACAATTTTTTTATTTATATATAAATATATACATATATATTATGGTAGAGTCGACAGGTCGACTTAAACAGTTATTACACTATCCAATTTGTAGGAAACCTAGTTAGGAATAGTTAGGAACCTAAATTGTTAGCTAGTGATCACACTACACTAAGTTGGATTCTAAATACCATAATGGCCTTTCTTCTCAGAGTAGTCAGATAGGAAACGCCGACCTCATCTAGTTTAAAAAAATATGATCGACATGTAAAAGAGTTTGTAAAAACCAACTTACAGAAATAAAATCATTTATCATTTAAATCGTACATACCTGGGGTTGGAGGTTGGTTGATAGTCGGGATTCGTGTGGGTTCTCCGGACATTTTAAAGGATTAATTTAGCAGTTATAAGATTTATAATCGCATTGTGTAATTGTGTTATTTAAATTGTGAACAGAATGATACTAAACCGCCCGAAAAATCCACCAGCTTACTAAAATAAATATTTCGCCACTGGGTTCGTGGAGGTTGAAACCACCAGTTTTAGTGGAAAATCCGCTAAGTACGTATCACTGACGTCAACTAGTCGTACGAAATCGCCGGCTCGCGATTACACCTGTCCTAAATCGTAGACAAGTTAGAAACTAGAGCGGTTGGACCTCCGATTTAGACTAAATCCGATCCAATCTATTCGAACTGTAGATTAGGTAACAAAGCTAAATGTACTGTACTGTTAGGTGTTAGGTACATCTGCCGATTTCCCAGTAAGATTTTCTTCAATTTGGATAGTGTGAACGTTACCCATTGGACTTTATACCGTTCTTATAACCATCGCCGTAGGGGTAAGACTCGTACTATCAGTTTAAAGCTTCATATGCTTTTGACTGTACCGTATTTAAAATTCATACTTTTTCTCATCCTCCATATATCAACTTGCCAGCCCCCCTCTGGTCCATCGGCTGGCGACGCCCTTGCTTGCTTCATTGCGACACTTCTTCCCAGCTCAAACACTAGGCTCGGGAGTGGGTGCGTACTATGCATTATAGAACTTTCTTTATTATATTATATTTCTTTTTTTATTATTTGTGTAGTGTATTTAGTTAGTAAGAATTTTAATTTGTTTTTTTTTTATTTTTTTATTGTGCGTTTTGTTAACTCTCCTAATTGTGTAAATCTCGCTATAACACTGAGGTTTGCTGTAAGAGAACCCAATTGTGGATTAAGCTCGCCTTTGTACATAAGTTGTCCTTCTATATTTGTGTATGTTTGTTTTGTTTACAATAAAGAACATGAATATGAATAACTTTGGCGTATAAAAAGTTCTACTTTTCTCATAGACATCATTTGTCATGATGTCGTACTTATCTTAGCTATCCGTGTCATCCAGTTTTGTATCGTATCGTGTTCTTGCAGCGACAAGGCTGGGACTAGAATGCGATTATGTAATTTGAATATAATGGTTATCATAGTATTCAAATTGCACAGCAATCGCAGTCAAATGACGAAAGGATCTTTTTCAGAACAACACTGCCTGCTTGAATGGTTTCATGACCTGTGGGGTAATGTCGTAATACACCATCGACCACACAATCAATGAAAATGCCTTTAATTTCCACACCGTTCATTGCGTTCTTGACTTTGTCGAACTGACCAATTATTCAACCTTACGAAGCAATGTATTAGGATTTTCCTTTATCTGTCGGACTGTGGTAGAAATTATGTGCCGCGATTGGCGTGATGTAGATACTTTCCTGTCACTCTTTGCTTTATGCAGCTGTCTTGATTGTGATATCCAAGGTGTCGATGAACGTCATAGCACTCGCAGCACGCTGACTTGGCCACTGTAACCTGGCTTTCAGCTCTGGCATTTACTAGAAGTAACTCATTCCGATTGTTGGCAATTTACATGACATTTATCACCCAGTGTACGTGGCGGTCATTACCCAAGGCTGTGAATATATTGCCAAATACCGGGCATCTAGATATAACTAAGTTCAGTAGGCATACATTCTCCTGTGGCATTTTTATCTACCTTATTACAATTCCTTCCTGTAATTGTATGGTTAATGGCTGAAATTAAACCTAACAGTAACTCACTATCTAGTTCTTTCAGTACAATCAAGACCCACCCTCTTTTTAACGTGTTAAAATCCTCATGGATGTTGTCGATGTGGCCGGGGCGGGCAAACGGGTCTGTCTCACTCTAAGTGACTAAAACCACACGGTCTTCTGCATCTACCTTGGGCTAGGACGTTGGACTGCTTGCGCATTTCGTCACACTCCACCGGCCAGGTATTGGCCCGCATGATTTCATATGGATCCCGACTCCCTTTGCGGCCGTATACGTACACGGGACAAAGCCGTTTCGGGCCTTTGGCTGTTGAGGGAACTCCCCAAGTCTGCTACCTGCAGGCCACATTCTAGTGCGGCTGGACGTGGATGGAGATCGTTTCGCGGCCTCCGCACAACGACATATAATAGGTAACTACCATCAACCGGCCCCAAATCCAGTTTCCGGGTTGGAGGCTGCTATTGAGAAATGCCGGATGGAAAACCCCATAACCTCATAGTAGGTACTCACCTAGTTCTCGTGAGTACCGTTGCTACCCAGGTACCTACCCCACTTTAAACGACATGGGCGTGTACACTTTAATAATATTAGATATTATGACACGACTCCTTGCTAAATATTATTTCACCGGTTACAAAATAATAATAAACTTGTTATTAAATACTTACTCAAGTTTGATAGAGTTATCTACCAATGGATAGTTAACTCATAAACAGCCTAGTGACTCGTAGATATACTATTCCAACAATAATAATAACTAACAGATATCTAAAGAATACATAGGAGTGCATGTAGGTTAATGATATAAATAAACTGAAGAGTGTACAATGCGGGTGCACGCGTGAGCACATTTACGACTTATTTAACGGAGAGCGCCGGAGAATACCTTCACCGTGCCACAGTAAAAATATACAAACAGTATGGAAACTATCTACCAACGCTCGAAACGGCAAACTCACACAAACATGCGCATCGACGAGACCCCTAAGCGGCTCGCACTACTGACAGCACTGCAGAAGTGCCGAAATGGTCTCGTCGGTACGTGCGGACCGTGCCTTTAGAGGCCTCCTGGTCTCCTGAATGAACTGGGTTGACAGTTCATTAAGACCTGTACCTACCTACTACTTAAGTAGATACTAAAAACTTTTAAAACCCCAATAATAAATTGCCCGTTTATAATTGTTTTTCCGTGTTGTGCCAAAAAGCGGAATTAACATGGTTAATGACACTACCCACTGTCCTAGTTTTTGTGTCCGATAAGCTGACGTCCTCACTATGGAATTCAGGGTGCGTTATAGTCTCAAGAAACTCTACCCGATCTCGAAAAGAGCTTAACTATTAAAAATGCCTTAAATAGCAAACACTTGCCTTAACATTACGCCTGTATCCTCGAAGGATGAGACTAAATACTTATCGCGGATCTTTGTGTCTCTGAATTGGCTGTAAGACCCTGCGCAGTAGCTATTTTTGTGTCAATGTTGAAGGTGAAGATAACATTGTATAACTGTCTCTTTCACTCGCTTACGTTTGTCGCATCGTCCTATGTCGCTTACTCTATGCAGTATACTCGATGACAAACTGTGTCTTGCGCAATGGTTGGCAGAGCCAACTTTAGAGACACATAGATCCGCTGTGACTACTATAGGTACCTAGTCCCACATTTAAATTGGCTGCTAGTGTCAAATTCTAGATCAGAAAATCCGATAACACGAGTTTACCTGACTCGGGATTCGAATACAGAAGAATCGTTTGCGACTTCTAGACCAACTAAATCTTCAGTCTTTAATTATTTATTTTTATTTTCAGAGACGGCGTAAGTCCTGCAGAAGCGGCAGCCGCAAGTCTACCAGCCAGTCCGTCGGCCACAACCCTCGTCAAGAAGAAGGCGGGAGGAGCCAGCGAGGTGCGCGAGCGCGCTGCTGCGGTGCGAACGCGCCGGCTCATGAAGGAGTTGAAGGAGATCCAGCGGATACAGAACAGCCGGCCTGATCCTGTGTTCACGGTAAGATATTCTGCCTCTAGCTCACAAAGTTAATTTCACTTAATGTCAAACACGAGTAAATTACTGTGATTGATAGAATGAATCGTAGATAAAGAACAATCACAGCAGTTTACGTGCGCTTGACATTTAATCACAAAGAATTTGGCGTTCCAGAAACTGGGGTCTAGTCCTACTTTTTTTTAATTCATTTCCCTTTCACTGACTACATCATATTTACAAAATAAATTACAAGGTAAAACTGGGTAAATCCCTGTGAAATCTGATAGCTTAATTCATAGCGATTCTAACAAAATAACATTCATACATGGTTCCTATACAAAACTTTCGAGAAATCAGCGTTTTTCTGAGATAGCGCAAAATGGCGCCGGGGAACATGGACGGTCGGCCATTTTTTTTTCAAAACTTGGACGGCGGAGGGCTTATGCAAAATTAGGTAAATCGACTTGCTGACCGTGCCATGCCCACGCTTTGAATGCAGTTGTAAATGGAGCAGTAATGAAAGGTGCGAAATAAAAAGCCATCAAGAATTCACAACATTATGATTCTCATAATAATATTTAGGTATACCTACTATCGAGTCATCTCTGTTACGGATTATGCAAAACGTTTGAAACAGCTTTTTATGGTTTCTCTTTTGTAATTGGTTAATTTGTTCAATCTTTTCGTTTACATTTGCTGGCTGCCTTCACTTCAATCAAATAAAATAGAAGGATTAGGTATCTACAGTAGGTGTATACGGTACGTTAAGATTAAAGGACTTCAAACGCACATTTGTTATGAAAATTATAACTTAAATAAATCCTATAGTTACCTAATCAGGTCGGAACAGTTGGTACTTTGGTAAGGTACCTTTCATCTTATTGTTTCAGTATTGAAAGGGCAGTAGGTAGGATCTACCTACTTGCCGTTGCTAACTTCATAATATAATGGGCTGTATGGTCTTTGGGTACCTACTTTCCTATACAAAAAGGTCATAAACGTAGTCCGTAGATTAGTGGAGAATCAATCAATCAATCAATCAAAATTTATTTATTCAATTAGGCCATTATGCGGCACTTTCGAACGTCAAAAAAATAATAATTGAATCTAATACTAACCTCCAGTTTCCCAGCCCAAAATCATCGGCGAACCAATGCGACAAACTGCCAAGCAAGCGCTATCCGCTGCGATTGGCTGTTGAATATTCATTCAACCAATCACAGCAGACAACGCGCGCCCGACAACCCGCCACACCAACCCCCCGACAATTCCGAGCTGGGAAACCGTGGGTAATTGATTCTACCGTCGAATCACTAGTTAAAGGATGCTTTCCAAGATAATACTAAGTTACCAGCATTCTATCTCTGCATTCACTTGCTTGATCGTGGTAGACAGGAGTTGGTTCCCTTTGTTCCGTACCAATTGACATGACTAGGACGAGATCAATTAAATTATTTAGAGTAAATTTAGCCTAGTCTAGAGCCAATATCAATCTTCGTTTCAGGTGGAACTTGTCAACGACAACCTTTTCGAATGGCACGTGCGCCTGCATCAGATCGACCCGGAGAGCGAGCTGTCGGGTGACCTCCGCGAGCTTCACATTCCTCACATACTCCTACATCTGATATTCCCAGAGAATTTCCCCTTCGCACCGCCTTTCATGCGGGTCATTGAACCCAGGATAGAGAAGGGCTTCGTCATGGAAGGTGAGGGTATATCTACACTACGTTTACTAATTTCAGGCCGAAATCAAATTAATATTGCTATTTATCGGACTCTTATGTAATAAGGTCAACTCTGGCTGAGCTTTAAGAACCGTCTAGGTACCTCAACAAATAATAAGTCCTTTGCTAAGGGAAAATTTAAAAGTACTAACAAAAAAGCCGGCTATTTATAAAGAAATCCTAGATATAAAACTATTTATACCTACATTACATTAAGAAAACCCGGCCAAGTGCGAGTCGGAGTCGCGCACTAAGGGTTCCGTACCATTTTCGCAAAAAACGGCAAAAAAATCACGTTTGTTGTATGGGAGCCCCACTTAAATATTTATTCTATTCTGTAATTATTTTATAGCGGCAACAGAAATACAGCATCTGTGAAAATTTCAACTGTCTATCACGGTTCATGAGTTACAGCCTGGTGACAGGCAGAAAGACAAACGGACAGAGAGACGGACCGTGGAGTCTTAGTAATAGGCGACCCTATTACTCCACGGTCCGTCTTTTTTACTCTTTGGGTACGGAACCCTAAAAAACTATCCAAGCAAAAAAGCTGGACAAATACGGACGGATGGTACCATAACTTTGCCTGCCTAACCTGTAAATCGAACCGTTACCTCTGTCCTCTGTCCTTTCTAGCCATGCTTACGAATCTTCATGTTATAGGTGGTGCAATTTGTATGGAACTGCTGACCCCACGTGGCTGGGCTTCCGCATACACAGTAGAAGCTGTGGTGATGCAGTTCGCAGCGTCTGTGGTGAAGGGACAGGGCCGGGTGGCGCGGGCGCCGCCCAGACCCTCCTGCGAGTTCACGCGCCGCCGCGCTGAGGAAGCATTCCGCTCGGTCGTCAAAACACATGACAAATACGGTTGGGTCACGCCGGCACTCTCCGATGGTTGAGCTGCTAAGGTACTTACTCCATCCTAAAGTTCTCCTTACTTAGTTCTTTCCTTAAATTTCTTGGCCGCCCTGAAGTTGACTTTCCGACGGGCAAGGCACGGAGCGGTGCTGTTCTTGTATGAGATTTTCTACTGCGCAGCCATTGTAGCCAACTTCAGGGCGGCCAAGAAGTTTTGCGAGGACAATACCAACATATTCCTCCTGTAGGTCTATCCACATCATTGCAATAAGCAGTGGTTCGTGACATTGACCCAAATAAAAGTCTCAAGACTGGCCACGAGACATCACGACTACATTTCATAGAGCATCATTTATCAATTTAGATGACGACGTCAACGAATTGGAGGAGTCTTGATAGGATTAATACACAAGCACCTAGTGCTATAGCTAGATGGTTTATCTAATACCTACTAACATTTATGTTTTCTCTTTGCAGTTGGAGCTGATCAAATATAATGCAGCAAGGATCTCCTTTAGTTATTTTTCAAAAACAATTTTTAGTCTTAACTAGTGCAAATTTTGATAATGCTCTGCTCTGTGTAATTTAGTCTATATCATCTTGTCTAAAATCAGTGGAGTGTTTTATGCGAAAGTCGAAAAAAAATACATTAAATGTTGGGTGGAATAATGGGTGCGATGCAATTTCATCTACAAAGAAGTTTATTATAATAGAGACATATTAAAACACAATATTGTCACTAAATGCATGTTATACACGATCACCTAAACACGCCTACCGTCTAGGTACGGATCCCTAAATGTGTGGAGTGGAACTCTTCCTATAAACAAGGTCATGACTGCCGCGGTTGTTCGTGACCATTGATAGAGCGGACTTGGCGCCACCAGCATTGCAATGAGTTTGAAAATGACGTTGTTACAAACAATTTTGCATTTCCTACAAAAATTTTTAGATAAATAAATGTGGTCTATTCATGCATTTCCCATCTATGTGTGTAACTTATTATGTTGTGCCAAACTTGAATGCTCATTGCCTACTTTGTAAAGCTCAATTTTTCAAAGTTCCCATAAAAACTTTAAATATTCAATTCCATAAGTGCTCTAATTAAAATCTTGAATAAAAATCGAAAATAAAATATTTTGCAGATCAAAAAATTTGATGTTTTAAAGGAAATGTTTCCGTCCCAAAGTCATTTAATCATTTTGATAATATTAGAGATTTGTAGTTTTTAAAATACATCAAAACGATTCTAAAATAGGTTGTGATGACAACTCGTCACACTATCTCGTCACTTTCTCTAATAGGTCTCTCTCACTATTACGTCACTTTGTACATGTAGTCAGTTTCCCAACTCGTCTCAAGCCGTATTACGTCGCTTACCCAACTCGTCCGACGTTTATGTACAATTAAGTACAAAATATGTAAATAAAATATTTGGGAAACTTCGGAGACTGCCTTCAAGGACAGGTTCAAGCGCTCAACCATGGCCTCCCGGAGAGACCACATCTGAGGCCCAGTAGCCCGTGCGTCAGACACGTATCTCTTAGCTCTTCTGCGTACCTAAAGGGTATTAGCAGAACATTTATGTGGAGCAAGAACAATGTTGCTGAGAGTACTGACCCCTGAAGGGACCCCGGCATTCATATCCAGTTGATCTGACGTCGTATTGCATCGGGGACCCATTCACTTTATAATTTTGTACGTTACTGTACATTGAACATATGCGTCGGAAGAGTTGGAAAAAAGAGACAAAATACGGCTTGAGACGAGTTGGGAAACTGACTACATGTACAAAGTGACATATTAATGAAAGAGACCTATTATAGATAGTGACGAGTTGTCATCACAACCCTTAAATATGGTAGTTTGTCATTTCATATTTGATCTATTCTTTATAATACCCATACAATACCTGAAATATGTAAGTGTACTTGTATGTATATGTAATATCTAATGAAACAGTCTAGGCTCTGCATGCTTTGTGTAAAGTCTGTAGTAGTAATTCTGCAGCTATTTCATGAGTAGTGAAATGCTCAAATTAGTTAATAATTTTAAATTGTGAAATGAAAGGCTTGTGGTAAAATTAATGTAAATTAGGAAAAAAAATAGAAAATTGATGTTGTTAATTTGTGTGGTGAACCAAAGATGTTTTATTTTTATGTAAACTTCATTTAGCGCAAATATGTGTAAATTATACTTTGACTATATGTACAATGTTATAGGTGTAATAATAAATACCTGCTCAAATGATGTATTGATTTTAATTTATTATCCTTCTTACATCCTTTGCAAGCATCTTATGAAAATTTTCATTAGACATACAAAATTAAAAATGCAATTATCATACTTGTATAAAGTATTTAAACAAATAAACGTTTAAACACTCAGCCTAAAAGTAACACAAAAGTAATGGATAATGGCATATTGTGCCCATTATCCTGAACGTTGACTGGACTTTGTGTATAGTCCCCGGCATGGTTTTGGCATAGTGGGGATAAGTTCGCGCATATTGCACGAACTAACCAAGAGCGAACGGAACGTGGACGTAACGCAATTGGCCAGTCAATCTTTGTTAACTGACTAACCAATCGGGCACTCGGAACGTTTGATGCGTCCCCCTTCACTACCAAAGAGACCTAAAAAACGACTTCTACGTCTCCAACAACTTGCCAACTTACGTGCCGGGGATTATAACGAATAGGCATAGGTACTTAACAGGAACAATCTAGAGCTCATCACCTCAGGTATTTAAATTGAAAGAAATTTTCTACAGTGTAATCACTTTATACAAGAAATGAAAAATAAAATTAGTAAGTAGTTATCATAAATATAAGACGGAAACTATCACAAGCCAGATCAGACGCCTCCTCGCAGTGCCAGCACTAAATGGAGGACTGACCCTCCCTGAACTTTGTAGTCTTGTGCTGTCTTCTCATCGTTCCTGGAACAAAAAACAATCATGTTATTAATTTGAATGTTTTACTTAGTTGCTAGCACAGGTCTAACTTGGATAGACTTGGACTGGTGAGTAAAATTAGTAAAAACAAAGAAAGGTTTATCAATGAGCGCAGTAGACTCATGGTCTAATGTATATTTTCTCATTCTAATCTTCTCCTTCTTTTCGGTCAATTAACTCAAACTATCGTCTCAACCATTCGGATTTTGTACAACCGGCTAGTAGCTACTCGGACAGCCCTGTCAGTTGCTACATTCAAATCCCGTAAGGTGGTCGGGCATGAAGAGCAAAGGAGTAGGTTGGCCAAATCTTACGAAGGTGTCCCACACTGGCACTTTGTTTCGGATGGGTCTATAATACTCCATTTGGCCAGGTTGTTTCTACAGCGGCCTACCTGGGTCCTCAATAAATTTAGGGATTTCCAGATTTGCCACTGCAGTTCGTTTCCAGGGGGTAGATGTTCTGCCGGAGTGATTAAGTGTGGAAGACTAAGGTCTGTATGTTTCCATAAATCACATCACTCGTCAGTTTTACATTCTAATAAAGATTGGGGCATAATTAATAAAATCAGTCAAATCATATTCTTGTTGCTTCTGCTAAAAAAATGCAATTTAAAAGCTCTATGATCACTATATTGAACTGTTATAAAATCAATTGAATATCACAAACATAACTCATCCCTTTTCATAACTCATTAATTTTTTCCATGTCTGCTAATAGCAGCCAATAAAAATAAGTATAGTATAATTCAAAGCAGACTTGAAAATATGATGATAACTGGAATCTGATTTAAGTACACGCCGAATGAAATTAGTTTTTTTGCGAAAAGATGTAATGCCCTAATGGATAACAAAGAAACAAGGTTACATGAATAGGTGTACATACATTTGTTTCCCGGAAAATATAAGACGTTGTTGCTGTGGCGGAATGCCCTCTTTCTCTTCCACTCTCTCTTTAATCCTTTCTACTTTATCTGTGGGTTCTATGTCTATCTCAATCTCCTTTCCCGTAAGCGTCTGAAAAGAAACGAGGTTATGGATGAGGAATTGTAAATATATTACCCACTACAAATTATATTCTATGTAATATGTCTTACCTTTACTTTAATCAACATATTGGTGGATTTGTTTGTTTAATATCAATAACTAAACCACTAAATTCAATGTTCTTAGCAAAATAAGCGCTTTAATTCGGCACGGTAAAATATTTTGTCACTTTTTTTTTTGCTAATCATTTGACATTTTGTGTTTTTTTTTGTACAGTTGACAGTTGAGACTGATTTTTTTTTTGGGAATTTAAAGATCTGACCACTGTACTTTAATCTTTAGTTTTTGAACACACACACAATTATTTAATAGTAACACTACTATGTATAAAAAAAACTTTTGTAGAGTGCGGATGTAACACAATGTAATATTTATTGGAATATTTGGCGGTACAAATATCCAACCTGCCTATTGGCAAGCGCTACTAGGGATGCAAACGATACATCGATGTTTAAAAAAATCGATGTATCGTTCATAAACATCGATGTTTTTACATCGATGTTGAAACTCAAAACATCGACGATATATCGTTCTTTATGAACGATGTTTTTATGAACGATGTTTACTAGCGCCATCTATTGATTCGTGCGTATACTGCCAAGAACTCGTGCAACCTTGCTTGCTCAAAACCTTGCCATACAAAAACAATACTTTTTTAATTTTTTTTTTTTTTTAATTTGCGTTTTTTTGTTTTTTTGTTGTTGTTTTTTTTTTTTTTTAAATCAGTAATCAGTCTAACTATATCAATCAGATAGGAAAACGCTTTTTCTCTGTATTTCAAGGCCATTTTGTCAATCCTGTAAGTATTTTAAAAAACACCGATATATCGTTCATAAACATCGATAAATCGTTCATAAACATCGATATTTTCGACATCGATGTTTGACTTTTAAAAACATCGATATTTCGACATCGATGTTTTCCATGAACGATGTTGCATCCCTAAGCGCTACTGCGCTACTGCTGTTATTGATCGTTATGGTTCAAAGACCTTATACGTATTTCTTACTAACTAAGAAGAACTTTCTTTCAACTGGACAGTAGGTGAAATCATTGACAGAAGCGATCTCAGGATAGTGGAGCGGAGAATTTTATTCTAGTATTGACTACCTCCGCAAAGCTTACTGGGAAGGCTGACTCGATACAATTTGCTGCCAAATAATCCAAAAACCATTAGAATCTGTTACACCCGTATTCTAATGCATAATAAAGAATGTACTGAAGATTAGGCGGTATGGTCCAAGACCTTAGCCTGCCCGAGAAGGGCAAACAAAAAAAAATGTATTTGTCATAGTCATTGTCAATGGTTTTCATTTCAACTTTTCATTTCAATGTCCTTTTTTGTTTAGTAACATTATTTTAGCAAACCTGAATTGACTATTACCTGTTTAGCAAACTAACTTTATAATGTATCATTGAATCATTGCATAACAAATCATAATAACGGTACGGTAAAAACATGTCGCAGACCCAACTAATATTTGACCGAATAGAAAAACTCACTCATACAGGTAATTCTTTTTTTTTTCACATGTGTTCTTAATTTTTCGACTCGATGCAATGTTTCGATCATTATTAATTTATGTGTTACTTAAATATAAATTATCTTTTATTATCTATTTCAGAAGGACAAAGCGAATTCGTTTCAATACTCAAAGATATCGCCGTAAATGAAAATCAATTGATATCAAATGACTCGTTTCTAAAATTAAAGTCGTTTTTACAAAAGATAATTAGTGCTATAGACGAATTTTCTACTCTGCTAAAAAATGACGGAAGCGATCTTATCAGTGTGAAAAACTCGAGACTTCTACGAACTTGTTTTCAACTAATAGCATCTCTGGGTATAACACCATGTTTGATACCAGGGCTTGGAATAAAGTTGTCAAAGAGATGTGTCACCGGAGCTACACTGCCAAGACTTTTGTTTACCGATGAACAAAAGTATGAGTTGCTTGTGGACTGCACAGATTTTATTACAAGAAGTGCCACCAAAGTAACCCTGAGAATTGCATTCATGATTCAACATCTCTCTGATTATTTAGCAGCATTAATACAGTTGTCATTTGCACCATTTAAAAATCCAGGCATATATAATAATTTTATTATGACTCGAGATATACATGATAAGCTCAGTGAAGACAGGATAAAGTATATAAGTGTTTATGATCGTTTTGTAAATAATAGTTATCAACCTACCCTTATAAAAGAACTATTGGTGCTACAGAGTAGTAAAGAGCCACCTCTGCCAGCATTTGCTAGAAGAGTCATAGCAAAGGAGTTAAGTCAAAGATTAATAGCTCCTGGAGGTCTACTGAGCTTGATCAAGTGTTTTATAGATGGATATAATATTGACATAGGGTTTGACTGGAAGAAAATTGATATGATTTGCAGAATCATATCAAAAAAACATGGGAAAAACTATTCAGAAAATGAATATATTGCAAACATTTGTTCTCAGTTGAAAGACATACTGTCTTCGAACAACACACATTATAATAACACAAATTATATGGCAGCAGCTGTAGCATGTGTGTTCAAGTTACATGATAAGTTCTGTCAGGCAGAACCTGTTGTTTTGTTAGTTAAAGAGACATTCAGGACCTTTGATTGTAAATATTTAACTACTACTAGTACTCTGCCGGCCACTCTCATGCTATCCCCTAAAGAAGTTGAAGAAAAAATACATGTTTTACATGCTTGTGTGTGTTGTACCAAGTTGGATTGGGATGTTCAACTGTTAATACCAAGTTTATATTTAATTTATTGCATAGGAGTTAAGTGTACAAAAAATAATGAATTGAAAATCAAAATAAAAAGTCTTATATTACAAAGTTTGGAAAAACTAACAAAAGAAGAACTATTTGATATGATTAAAACACTTTTATTTGGTAAAGATGATTCCAGTGCTTCACATATTCTAGCAAAAGAATTTGCTGCTGGTGTTGCTGTATTATCAGTGGCAACTGCTAGAGAGTATTTAAAAGAGGAAGCTCTCGTCTACTTTATAGAGTTATTTGAAAGTGCAACTGATGACGAACTTGTTACAAATATGTTTTCAATAGCTATAAAAATTTTAGTAGACCTACATGACACAAGAAAAAAAATAGGAAATAAAGAACTACTATTCAGTGAAGATGATCCTGTTTTAATGAATGAAACTGATCAACAGTATGCAATTATTCTTCAGTTACTATCACATATATCTGCGTTACCCAAAATTGTGAACTCTTTCAAAACCAACCCCATGATTGTGTCAGATTTTATTGAACATTTTCTATTGGAACAGAATTTGGATACAAATGATGAATGTGTTACTATTGCACTGGTATTACTCAATACTATTTTGTCAAATATCGATGAAATAGACGATAAGTTTAGCAAGTTAATACCTGTGTTGAATAAAATGGGCAAGGATGATTCAAGTTTGAACAGCATTCTGTGTAAAGAAGCACTATCCCTTATATCTCAAGAAGGTCTTCAGAAGAACAAAACAGCATGTGAGAAGGCAATAGCTGATGTGTTTGATGAGCTGCTGCCAGTTAGAGCACATGGGATCATTGAACTTACGAAACTTATTGACGCTGAAGATGCTGAAACTATTTCTAAGAAGCATTATTTATTTTGCATCTTTCAGGTTAATATTTAGATCTTTTTATATACTTACTAGCTTTTTTCAGTAAGATCTAAATTTACATTGCTAAAGATAATTAACTTATCTTAAACTCCTAGATAAGTAAGTTTAGTGGAGTGATATCCTTAATATTTCATTTTGTATATTTTTGCAGGAACAACTAAAAGATCCAGACTCCTACATCTACCTATCAGCTGTCAATGGCCTTGCATCCCTCGGCACACATTGTACTGAAGATGTGTTACAAATACTATGCAAAGAATTCTTACAAGAGCCAACTATGGAGCAGAAGAGTGTTCAAACAAATGAGAGTCAAAACAAAGACGCAGAACTGAGGATGAAGATTGGCGATGTCATTGTAAAAGTTACCAAAGGATTAGGTAAATATTAGTTATTATGATGTAACCCCTATAGACCCCTTGAATTTGTAGGCAACATTTTAAAATTACAGCATTTTAGTCCAACTTTTGTAGAGAACTAAATGCTTTGCCACACTGGATGCGTTCTGACTCCTACGGTTCAGTCAAACCGACAGCAGCCTATGCGAACATCATTTGCGTTTTCTATATATTTTTGTAATTACGATCTGACTATGCGAGCACAAGGATGCGGTCGGGGTGGGAATGAAGCGGCAGGGCTGCAAGGGCGACGGGCGACCGTCCGGGAAGTTCACCGCGCGTGTCGCACTTGTTTTTTTTAAGTTAATTAAAATGGCATCTGACACAGACGAATTTATAAAAGTCTAGCTGTTGCCCGCGACTTCGTCTGCGTAGCATTAGTACTTTCAATCAATAGCCTATTTCTTTATATCGCGCCATAAAATTAGAGGTGTATACGGGCTGCCTAACTTGAGAAATTATTAGTTCATAGTTCACCATACAAACTTCTACCCCCTGTCCGCCCCCTAAAGGATGATTGCCGGCATAGAAACTATCCTATGTCCTTCCCAGAGTCTCAAACTATCTCCATGCCAAATTTCATCTAAACCGGTTCAGTAGCTTTAGTGTGAGTGAGAGTTTCTTTCGCATTTATTATATTAGTATGGACACGGGGTCTCATTGTTAAGAACGAAAATTTGGTTCAAATAAATTTCACTAGATGGCGCGACATGTACACACAATTCAACAGAATTGTGTATAAAATTAACATTATCTGGAATTGAACATAAACATTGTATGTTCTTGTTTAATCAACTCTCCTAAGTACAAAATTATGGAATATTGGGCTCTTCATTCAAATTTCAAAGATTATTTGAACGGATCATTTAAAATTGATGCCATAGATGGCGCATTTTTAAATTTCTGAGTCATTAAACTCGATTGTTAAAATTTGCATTTTAACACATTTTGGTGCAAAAAAACTGTAAAAACGTTCAAAAAAATACTATAAAACGAACCTTCACTGTATTTAAAGAAAAAATATTCACGAACCTAGTAAAACCTTTTACTTGCAAGGCGCTGTTAACACCATCTATTGCCGTGAAACGGGATCGAACGCGATTGATGTACTCACAAAAATAACAAGATTAAGCAGATGAAAAACGCTAGTTACCTACGTCGGCACGGTTTTTTTGTATGGGATGAGGCATCTGTATGCTAGTATTATATTATCTGTGGTATGGATAAAGATTGATGATATATGATGATGGCCGCTGTTTGCCCTACTCGCTGAGTGGTTCCGTGCTCGGATCGCTGATCTGTTGACCGGCCCGGATCGCTGTCTGGTTGCCCTGACCATGTTGAAGTTCACATAGGGTGCAGGCAGCGTTCGAGCTGACCGGACCGCAGGACGCAGAACGCATCTAGTGTGACAAGTCCTTAAAGGCTGCCGCACATTTGGGCAGACTAATTTGCGCGCCGATTCACTTCTACAATCTGATTTTTTTTACAATATGCCGGCCGCGTGGATTAGTACTTCGTCCAATCCTACTAATATTGTTAATGCGAGAGTTTGTATGTTTATGTTTCAATTACCCAAAAACGGGTGTCGGGGTTTGGATGAAATTCTGCAAACTGATTGTACGAGCACGCTCGACAATTTTATGCTGACGCCCGCGATCACATGTACTTATCTTTATTCATTATTACATGCGCATTACCGCAGAGTTCAATAAAGCTGCTTGGAGAACACATATGTCGGTGTTTTCTTAGAATTCCCGGTATACATCGCACCTCAGCGGCTGGGTCCTACATCTTCTTGGTCCTTCGAGCCGGATTTGAACCAGTTTATAACCTGGCGTAACAGATTGAGTACTTTTAATCACGATAAACTCTGTATGATGATCCCATGGGATAATAAATAAACAATTAATGCGGGCGAAGCCTCGGGGAGCAGCTTTTATATTTTTTACTAGCTTCCGCCTGCAGCTCCGCCCGCCTGTAATTATTACTTCCATAACTATATAAATTATAGCCTATTTGTTTTTCTCATGTTTATGCTATATTACTTACTGTAAAGTTTCATCAAAATAGTAGATTTACGTGAAAGACTAACAAAAATTCACTTCTAAAAATAGCCAAAAAAAACTACATTCTGTCATTCTTTCTAAAATATAACTTTTTTTTACAGGTGAAATGGCAGTAGTCCACAAGACTATCCTACTGAACACGATGCTCTCTGCAGTCAACGACGTTGATCCGCTGATCAGGACTTCAGCCTTGTCAAACCTGGCGGAAATCGCTCTGGTGTTGCACTACAGAATTGGAAGTATTATTTATGAGGTAAGCATCTTCTTCAGATACGTTTGTAAGGCTCATTGCATTCCAAAAAACTGAGGATTTTTAAACTTTTTAAAATAGACCGTTATTATCAATGCAGTAAAGTTCAAACTAAACTGTGAGGGGGCATATGAGTATGAGTATACCTGAAGCATTATTTGATATCTGTGCCGATGTTCGGACAACTTTACACTATGACATAGATACGGTATTAGCTTGGCTTGCCATATAAATACACATACTAATATTATAAAGCTTTAACCGTTAAGGTAAAACATGACTGTGATACTTTCTGCAATGTACTTTACATCTTGCATGCTTTGTGTGTGCATACTCATGTTTCTGACAAATAAATGATCTTTATCTTTAAAGCTTTATAATAATAGTACATACTATACTAATATTATAAAGCTAATGAGTTTGTTTGTTTGAACACGCTAATCTCAGGAAATGCTGGATTTAAAAAAATATTTTTGTATTGGATTGGCCCGAATGCCCTCCCACCGCCTTAACATAATGTGAGATTAAAAGTGTTTTATTGATGACATTCATCAGAAAATCCTATTCTCTTCTTGGTCCTTCGTAAGAAGGAGCTTGCGAGTATATGATATTGAAAGAACTAATAGACATTTTGTTCTAATTTTGTTTTAGTTGCTGTATTGTATTTGGTCTATAATAGAAATGGACAACGCAATAGAGTGCCGAAGAGCAGCAGTCATGGTCATATCCAGCTTAATCAAAGGTTTGGGCAAAGAGACCTTACTCCAACTGAAGGATAATCTACTTCCTATATACAGAACACTAAAAACTCTCTACAGAGACGATAATGAGGACACTACTGTTCGACTTCACGCCCAAATAGGTTTGGAAGAACTTAATGATATTGTTAACCAATGTCTATTCCCAGAAGTGAAGATGGAAAAACAAATATTTGTTCTGGACGAAGCACAAGATTTATTCAAATAAAAGACCGCGAGTTTCACATTATTTGTTTTATTCACACTCATTTTTCTATTTGTATTAACTTAAAATTAAATTCAACACAAGCGGACATACGAAAGACATGGAATTTTGTTTAACTACATACTTTTACTGCCATTAACAAATAGTTGAACACAAATATGTACCGAAATTAATTCCAAATTCAAAAGGATCCGTATGCCCGCTACACGCAAGTCTTAGGCCGCGTTTCCACTGACGCGGAGCTGGGCGGAGACGTGCGGAAGCGACCAATCACAGACGAGACGAGTGGCGCGATGAGGGATTTCAACCATTGTAATTGGTCGCTTCCGCACGTCTCCGCCCAGCTCCGCGTCAGTGGAAACGCGGCCTTAAATAAAGAATAGTCGATAAAATCTATGGCAATCATAGCATTGATGTTAGTAATCCAAGTGCAAAGCAAATACTGGCCACGTAAAATTAAAATGCCAATAATATATTACTTCTAAATATTATTTTTACGTATAAAATAGGAACCAGTAATCGCCCCCGAATTCAAGTTTTCACATCTTGTCTAGATTTTTCTTTATATTTTTATTTACATAACATTTTTATTCGGCTTACCCCCAGTTTCCCAGCTTAAAATTATCGGAGAATTAATGTGACAAATTGTCAAACACGCGTTATCTGCTGTGATTGGTTGAATGACTTTTCAACAGCCAATCACAGCAGGTAACGCGTGCTTGACAATTCGTCACATTAATTCTACGATAATTTTGAGCTGGGAAACTGAGGGTAAGTCGACTTATTTTTTCAGTTTGCATAAAAACGTTAATTTTGTCGTACTAACCGCGTACCGTACGAAACGTGCACTTACACCTAACAATTAAATTAGATCAATCAAATAAGTATTTCAAAATAATAGCATTTTATTCAGTTTAGTGGAGCTATTTTTTCAGTTTGGATAAAAAGTTAATTTTGTCGTACTACCCACGTACCGTACAAAACGTGCACTTACACCTAACAATTAAATTAGATCAATCACAATAGTACCTATTTCAAAATAATCACGCTTCGGATGTATTATCGCCGTCATTAGGTTTTTTAGGGGTCCCTTCGTCTTTTTCCGACAGCGAAATGGAATATACAGAGCTTTTATCAGAGAATCTGTCTCTATTCCGTCTGCTGAAAATTCCACTGCGCGCCAGAGAGGAGACTGTCGCGATAGATATGTTGTCTCTGTCAGCTTGCGGTACCACCTTCCATATTAATATTGCGATGCCGCCAAACGCGGCCACCACTAAGAACATGACCAATGTGACCTCACCGAACGCGCCTGGAATAATAAATCAAATGTAAGGAGGACGACAATAAATCATAACCAAATCAATTTTGAAGAACCGTTTAGAGTTAGACATATATACTTACTTTGTTGTGACTCCTCCTTCCTCGCTTCGAGTCTGGCAGGCTGTAGCTCGTTGTAGTCCATGTCCTGGTTCTCGTAAGGCTCGACAGATCCGCTTGAAGGTTTATTCTGATGAAGCACGTCCCCAGGGTTGGATTTTGGCAAGTTGATTCCGGCTCTGACTGTCAGTGTCTCGGGTTTGTAGGTACATAGGACCAAGAAACTGGAAGAAAATTAGAAAATATATAATCGAAACCTATAAAATTGCACCTGGCTGTAGATACCTATTTTTTAAACAAATCCAAACCTGACACCTTAGCACATCCTTAAAATGCGTCCTTTTTGGCTTTCAAAATTTCTTATCCGTTCTTCTCCGTAGGTATTTGCCGAACGGATGGTAGAATCACATCAAGATCCAGCCCTAGTTGTCCCCCCAGCGACGCCCTGAGCCGAGATTCGTATACCATGGATAGGGGATAGCGCTCAGCGTGGTCGCTTAGGTTAAGTTTTTGTGCCTGGCTGGAGGTTCTAATTTAGTTTCCACGGAGAAAGTTCGGTTAAGCAGTAGTCAACATTTAGTTGAACTGGGACTACCGCGACACGCCACTCAAAAAAAAAACCCTTCAATATTCTCGCAACTTACCGTCTTGTGCTATGCGTTAAAATGGGCAGATTCTCTTGCACGATGACGTATGTGGCCACAGTAGTGTCGTTGACTTCGGATCCACACTCGTCGTGGTGTATCCGCAAGATGTACGCGTCCTGGGCGCTGTTCGGGTTGCCCTGGATGGAGCACCTCTCGGGGCCACCGTCTGCTGCTTCAACGGCGATGCGACCGCCGAAAAAAGGACCCGTAGAGACTTCTACTTCACTCGCATGTGGTAAGCATTGAGTGGCGCGAGCTGAAACTGTTAAAGGAATATCTTTAAGCCTTTGGTGATGAGGGTATATCCTTGCATGGGACCTAAGCTAAGCATCTGAGTTAAGGTTGCCCTAGTCGACGGCACGAACTATTTTGTACGCGGGATTTAAATGCATGCTATCTCCACCCACAACACGTGCGAAAGAGATAGATGCTGTGATGAGCAGTAAGAAGCTAGTTCGCGTACGAATACACACTTTTGCAAATTTGTAGCGTAATGGATGATGATTTAGGACGAAAACAAGCGCGCGAAATTTTATAAACAGACCTTTGGGAGTCTGGATATCATGAAAAACTACTAAATTTATCCGTTCAAAATAAAATTGTTTGCAGTGTTGAACTACTAATCTATCCTTGTATGGTGACTGTTGTTTTGCAATTTCCTTCTTCATGTGGTATTTATTTGCGCCCAAAGATGCGTTAAAATTAGTATTAAAATATGGAACTTTCGACGCTCATAACTTTCAAATATATATTTTTTTACTTTTTTGTTTCTATAAAGGGCTAGATAATGATGAGACAAATTGATATATTTTTTTTATTTTGAATGTACACCGTCAAACAGTGGAGTAATCGCCAGACTACGTTTGTATGGTAGAATGTTCGACTAGGGCAACCTTAAGAGAATAGCGTGGCAAGCGCCCGCTTTGAATATTGCGACCAATTCATTCAGTTTCAGTGAAATCAAATTTTGCTGTGGTGATCCTCGTGGATGTCCTCTGCTCTGTAGCAGACTTTTATTCAGTATGGTCTTGTTGCATGGATTGTCAAGTCATTTCCGTTGTCCGTTCCATAAATGGTAATAACTTAAAAGTTTCCTTACATCCTTTCGTGGGTACGATAATAATCTTCGAGCTAATCGATTGCGGGTCTGCCAAATCTCGGGCATCTCGCCGAACTGGCCTAACTTCGAATGAGTATGTCGTAGCCATTCGCAAGCCGATGATACGGGTGCTGTACATGCGCCCGCGCCTTATCCCTAGCGGTTGGCTTGTAGTCGTTGACGCTTCTGTAGTGCTGGACGCGGATTTGGTGGATTTTTCTTCCTCTGCTGTGTCGATCACCTTGAAGACAACAAATCAATATTATTTAAAAAACCCGGATACTAGTTCAAAGGCGGGGATTAAAAAACCTCTTTCAGACAGCTATTACTATCAAGGAACAGCTTTGTCGAGCGATAGAGTTTATTGTAGCTTAGCAGTGTGGATAATGATGTCAACGTAAAGCTCAATGTTTAAATATAATCTGATTCAATAAAAGAGAAAGGCTACAAACACTGGCAGCGCAGCGGTGCTATATTAACACGTAAATACAGTAATGACTGGCGGGCATGTTCCTTGTCACAGTCACGCTCGGCGCGCAAACCCCGGCCCATTATCTCCCGTTTCGGAGTGCCAACTCATTGCCAACATATATACTATTGTAGAATGTCATAGTTTTTAACAACTTATATTTTACACGACTGGTTATATAAGACCTTATCTAATCCAATACCTTCGTCCTGCAGCGATATTGTCCCCATGCCTGCAGTTCGCAGTAATGCACTTGAAAAGCCAACACTTTGGGCCGGTCTTCTTCATCAGGTTTGCCGTACTCCCATCGTAGTCTCACGTCGCGAAAGTCGGGTTCACCAATCAGATGCAGCACTTCTGCAAACCGCAAGCAAAAAAAAACATATCGTCATGCCGTTCCGTTAACAAATATAGGGGTGGTTAACGTTACGCTTGGATGGATCAGCAATGCAGCGATCCGGGCGTGCCATTAACCCAATGACTTGCTCACTGAGCCGTTGTTGCTTCCAATAATTATAGTTCCATCGCTGTAATAGGAACCCCCTTGCGCTAGTTTTGAAAGGCGACCAGTGCGTGTAGCGAAATATCTCACATTACGGATAGTTCAATCATATTTAGGCCCCAGGCGTGTGGCGCATCTTAATATATGGAATTAGTTCACTCATCAGCTATTGAAAGAGTAAGTAGGCGCTAGGTGACTAAGTAAATAATTTCTACTTGTAGGAAACCACTCGCCTCCACTTATGTTGATTGAATAAACAATTCCTCGGTAGTAGGTACCTCCAAATTTACACACATGTCTACATGTAAATTTCTGCAGTTTTAAATAAACTTAGTCAGTATTTTTTATTTATTTAACCTTTAGCAAATATACATTCTCCCACTGAGGCTCATCTATAAATATGTATGCGAATTTTGACGAATTATACGCAATCACGGTCGACTTTTTTTTTTTGTTCGACATAGTTGTATCGAAGTCAAAATAATTAATGAGTGTTAATATCTCGATCCAATCGATTTAATCGAGGGATTATCAATCAACGCAGGTACATGATTGGAGTGATTCTAAAATATAGGTCTGCATTATAATGACTTTATGAAGTGAACCAAGCCTGCAAGGTTGTCAATCTAAAATTTTGAACAGATTGAGAATAATTAAGGACCAGTTTTTTAATCCGTAGTTAACTTAACCAATGCATGGTTAAATATGTTAATCAATGGTTTAAAATTTTGGTGAAACGCGAATGTTCTTAAATTTTAAATTGTAAAATAATTAACTCTTCAACTTATGATGAAAGTGTGCTTTTTACCCGATTGCCGAAGGAGGGTAATGTGTTTACCAGTCTATGTATGTATGTTTGTTCCTATGTGGCGTTCCAGAGACCAAACGCGTTGGCCGATTTTGGTGATTCTCACGTCAATCGATTCGTCTTAACCTTGCGTGGCTACATAAAAATTGGAAAACAGAAAAATGCCGGATTTTGGGCGCCTTATAGTTTTTTTTTCTCCTCACCCTTCGTGTGGGGTATCAAAATAAAGGGCTTTATGAGGTGATTTCAAAAAAATATAACACTTATATGTTTAAATGTAAATAATTCGAAAAAAAATCGTAACTAAAAGTTCTGAATAAATAAAAGTTAATTCAAAATATCAAAAAACCCGACTGCTTAAAAAGCGAACTAAAAAGACGTAAATGAGAAGAAAATCATGCTGTGCAGTCGGAGGATACATCGCGAGCTGGCTGACCAAAACCAAATTTTAGTTCGCTTTATCAGTCGGGTTTCTTGAATCAACCTTTTTTTACCATCGGTTCGTAGATGTAACCATTTGTTGAGAACTACGGATAAAAAAACTGGCCTATGACATATTATTTGCCTCTACTGACGTACATTTTTAGGGTATAAAGTGTTCATAAAGTAGGCACAATTAAAGCATTTATAGCAATTAAATCGCAATCCTTCGCTCGCTTTGGACATAGAGGGTTTATAGGCACCTATAACACCTAGCGATACCTACCTACTTACCTACCTATATCTACAGGATGAGTTTTTCATCCGTATAATAATAGTGCATTTCCGTACAAGAAGACCAGTTGGTGGACCCGTAAGTATTTCTGATTTAATACCTAGTTATTTAATTTAGGTTGTTTCATTAAGGCGGTGAAAGAACGCTTTGGGAAGAATGTTGGTAAACCGTATTATGCTTATCGAATAGCCGTTCATTTTTATATTGGTGATTGATTTGATTCCTTTTTACGTACCGTCTATAATGAGTTTACAAAAAGGTTTTTTCAGTAATAAACTTGTTATACGCACAAAATCTATATATATAAAAATTAATTCCAATTAATTACATAACAACTTTGGAAAATAAAATTGATGATCTACAAAAAAGGCTTAAGTTCACAGTCATCGAGTTCCGTAACTTACCGGCTCAGATTGAGCAGGAGACACAACAGGATCTGTGTGGACTCGTTAAAAAAACTTGTAATGCTTTCGAAACTCATATTGAACCTGCAGACATAAAGGACATTTATAGAATCGCAAGCAAAACAGGTGGATCTACAGTTATAACGGAGTTTACTTCAGTGCTGACTAAAAACAAGATCTTGAACAATGTGAAGTTGTATAATAGAAACCATGTAGACAATAAGCTCTCCACGTCTACTATTGGTTTGCCGGGACCTTCTATACCTATCTATATAACTGAGAGCCTCACAAACAAGGACCGAAAACTGTTTGCCATGGCCCGTGACTCAGCCAAGAACCTGAAGTTTAAATATTGCTGGGCTAATAGAGGCAGAATCTATATGCGTAAAGATGATGGAGGTAAGCGCGTGGAGATTAGAAATGAGGCGGACTTATTGGCTCTCAAAATATGACTAAATACTATTTCACTACTATACTTCCCCAAATTTTATTTTGTAAACTGTGTCACAAATGCACACTTAGCTGAGTGTGTCTCATGCTTTATCTTATCTGTACAACTTTTTAATTTTTCAAGCTTACCCTCAGAAAAACATAATATCTCATGTAAACACACGTACACCTTCCATATTCAATTCCATACCACAGTACATTTTGCATTATACTATCAGATATTATTAAAATCAAACTTTACTTACAACTACACAAACTACATTACAATACCGTTATTAGCGTACTATAAAAATAACTTTGAACTAGCCCGTATATTATTACCAAATTTGTATACTATTTATAATTATTTTGTTAAAACATTAACTGTTGAAATGTTTTTTGGGTGTGGATCGGGTCACTCCCGCCTTATAACCATGGTTTGTGCCCTGAGAAATATAAGATATATAATTCGCGGCAATAAATGATTTCCTTACTAACTTGGATGGCACCTCTTTCTGTGATGCGCAAACCTGTGACCCTGACGCCTGCACCACTTTATTACCCGTACCAAATACTAACCTTACCGTGTTACTACAAAACATTCGCAGTATTCATGCTAATTTCTCTGGGTTTTTAACTTTAATGGAACGAATTAACATACTTAGTGATGTAATTATATTATCCGAGTGCTGGCTTTCGTGTAATCCCATCATTCCCACTATTGATGGCTACAACTCTTTTAAAACTTTAAATAATTACAACCAAAATGATGGTGTGATCGTATATGCTAAAACGAGTTTGTCTAATATAAAATTTAAAGAGCCAGTAATTTCTGAAGCTAATTGCCTGGTTATTACTATAGGTACCTACGTAGCTATTGTTGCTATTTACAGACCATATGCCTTTTCTGATCCTTCAATATTTATAGAATCGCTAGACAGTATCCTTAACGATCTTAAATCCTACAGGAATATTGTCCTCATGGGAGACATTAATATTGATATTGCTCACGGTTTTCAATCTAAACATTCTCTAAACTATCTGGATCTTCTAGCACACCACGGACTTTTCACGGGTCACACATACCCCACCCATGGCTCCACTTGCCTGGATCACGCTAACCTGAAAACTTCTGTTCCGGCAAAAATTCTCGTATTAGAGACCACGATCACCGATCACTATGCAGTTATGCTCGCCCTTTGTAAGAGGAAAACTGACAAAAAGAAACAGCATTATTTTGTCAAGGTCAATGAGGATGAGCTCGCAAGTAATATGGAGAACTTAAATTTTGAGCTTGTATACTCCGCTACGGACCCTAACATGGCGACTAAATACTTAGTCGAACCAATTATTTCTGCATTAGCTAAAAATACTACAACAAAAACTCTGTCTCACCGACGCAGACCTATCAAACCCTGGATAACTCCAGGGCTGTTGAAGTGTATGCGTCATAGAGACAATCTATATAGAAAACTTAAGATCAACCCCACAGATGAAATTCTCAAGGTCTCCTATAGAAGGTACAGGAACTATTGTACTAACCTGTTGCGAAAGGCTAAAACAGATTTTGAAAAATTAGAATTTAAAAAAGCTGGTAGGAACTCAAAACAAGTATGGAACGTTATCCAGAATGTCACAAACTTAACTAGGTCGCAGTCGTCCGCATATGAACTTCTAGAATCCTCCAGTGATAAGCAATCTTCCTTAAATGAGGTTAATTCGTACTTTGTCAAAGTGGGCAGTGATTTGGCTGAAAAAATTGTCAAGAGCCCTCGACCCCCTTCTCCTTCGTCAACCTCCTGCTCTCAATCAAAATCCTTTGTGCTATTAAATACCGATGAGTCAGAGGTGGAACATCTTATAACTTCTCTCAAAAACGGTTCAGCGGTTGGTTGGGACGGCATTTCTTCTGAATTTCTTAAGAGGCACAAACAAATAATTGTCCCTCCCCTCACATATATATGTAACCTAACTTTAAACACAGGTATCTTCCCTGACCTTTTCAAAAGGGCACTACTGCACCCGATTTTTAAGTCTGGAGATCGAGGCCGTGTCGAGGACTACCGGCCTATCTCTGTTCTACCCGCGTTGTCCAAGATACTTGAGAAAATTATTAACTCTAGGCTTGTTGCATATCTGGAGACACACAGCCTGCTATCACCTAATCAATTTGGCTTTAGGAAAAAATTGTCAACTGATGATGCTGTACATAATCTAACTGATCTAGTAGTCAAAAAAATTGATAAAAAGCAAAAGTGCATTGCGCTGTTTCTGGACCTTGCGAAAGCCTTCGACACGGTTTCCATTTCCATGCTCATTCATAAGCTCGAGTCTCTGGGAGTAAGAGGGGTGCAGCTGTCCCTATTTCAAAGTTTATATTTAACAAAGAGAACCCAAAGTGTTAAAATTGGGTCTTATACTAGCTCTGATTTACCAATAGATTACGGAGTGCCTCAAGGGAGTATCCTTGGCCCTACCTTGTTTCTGGTCTTTATAAATGACCTCTGCAACCTTACCCTCCAAGGCGGTAACATATTTTCATATGCCGACGATACAGCACTTATTTTTTCATCCAACTCCTGGCCGGATACCTATCGCCTTGCCCAAATTGGGTTTGATACAGTTAGAAAATGGCTAAATAACAATTTACTTACCTTAAACACAGCTAAAACTAAACTTATGAAATTTTCTATTCGAAATCCATCGAATACTTTAGACCCCTCTTTGCAGATATCGGTGAAACCTTTATATCTTACTAATGACTGTGCATGTGATAGTGTGTCAGGTGATATTGTGCTTGAACATGTCACATCAGTTAAATACCTAGGGATACTAATAGACAGTAACCTAACATTTAAAGAACACATTGAACAGTTATCAAAGAGGGTGAGAAAGCTAATATACATTTTTAAACAATTGCGTCAATCAGCTGACGCAGATGTCATGAAAATGGTGTATCTAGCATTGTGCCAGTCCATCTTGAGCTACTGCTCAATCACGTGGGGTGGTGCAGCCAAATCCAACCTGATAAAGGTTGAGCGTGCGCAAAGGGCCGTGCTTAAGGTGTGCTGTTTTAAGCCCCGTCTTTTTCCTACTAAACTATTATACGAGTACTGTCAAGTTCCCACTGTCAGGCAACTATTTATTCTAGTTACTGCAATGAAACAACATTCTCTAACACCTTTCGACCCGGATTCCACTACTCGTAACCGTCTGGTAGCGAAATCTACCGCAATAAAAACATCCTTTAGCCGCAGATTCTTTGTCTTCCTTGGGCCATACTTATATAACAAACTCCATAAATTGTTATCCATACATAACTTAAATCGTTGTTTATACAAAACTACGCTACAAAATTGGCTTCTTTCACAATCCTACTCAGAAACAGAAGGCCTCTTAGAGGTCCTCCAGTAATCTCTCCTATATTTTGAATGATTAAATATATAAATTTTACGCTATGTAATTGCACACACTAGCATAATCACCCACATACACCCCACACACACACACCACCCCAACACCACTCAAACACACTCCCCATACACACACACACACACATACTTATACACAGGTACTTCTGTTTTTCCAAATTTATGTTTTTTTTTTTTTTTAAATATTGTAACCCTAGCTTACTCACCAACCGTTTTCTGATCTCTAATCTTGTCATTGTATACTCGTCTATGTCACTATTATCTGCAATTGTAATTGTTTATAAGAAGCGATGTGAGGTGGAGGCCTGGTGACCTGTAACACAGGTTTTATTTACCTACCACAGGCACCAGCGATCCACAACCAAATTTGTAAATTACAATTAAACATACTATTTTTTTTTTTGTTTTGTAATTGGTTTGTGGTGAGAAATAAACGATTTTATTATTATTATTAATTGCTGTTCGTTAGTCTCGCTAAAACTGCTAGACCGATTTGAAATTATTATTTTTTGTTATTTTCGCCAGAATACAAGGAAGGTTTGAAAACAAATAAAAATGCTACGTTGGATAGGGTAGGTAGGTTGGTAGGGTAGAATAAATAGGTAGGTAGGTAGGATAGGGTAGGGTAGGTAGGATAAAAGTACAATAAATTCAAAATATGAATGTTTGGTGTTTTGTTAGTTTTATGGCAAAAAAACGTTTGCCGGGTCAGCTAGTAGGTATGTATTGATATAAAAATACATAATGTAGTATATCCATACTGTATCTTAATTTTAATATTTTATATTATTAGGTATGTGTGCTGACGCACTGATTAACCCTTTGCGGATTCATGATGACTCATTAATTATAACAGCCTCATTTTATATACGAAAACGCACAAAGAGAAACGGGGCCACTTCCTAAAAGCATGAATTTGTTATAGTGTTCCAGATAAGTTGATACAAGTCATAAAACGAAATAAGAAGGCATTATCATATGGTATATTTGGTTGATTTTACGTTATCGGAAACATCTACAAGGAAAAAGTTTCGTTCAAAAAAAAATACAGAGAATGGTTCAAATTATGTTTTTAACATAAATGAACGCATCGCCCTCGATCGCAACAAAACCAGAAATTGTTTGGGCCTCGAAATGGTATTGCAATATTATCATTAACATTTTTATTTGACCACGGGGTTTGAAAACGGATGTGGCCTCGCGACGCTGCGAGAGGAAGCACACGGCAACATCAGTATTATACTAAAAAATAATCTGATATTTATACGTGTATGATATTGATGACTACCTAATGAAGGGTTCCGGGAAATCAATAGAAATATTTAGTAAAGTAAAGAAAGACCAGAAAAATTGGCAGGTAAATTTTCCAAAAGTCTGAACGCACTGGTTGACAAAATTTCATGACGCAGTGCAATTTGTACGAACAGTGCGTAATTGCCTACATTACATAAATCTGCGAGTCGTGATATCTACATCATTATATATAGTAATGTTATGTGGTGAGCATAATGGCACAGATTTGATGGTATGACGGATGCGCAGGCGGCAGGCATGACCCAACGACTGGACCAGAACGAGCATTGTGGCTGCTGGCCGGTACAATACCGAGATACAACCAATTGCAAAATGGAAACAAACTCATTTGTTTTCAAACAATCAAGTTGGTTTTATAACTTTCGATATTGAGAGAAGCCCTTTAACTTCCGAATACACGATACCAAACAGCAATTTAAAAAAAATAATATGGAAAACAAAAAACCCGACTGCTTAAAAAGCGAACTAAAAAGACGTAAACAAGAAGAAGATCATGCTGTGCAGTCGGAGGATACATCTGGTTTTTTTGGTCAACCAGCTCGCGAATATGTATCCTCCGACTGCACAGCATGTTTTTTTTCTTATTTAGGTCTTTTTAGTTCGCTTTTTAAGCAGTCGGGTTTTTTGATTTTATATTATTATTTTTTTAGTTTTTTTTTTTCGAGTTAGGTAGATTTAAACATATAAGTGTTACATATTTTTGAAATCGCCTCTTAAAACCATATATTATTTTGATACTCCACCCCACGATGGGATTGGAAGAAAAGAAAAATTGCAAAAGCCGCCATTTTTCTATTTTCCTATTTTAATGTAGCCAGTGTCACTCGTAGGGTTAAGACGAATCGATTGACGTACGAATCATCAAAATCGGCCAACGGTTTTTGTCTCTGGAACGCCACATAGGAACAAACATAAACACATACATACATAGACTGATAAACACATTACCCTCCTTCGGCAGTCGGGTAAATAGGCGACAATTAACCGCAGCAATTTTACTAAGATACAATTGTCCAACGACAGTACCTAACTACGTAATCGGTAGCAAGTGTAAAGAATCGAAAGTAAAAATGCAGTTATGCTAATAATTAGCGAAACAACTCAGCTTTCTTCCGAAAGCGACTGTAATCATCAGCGCGTTTTTTGCTACTCCTATTCAATGCATAATACCTTGTGACTTTTTATCATGTGTACCTACTGTACACGTAGAATGAGCGGAGCATCATCTAGGTCTATTTTTACACGCCTTTCTTTATATTAATACAGTATAGGAAATGCGTGAGGGACTTGTTCATTATGTAAGCTCTTGAAGTTGATGTTATATCTTCTGCGCTATCTTTAACAATAGTTTGAAGTTGATGCCAGTTTTTACCACTGTCTGGTTCCGCGATCATAACTCTGACGAGCTAAACGACACCAAATAGATTGCATTTGTTTTTATTTTATATGTTTGTGAATAAAGTTATCACTTTCAGTCAAATCTACATTGCATTCGAGTTGTTTTACATGTAACAGTGAGTCGTCATTGTGATGAGCGAGTGGTGCGAAACGACTCTATCCAAACAATACGAGTTTCACGCGTGATGCTCTTCCTGCCCAGGTTTATGAGGCCATCTGATTTCATGGTGTCAATGCGGCACCGCTAACACAGACGTGAATTCACATCGGAACAAATTGGAAACTGTACGGAATCATGATCATTCGAGATTTTTGACAACTGGCTGAATGTCTAAGTTGCTCTGACTTACCCGACCCGACTTCTCAATTACAAGATCCTCAGGAACATTACTCGACTAAGCAAAAAAAATCTTCATTTTATATCGGCAGATAAGCTAACCTTCTCCAGACTATACCGAATGCATAATAAATATATATCTACCAAGGTGTTCCACATAGCATAGCGGAGCAAACTAAATGTCCCTTAATTCAATTCAGTGTAGACTATTATGTCTGCCATGCATACAAAAGCAATAAAAATACACCATGGTCAATGATATGCATCGTTGCGCGCACGTTCAAGAATTCCAAGATCCGATTGTTTTTGGTTCGCGATGCAACGACAAGAATCGCGACTATTCAACTGCCACCGTTTAGGGCTTAAGAAGGAGGCATATTTTTTATTCAACCAGGATAAATTCTATATTCAGTTACAAATTACCTACTGAGAATACTTAGAAATAAATCACAGGCTAGAAATAAAACATGTTATCTTGATGACATTGTTGCCTGTTGTACCCAGTGCGTCCGCCGAGATTCCAGCAGCCGCCAGGCGTTATTTAAGTAGCTTGTAAATATGCCAGCAATCTGAAGGATCTCTGACATTACTGTGTTGCGTTCCACGTGCTTAAGTGTATAATTTGCGATTTGTAGCAATTTCTTCTTATTACGGCACACAGAAAGGAATAACTTCATAAAATTAAAAATAGAACATTTTTTTTTTGACATTAATTAGACAACATTTTTTTATTGGGCCTTGGTCGAGACTCGTTTAGATGGAATGTTCAACGAGTTACGAGAGTCGAGATTGAGACCCTTTAATGTCGGAGAAACGAAGTAAACCTATATACCATTGTTGGGCGTGCATGTATAATCACCGTTTTTACCGAATTCAATTAAAAGTGACCCACTGGCGAAGACGCGCGAACAGAACAAAACATTCTGCTTGGTACTTCTCGGACAAAACAGACAGCATAACAAGTCCAAAACTTTGTCACAATGGTGCTTAGCTACTAACGAAATCGAGGGCAGATGAAATGGAAACACACGCTAAGAAAGGTCCATTTTAAACGCCAATTATCTAACTGTAACTGCAATAAGTGTTTTCTTATAATTTGTATGCATCGTATAAGTAACTACCGAAAAGTTTGCAACTATTCAAGTGCAATGCTAACGCTACTTAAATAGCTAGAAATTGAGGTGACGATGCCTTTTATAATGTTAGAAATTTGGTCAGACTTAAGTGGCGTATCGTTGTGATTTTTTATTTTTATCTTAACCGTCTAATTACTTGTTTACTCAAAGTAAAGCTTTTTTTAATTATTTAATTGTCTGGGCATTAGAGCGAGGAGTAGCGTGAAGTGTCTGGAATACTTGGTTTTTTTTTTGCCATAGTCGGCAGTCGCACTGATGCAATGGCGCCGTCTTTAGATGAAATGGTTTTAGGTCTGCTAACAAGATGTATACTTGAATGTTTCATTCGTTGAACATTGTAAAATCTAGCGAGGGGTCAGCACTTGACAGTTGGTATTTGAGCAGTTGTTTCCGTTATGTGTGCACAATTACTGAATGCGACCGCTGAGATTCGTGCCCTTTGTTGACCCTGCGTAACATACCGATGGTCTACTTGCAGACAAACGGCACATACACATTCCTTTTTTACTACCTAAATCTATATATATAAAAATGAATCCCTATTTCCCTTGGTCACGGGCATCACGCGTGAACGGCTGGACCGATTTCGCTTATTATTTTTTTGTTGTGTTTATTGGTAGGTAGGGTAGGGCAGGTAGGTCTATATGGTAGATGAATGTTTGGTGTTTTTATGGCAAAACAAAGTTTGCCGGGACACTATTTCCCTTGGTCACGGCATCACGCGTGAACGGCTGGACCGATTTCGCTTATTCTTTTTTTGTTGTGTTCATTGGTAGGTAGGGTAGGGCAGGTAGGTCTGTAGGGTAGATGAATGTTTGGTGTTTTTATGGCAAAACAAAGTTTTCCGGGACACTATTTCCCTTGGTCACGGCATCACGCGTGAACGGCTGGACCGATTTCCCTTATTCTTTTTTTGTTGTGTTTTTTTATTGTTAGGAGAAGTATCTTATGAAAAAAAAACAAATTGATTGGTAGGTAGGGTGGTATGTATGTAGGGTAGGTATTGTAGGTAGGGTAGGGTAGGCATTTGACGGGAGCGAAGCCGTGGTCACAGCTACACTCTTTGCGCTGTAGCATGGTGCGGGTGACAGTTTCAATAACATTTTTTACGCATATACGTATACCTACGCATTTTTTGTAGTTTAACGTCATACCTTAGTTATACCATATATAACGTGACCATACGTCCCGTTTTGGGCGGGACAGTCCCGCTTTCAGGCTGTCGGTCCTGCTGTCCCTAGCGAGGACAAAAATGTTCCGCTATCATCGCGAACAGACTTTGGTCTATAATTACGAATAAAAATAAACAAAACGTTTGCTTAGTTAGATCTAAGAAAGCCTGTGATTAAGGCTAGTTACTAACTTATATGTACTAAGGCCCACTATGCATGAAAAATTTGACTCAGATGTAGTTGCTACCACGCGGTTAAATTGACAGGTTGTCAATTATCATACAATATTGTCAATTAAACTTTATGTAGTAACTATGAGTTCAGTTTTTTGAGGAAGTGGGCCTAAAACTTACTTAATATTAAGTGTTCCACATTGTCTAATAAACGCTATAAAATACCAAAACATTTTTTTTATTTTGCGGGTGTCCCGCTCTGATGCTAAAAATAAATGGTCACGTTAACCATATACCATAGTTGCCTGTATGATGTTAATTAAACTACAAAAAAATGCGTATACGTACCTATATGCGTAAAAAATGTTATTGAAACTGTCACCCGCACCGTGCTACAGCGCAAAGAGTATAGTGTACTTATATTTAGTCCTAAATAGTTGGGACCTATTACGGTTCCTTCCTTATACCTAGACAAAAAATAGTTTAGTGCAGTGTGTACAAAAACTCTGATAAATATCAATGATGCGAACTTACCTTCTTGATGGAAGGTGCTATGGCCTTAATCTATAGGAAAAGTAGATATAATATCTAAGTATATAGTGAGAGATTAGAGACTACCAACTTACATAGATTTTCACTTTACTATGGAAGCGAGATCTCGCCTACTAGTGATTATAAAAAAAAAACTCAATGATATTCGAGATGTTTATGAAATATTTTTCAATTTACTTACAGTTGACATTATAGATACTAATATCTAGCTGTTAATGACCAATAAACCTGAATCAAGCTTTTCTTATTAAAAGCCAAGAATTATAAAGTTATAGCTGCAGCTTTTAAATAAAGGTTAAAGGCCTATTGCAAGACCTATGTAGATTTGAATGTAAGCTATGTGCGGGCGCCATCACTATCGCGGAATAGCAACGGGCATCGCCAATAAAACGAATAACCGTTTAAGGTTGTGCAACTAGAAGACACGCAGTGGTTACCTACCGTTCCCAAGATCTTTTATGGATAACCACTGAGATACTGAAGACACTTAAACCCCTGTGGTATTGAAAAGCCACAAAACAGTAACGGACCTATCGACCGTCGTTAAGCCAATCCCAGCCATTACACGGCTAAAATCTAGTCTACAGTTTTTATACACGGAATAACATATCTAATTAATAAGATCTAAACGTTGATTCACTGTCTGCAAAAGGCAATTTAAGTGGTTAAGGTACCTAATCGAAAATGGCAAACTTTAATAAGGCTGAAGAGCCGTTATCGATTGCAAATCGGTGTTCTAAGCGATGACGAGGAGGAACCTAAATTACTTAATGTGGTAGGTGAATGTGGGTGGTGATTTTCTGTTTTGGCTGAACGAGTATCCGCAGAAGGCTCGGTCGGCGACCAATGAACGCTCAGGATACTTAGACCTAAATGCAAGTTAGCAAGCCACTGCACCCACCAGATTTATGTTAGAGGCATACATGCATCCGTGTGCAACGGTACAGCTACACTATAAATAGTACACGGACATGGAACATTCTCTATGAAATTATTTATTGATTGAATAGGACACACTTGGGACGTTGCCGATGATTTTGGTAAGATGGTTTTGATGAGTTCCGACAGTAGGTAGGTACACAAAATGACTGTGTAGCCAAACTGACCTTGAATAGTATGAAAACCGGGAAACAGGTCCGAATAAAGGTTCCGCATGTTACTAAAAAAGTGCTGAATAATGTTAATCTAAGGAACTGAGTTCAACTGAGAACTGAAGGTCGCCAAAGAAATCACAGACAACATTGAAAAGTTAAAAACTTAGTAAGCGCGGTACGCAATTAATTTCTCCATTTCAAATAGATAGTAAAAACACAATTGTGCCAAAATAGGAGCCCTGTTGAACTCCAGAGAGTACCTACGTGAATAGATGTAGGATATGTCTAATATGCCTGGGCATACAAAGATAATTAAAGAGGAAGGTTAATGAAAATGTAGCGATTCAAAAGTCTAGTCAGAATGATGATGGGTTGATAGGACAAAAAAGAATAGACAGAAGGACGAAAAAAGAAAACTTCACCTACCTGTAAATCTTACGAAACATTCTATTATTAATTAAATAAGGATAAAGTAAGCTACTTCATTTGTCTAAGAAGTAAGCTAGACTTAGTAAATAATATTGTCTACTATGCCGTCGTGGCTCCGCAGAAAAGGCCCGCGGCGATCGTTCACTTTGGTCGGGACCTTATCCGCCGGTCAGCACATTATGTTTCCCATTCTGTGTCCGCTAATGACTAGGCACTATTGATAGCCAAATTGTAGCCTATTATTATCTATTATTAGTTTTACTATTCCACAACTTATCATAAGATCGTTACCTTTATTCATTTTAAATCAAACTCTGCAGTCTTAAGAGGTATCTAATTTATTTTATCTTTCAGAAACTAATAAGATGTATTTAAGGTAAGCATCGATATATAAAAACGTGGACCTAGGGCATTGGCTTCAGGAAAATAGACGGTGTCGCGCACGATTTCGTAAAATTGAATAACTGGAAAAGCCTTTGTGGTACTGTCGCGAGTCGAAATGTTAGTCAAGTCCTTGTATCTAATTTGAAAAAATCCCAGGTCGTTTTGGGACACCTATTGTTAAAGGTATCAGCCGCGGTGCAACGTGCAATTACTTACTTTAAGGTTGAACTAGTCGACGGCAAGAACTATTTTGTGCGCGGGGTTAAAATGCATGCTATCTTATCCGACAACGCGTGCGAAAGAAATAGATGCTGTGATGAGCAGTAAGAAGTATTTCGTGTACGAATTAGCACTTTTGCAAGTTTGTAGCGAAATGGATGATGATTTAGGACGAAAACGAGCTCGCGATTTTTTATAAACAGACCTTTGGGAGTCTAGATATCATGAAAAAACTACTTAATGTATATTTTCATAATAAAATTATTTGCATTGTTGAATTACTAATCTATCCCTGTATGGAGGCCGTTTTGCAATTTTCCTTCTTCTTATGGTATTTATTGCCGCCCAAAGATGCGTTATAATTAGTGTCGATGTATGGAATTTTCGGCGCTCATAACTTTCAAATATATAATTTTTTTAAATTTTTGTTTCCATACAGGACTAAATAATGATGAGACAAATTGTTTTTTTTTTTATTTTGAACGTACATCGTCAAACAGTGGAGTAATCTCTAGACTACGTTTGTATGGCAGAATTTTCGACTAGTGTAACCTTAAGTGTTTGTAACTATTCTTAAAATTCAGAATAATTTGACCGACTTCTGTGACATTTAGCACACATGAGAAATGAAAACTTAAGTGAGTATGTAGCCGAGTTAGAGCAGTTTTGTTAACTAGACAGTACACTAGTCAATGACTTAGCACATTTGAAGAACGCTACTGGCACTTCTAATTTAAATATTACGACAAATGTTATCGACAGATCTAAAATGAAATTATCAGCTAATTAACGTGACGTGCAGTCAAACACGTTCAGTGAAAGTAGTTTCACACTTGGCCCATTTAGCGGGTCACTGTCACAAAACAAGAGCAAAACGATCATACGTTTCGGCGCGACATTTTTCTCGTTAGACCATAGAGATCGGCTACTTCCCATTTGGTAAACTTCCCATTTCGTAAACCTCAAACTGTACCTACTAAAAAGTTGCGTTTGGTAAACATTTCGTTACTTAATACATTTAATCCCATTTGGTAAACTTTGTTAGTATTATTATTTTTGTACGGTACAGTCAGTGTCAAATTAGTATTAAATTAGAGATGTATATATTTTTAAATGCTTCAGTCTTGAGATAGTATCTCGACCATCAAAAAGAATGGCTGATCAAGAAGAAGTAAAAAAAACGTATTAAAGTCTGTAAAAATACCACGATGCTACTAAAAATACCACGTGCTTTTCCCGCAAAAGAAGCACCGAGCGGGTTCTCAGGTAGGGATTTATTGTCCTTACCATCGTTTTAAACAAAAGGTGTGAATGAGATAGACATAAGTAAGTATACGTAAATTATATCTATTACCGGGTTTAACTTATCAGTTCACTCGTTTTATGCATAGTGCAAGGTCGTTGCAATGTCGGGTGAGGGATCTTCTAGTGGTGCAGTGAATTTAAAAATTATTAATAGTACACGAGGCGGTGAAATTTTATTACGCGCTGGGCATCAATATTATAAACAGAAAAATAATAAGGACTCAAGTTGGTGGCGCTGTGTTAATAGAAAAGATGGATGTTCAGCAAGTGTAACTTTGAATTCAAATCGAAGCCATGTATTAAGAGAAAATGCTCACTGCAGTTCTTGTATTCCGAATTTTGAAAAAAATGAAGTGAAAGTAGCCATCGAAAAATGTAAACAAACTATATGTGAAGATCTGAAGCCGATTCCAGCTACATACAGGAAATGTACTAAAAAGCTGAAAGATAATGGTTATGAAATTATTAAAGAATTACCAAATTTTGACAAAGTTAAAAGCAGTTTGTATAGACACAGAAATAGACAACTAGGAATCACAAAATCTCAGCACTCTAACTCTACAGAAATCGTGATTCCTGACCGTTTTAAAGACAATTTATTGTTTGATGAGATTGACGGTGAAAATAGAATGATTGTGTTTGGTTCAAAGAGTGCAATTGCACATTTAAATGACGTCCGTCACTACTTTGCGGACGGAACGTTCAAATGTTGTGCAAAGCCGTTTCTTCAACTATACGTTGTACACGGAGACATAGGAAGTACAGAAACTGGGACAAATATTGTACCATTTTTTTATGCAGTGTTGACAAACAAAGAAGAAACTACATATGAAAGACTGTTTTACAAACTAAAATTTCATTTACCAGAGTGGACAGCCGATATTATTACCTTGGATTTCGAAAAAGCTCCAATAAATGCAATTAAAAAGACATTTCCAAACATAATTGTTAAGGGGTGTTTTGTTCACTTTGGCAGAGCGCTATTAAGAAAGGCAAAATCTCTTGGCTTATTACAACATGAAGAATCTCACTATCACGTCAAACTATGTATGGCTCTGGCACATTTACCAAAAGAAGACATAAACGATGGATGGCTATACGTTATGAGTCAAAGGTAAATTAATTTTGTAGTATTGAAATGAACGCGTTTAGTTCTGGATATTTCTTCTACCGCCATTTTCTACAGCCATTTTTATGCGTTAGAAACTAGGTAATATATGGTTTTTCGTATCATAATCTTCAACGAATTAATTCTGTTACAGTTTTGAAGAAAAAGCTATAACTGAATTAAATGATTACTTTGTGGATCAGTGGTTGGAAAATGAAGATATGATGAATATTTGGTGCTGCTACGCACAAAGACACCGCACTACAAACCTCATGGAATCTTGGAATTGGAGTTTCAATAGTGAAATTGGAAAAAGGCCATCAATTCTTTTATTTTTCGAAACGATATCAGGCAATATTAAACATTATGAAAATCTTCTGAAAAGGTACATATTTTTGTTTCAATGACCTGTATTTTTAGGCGACACATATGATAAAAATTATACATTATTACTTTAATTAATCATAACAATTTTTTACAGCTTTTATAATAATGGAGAAAGTATATCAAAACGAAGAAAAAAATCTATCCAAAATGATATACGAATTAACAATATTCTCGGCGATTACAAAAGTGGAAAAATATCATTGGAAAATTGTTTGAACGAATTATCAAGAATTGCTTGTATCACTTTATAATTTATTTATTGATTTTTAACTTTGTAGTGTAGGTAGTAAATTTTTTATGTTAATATTCCAAATCTGTGATTATATTTTATAGTTGATTTTGTGTGTAATTTTTAATGTTAATGTACCAAATCTGTGATTATTATTTGTTTTTATATTTAAAAGTTGATTTTGCATGTATTTTTTATGTTATTGTACCAAATCTGTGATTATTATTTGTTTTTATATTTAAAAGTTGATTTTGCATGTATTTTTTATGTTATTGTACCAAATCTGTGATTATTATTTGTTTTTATATTTAAAAGTTGATTTTGCATGTATTTTTTATGTTATTGTACCAAATATGTGATTATTATTTGTTTTTATATTTAAAAGTTGATTTTGCATGTATTTTTTATGTTATTGTACCAAATCTGTGACTGTTTATTTTTATATTTTATAAGTAGTTGATTTCGTATGTATTTTTTTATGTTAATGTACATTAACATAAAAAGATAGTACCAAATCTGTGATTATTGTTTTTTTATATAAGTTGATTTCGCATCTAGATTGACTTATGTTATTAAAAAAATAAAACTTGTCATCGAAATAGTCAAATCGAACTGTGATTTTTCTTAAATTTTTTGAAAGTTATTTGTACACCCCACTTTTTATTTCTGTTTTTAAATATCAATATGTGTAAATGGCATACGTACACATAATCCGACTATTGTACCTGTGATTAAAAATATTTAACAAAATAAATGACAATGTTATCATTAGTTTCGTTTTTCTTTTTTTACTTGACTGTACCCATTTCATCTGAAAGTTTACCAAATGGGATATAACACAAAAAAATATTGAAATGTTTTCGAAATGGGACTAAATGTATGAAATGTATAATGTTTACCAAACGCAACTTTTTAGTAGGTACAGTTTGAGGTTTACGAAATGGGAAGTTTACCAAATGGGAAGTAGCCTAGAGATCTAATAAAAATTTTTTTGCAAAAAAATACTACCGACTTCCAAATGAAAAACTACAAAGTGAAAAATAACTTTATTTTTGGAAGTCGGTGTCTTTCGTAGTTACCAATTATTTGCGATATGGACACCGACTTCCAAAAATAAAGTTATTTCACTTTGTTGTTTTTGATTTGGAAGTCGGTAGTATTTTTTTGCAAAAAAGTTTTTATTTTTCCCTTTTTAGTTTTACCTACTTAATAGGCAAGTTGTTTAGTAAGTACCTATTACGCCAGAACAGATTACCCGAAAAACACGAAACTTGAGCATAACCGGTGAAATTAGAGTTCTGCGTACCCCTTTCAGTATACTGGCGTGATGTTATGTTATGAAATGGTATAAACAATAAACAGACATGCGATTGCAGCAATCCCGAATGATTTGTCGTTTCGAAGAGTTCTGTTGTATATCTCCGAAGTTCTTCATTAGATCTTCAACAAATTATAATGGGACCAATTTCAAAACATGTTCTTTCAAACAAAAAAAGAATTTTCAAAATTGGTCCACAATTGGCGGAGATATCGGTGAACATACATAAAAAAAAAAAAAAACAAGAAGTCGAACATAGAACCTCCTCCTTTTTGGTAAGTTGGTTAAAAAGCTCGTTTCATGGAGGATTACATCGAATGTGGCGGAGAGTTTAATAGAGCGGTATCACGTCGCGCGTCGGGTCGTCGTCGGGGTTGTCGTCGCGAGTTCGCGACTCACACGCTACCGTTATTGCATGCTAATGCCGACCGCGAATTGTTCCACCGATGTAATGACATGCACACTATGGAACCGCGCCTGCTCACCCAGTGAAGACACGTATAGCGTTACCATGCCATAACGATACGCCAAAATTGATTGACCGGTAAAAATTGCTCTGGCAAAATTTTTGATGAGTGTTTTCGGTGTTTCCGCTATTGAATGTGTTATAGAATGGATTAAATGTTTTGCGGCTAAACCAAATTATACTGTACCGGTACAAATTTTGTAGACCACGAAATAAACAGTAAAATAAAGTTAGGTACAGGTATATGTTTGCCATGAATATTATCAAATAAATTTTGTTGGTATATAATAATATGTTGTGAACCAACTGAATAATACGGCATTATTCATAAAGCCCAGAAAATTTGAAAAATGCCCATTTAAATTGACCAGGCTTTCTGAATAATGCCCATCTAGTTTAAAAAAAAAAAAATGTTAGACATGTAAAAGCGTTTGTACAAACCAACTTACAGAAATAAAATCATTTATCATTTATCATTTATCATCACCAGGGCCAGGTAATAAAAATATGTGTTTTTTTATTATTTTAATGTTGACATTGATTTTAATAGATATAGATTAGGTAAGTACGATTACTATCTAATTAACAAAGCTGACGGGGCTCTTATTTCTGTCTGCAGGGTCTAAAGCAACCTAACATGAAGGAGATGAGTTCGCTCGCTTTGCTCGCACACTTCATCTCCGTAACATATCCGTGTCGGGGTGACCTAAAACCTCCCGAGCTCGCTTCGCTCGCTCTTGGACTAATTCATTGACCATAATTATCGAATTGTCCAACCGTTACGTTGCAATATTCATAATGATCAGACAATGTGATAAATATAGAAGTTTAAATCAGTATTCATTACATTGCCCGATTCGACTTGACCTGATTCATAATGCCTGGGCATTATATGCACTGATTATTAACTTGGTCCATGACATATTATTTGTAAATAGTTAGGTAAATGCAGATATTAAATTGAAATACTTAAATAATATAAAACCGAGCCAAACTCACATTAACCATTAAAGTCTTTAAGAGGCAACTTATTATGACCAAACAAAAGTTTTAGTCGCTTTAAATAAATATTGGATCTTCTCTATTCAATTCTACAAACTATAGGTAGTGCAGAGCAAACCCACCTTAAAAAAAACCGGCCAAGTGCGAGTCGGACTCGCGCACGAAGGGTTCCGTACTTGGTAAATTGCGGTTTACGATTTATGACGTATTAAAAAAACTACTGACTAGATCTCGTTCAAACCAATTTTCGGTGGAAGTTTACATGGTAATGTACATCATATATTTTTTTAGTTTTATAATTCTTGAATATCATTTTTGAAGACCTATCCATAGACCCCACACGTAGCTAAGAGTTTGATGAAAAAAAAAAATAGTTTCAGTTTCAAGTATGGGAACCCCCAAAGTTTGTTGTTTTTTTTCTATTTTTGTGTGAAAATCTTAATGCGATTCACAGAATACATCTACTTACCAAGTTTCAACAGCATAGTTCTTATAGTTTCGGGAAAAAGTGGCTGTGACATACGGACGGACAGACAGACATGACGAATCTATAAGGGTTTCCGTTTTTTGCCATTTGGCTACGGAACCCTAATAAAAAATAAAATAAAAATCGGGCAGAGTAAATGTGATGTAAATCACAGCTAGTTGGCGCATCGTTTTTGCCATAGTTTGCACTGGACACGGGTAATCTATCATAATGCAAGTTGGCGAGCAGCGAGCATTAGCTGGAGCCGAGCTGACGGTATCGGTGATTTGGCTGAACGCGGTCGGTCAGCCCGCGGCGATTGTCTCTTGTTATCGTACAGCACTTTGTTGCTATTCGGAGTCGAGTGGAAGCCAGCTCTTTTGCCTAACTTTCTGTACCATACCTGCCTAACAATCAGAAAATAGAAGAATTCAATTCGTTACGAGTCATCTGTCATTGTCCGCGGCCTAGATACAATTGCTCAAAGATTTTGGCAACTATCAATCGAATCAGTCCACGTCATGTAAACAATGGAAATAAATAATGTAGATTGCCGATTACAGAGGCATAATCAGAAATAGACGAGTACTAAAATATTGTGCTGTTAGGTACCAATTGCTCTGCTGTGCAGTTAATCTCGGAGATAGTGAGATAAGCCATGCAGATGGGCCACGTTCCCGCTGCAACTGCGATCGTTGACATAGATAACATTAGACGAACGTTTCCGCCAGGTTTGAATATGTCCCACCACACTGGGATACTGGGTAATTATGTACGATGTTGCTCCACCGTTACGAAAAACCCTTTGCATTTCTAGCCGTGTATAATAAGGTATGGTTGTGTAGTCTCGTTCGTTAGCTCCACAAAGAATATCGACAAGGGTTATCACAAGTTCATCTTCGCTGACGTGAATTACATGAATGCCGTTAAGTTGATGGCTGCAACAATGTGGGAAAAGTGTGAAACATCGATGGTTTGCGGTAAGTGAATATTGTTGTAGCCGTATGAGCTGGATCGAAGCGATTGTTGCGTAAACTTGTGTATGCGACATAATAGTCTCATAACTCGACACGCAGCTGCGTCCTTATTGCCTCTACCGTACCTTTTTTGTTGTTGATGGTGTGATTTATTTAGATTGGAAGTTGTATCAACTCTATCAACCTCAAAGATGAAAACACTAAAAGTATCTATATAATGTAACGCAGCTAAATAAGGCCGTCTCTGAATGGAGTAGGTATTTGAATTTAAGAACGTGTGAAACCATACTTTAGTGACAACACTGACGGTTTTCAGAATAAAACAAGGTTTGAATTTAGAAACCAGAGCAAAACTGTAACTGCTAATGGTACTGAAAATAGATCATCGCTGGTCCATAATACCATAGATTTTCAAAACGATCAGTTCTGGTTCAATTCTGTGTCGCGTGCATCTAAACGCCACGGTGCGATTCGACAAATAAGGTGTTTTCTTTTTTTCGTCGTGATTTCGTTCTCTGAAATTGAAATTATTTATGGTGACAATGTTAACTAAAGTCGAACGCACGCGACGAAAACTTTCAATGTCGGTTAAGAATGATTTAAGGAGAAATAAATATGTGATGCTATTTAATTACTATAGGTAACTATTTAAACTGTAGATACAGGTACTTAAAATAATTATTTTGGTGATAAATGTAATTAACTAATGTAGGCACAACATGTCAACACCACAGACAATAAATCTAAATAGATTTCACAAACAATTTAAAAACAAATTTACTTACCAATGTAGGAAAACATTTCCAATGTCTCGGCAAAATTTTTCTATACATTCTTTACAGTTCAATAAGGCATAAAATTATTTTTGCTAGATTTCGGTGGAATTCCGGTGCCGACAATGCTAAATGAGAAGCTCAGATTACGATCATTTGTCGTAACTTTAGTCCGTTTTTTGGCACGCGAAGTACGTCATCTAGTTAGATTTATGTCTGTGGGTTAACACATTATTTTATTTATTTATTATATTCTTTATTGTACACCACAAAAAAAAAATTCATACACAACAAATATTTTCAAACAAAGTGTACAATGGGCGGTCTTATCGCACAGGACAATCTCTTACAGAAAAGAAGTTTGAAGGGAGTTTTTTTCGGGATTTTGTCGAGTGAAGTTCAGTGGCTGTTAATATTATTTGCAAATTGATTCCTAGTGGATATTGTGATATATTATTGGTGTAGTTTTGTGTCTCAACTGTCTACGCAACTGGACAATTTGTGAAATCATTGACAGAAGCGATCTCGGGATAGTGGAGCGGAGTATTTTATTGTAGTATTGACTGCCTCTGCAAAGCTTACTGGGAAGACTGACTCGATACAACTTGCTGCCAAATACTCCAAAAAACATTAGAATCTGTTACATCCGCATTCTAATGCATACTAAAGAATATCAGAGCGAAATAATAAAATGGCTAAAAGGTCCTAGCAACCAGGCCATTATAACTTATATTTAAAAAAAATGCAGTTTGAAGCGAATTAGTGTGATAACCCGCGAGGTTATAAACTAAATAATACGCGTTGCTTGTGATATTATAAGTCTTAAGACAACTGATAGCTGTGTTCCCTATTTTAAATCGTTAAAAATTTTAACTCTGCCTTGTTTATATATAATGGAAACGGCTTTGTTTGTAAAATCTAATCCTCATTTATTTAAAAAACTATCAGAAGTCAGAAAAAATCCAACACGGACTCAATACATCAATCAACTATGTCAAGTAAAATGTAAAACCGCACTTATGAAAAAAAGTTTTTTTGGTATTGCCCCACTCATATATAATATAGTACCAAATATTATAAAAAATATGACAACATTAAAATTTAAAAGGGCGCTTAAAGAACTGTTGATTATGAAAACGTATTACACGATTGACGATTTTCTTAATGATTATTCGCTAACTGATTGACATACTGTTACTCTGATTGACATAATTATTGTGATCCTCTCATTGACTTGTTTTATTTCATTTATCATTGACATTTTTTAAATTTAATATGTATTGTAATTCCAATGATCTGACATTTAATTTTGTTATACTTGTTATTATTTGGAATTGTAAAACTTTGCATGCCCATGTAATGGTAAAATATGGAGAACTTTATTATAAAAACACCTATGTACTCTACCCATGTTTGCAAAGAAATAAATGATTTTGATTCCAAGTAGGCATTAATGGCCACATCAGAAACTATGAGGAATACCGAAAAAAACTCAAAGGAGTCATGGGGGCCATTTTGATTTAAACTAAAACTGGATTTATACTATCATTGGCTTTTTTTTAAATCAATATTCCTAGTCACGAATCGAAACCGTTGATCTTTAAAAAAAAACACATGCTATTACAGCATACGATAGTCATCATCATCTGCCTAGCCTTTTTCCCAATTTTTGTTGGGGTCGGCTTCCAGTCTTACCGGATTCAGCTGAGTACCAGTGTTTTACACGGAGCGACCGCCTATCTGACCTCCACAACCCAGTAACAGCATACGATAGTGTCGCTAATAATAATCAAATTCTGTGAAGTTCCTAATGACTTACGGTAAACTTCAAGAAGAGCTGATTTGGCCACCCACGCCAACTTGAAAAACACATGCTGTATACTGATGGATCACGAAACGTATATTTCTCGCCAAACTTCGTGGCCGCCCTGAAGTTGGCTACGATAGCTGCGTAGTAGTAAATCTCATAATAAACAAGAACAAAATCATGCTGTGCAGTCGGAGGATACGTATTCGCGACCTGGCTGACAAAAACCAGATGTATCCTTCGATTTTTTATTTATAACTATCTAGTAATTTTTTTTAGATTTATGTACATCATCATCATCATCATCATCATTTCAGCCGAAAGACGTCCACTGCTGGACATAGGCCTCCCCCAGGCGTCGCCACATTGACCGATCCCGCGCGTCTCGCATCCAGCGCCTTCCCACAACCTTAACCCAGGTCATCGGTCCACCTAGTGGGAGGCCTTCCAACGTATCGTCTTCCAGTTCGCGGTTGCCATTCCAGAACTTTTCGGCCCCATCGGCCATCCGTTCTGCGAGCAATGTGCCCTGCCCACTGCCACTTAAGTTTGGCAATTCTTCGAGCTATGTCGGTAACTTTGGTTCTCCTGCGGATATCATCATGATCATGATTTATGTACATTTAAACATATTATTGTTATATATTTTTGAAATAACCTCTTAAAACTGTTTATTTTGATACCCCACACGAAGGGTTTGGAAGAAAAAAACAATTTCGTCCCCCACCTTAAGGCGTCCATAATCCGCCATTTTTCTATTATAATGTAGCCAGTGACACTCGCTGGGTTAAGACGAATCGATTGACGTAACAATCATCAAAATCGGCCAATGCGTTTGGTGTCTAGAACGCCACATAGGAACAAACATACATACATAGTCTACATACATACATACATAGACTTATAAACTCATTACCCTCCTTCAGCAGTCGGCTAAAAACAGCACTTTTTCGTGCCTTGCGCATCGGAAAGCCAACTTCTGGGCAGCCCAGAAGTTTGTGCAGAACTTTAACTAAGTCGTAACTGTGTGTCGGACTTTTATAAACGATAATGTAGAGCTTCCCCAGAGATATGCCCACTGCCCTAACAGGCGTTGTGCAGAGGAGGTTCCGGGGTGGTCTTATAAGAGGTGACAGGGTGCTGATGGTGTTCACCGGGGTTAAAATCCCACACTCCCTTTTACCCAAAAGTCCAGGCACCATATGAAGGTTTAAAAAAAAGGTACTTTACGCGTCTCTAGCTCTACCATAGGTAATCTGCTCCTGGTTCTAAATACTATTAATATTTTTTGTTTTTCAGTGACTACCTAGTGTTGTATCGGTATCAATCTAATGAGTACATTTTTACAACTATTTCAATTCAAATTATGTCTAAATGGAGTGTGATAAAATGAGAATACACATTAAAAGTAGGTTATACGTTGTACTGGTACGTACAAATCGACATGACAGGCGATTTTAAAAATTTTGAAAATTTATTCTCGGATAGAGTTTAGCGCAGCACTATGTAAGTCGGGATGAAAGAAGTAGTAATAATTACCAATTAATGAAAATTTTCGTGTTCCCACTGCTGAGACACAGGCCTCCTCTCTGTGAGAGAGGGAATGGGCCGTAATCCTAGGACATACCGGTTTCCTCACGATGTTTTCCTACACCGTTTTGAGAGCAGTGGTGATGACTATTCTACCACTGGGCCACCACTACTCTACCACTGGGCCACCACTACTCTACCACTGGGCCACCACTACTCTACCACTGGGCCACCACTACTCTACCACTGGGCCACCACTACTCTACCACTGGGCCACCACTGCTATACCACTGGGCCACCACTGCTATACCACTGGGCCACCACTACTCTACCACTGGGCCACCACTACTCTACCACTGGGCCACCACTACTCTACCACTGGGCCACCACTACTCTACCACTGGGCCACCACTACTCTACCACTGGGCCACCACTACTCTACCACTGGGCCACCACTACTCTACCACTGGGCCACCACTACTCTACCACTGGGCCACCACTACTCTACCACTGGGCCACCACTACTCTACCACTGGGCCACCACTACTCTACCACTGGGCCACCACTACTCTACCACTGGGCCACCACTACTCTACCACTGGGCCACCACTACTCTACCACTGGGCCACCACTACTCTACCACTGGGCCACCACTACTCTACCACTGGGCCACCACTACTCTACCACTGGGCCACCACTACTCTACCACTGGGCCACCACTACTCTACCACTGGGCCACCACTACTCTACCACTGGGCCACCACTGCTATACCACCAGAGATGTACAAAATGGTTTTAAAAAAGCATTTAAATACAAAATGCAAAATACTTTTAAGATTTACTATTTCAAATGCAAAATACCAAATAGTTTTGCGTTTTGTATTTCAAATGCAAAATGCAAAATAGGTATTTTCAAAATACTTTTTCAAAATAAAATATCTTTTGACCAAATCTCAGATTTTTTAATTTATTTATGTATTTATCATGAGAAATAGAGACACAATGCCAAGCCGAACAAAAACGTCTAATCACATGGCACCTTATGCATGACATTTCGGTCAAATTTATCAGTACGCGTATCAATAAATTCTGTTATGTTATTAATAATAATAATACTCACTTAAAATAATGTAAAAAACTAGACTAACGAAAAGAGAGCCATGGCTCCATTTTATGAGTTGTGTGGCCATTTATTTCGGTTGATTGTGAATCTACGTATAGTTCTTATTTTATCATTATAACACTTTTCTTTTATTAATAACTGGACTGTTATTGTTAAAAGTGAAAAAAATACATTAATTTTTATTTATTACGCTTTTTAACAATACCATTTGTTCAAAAACATCATCACTCATTTTTCTTCTGTGAAGTCTCATAATCATCCCACCGTACGAATCAGTACAGTAACCACTTCACCATCACCAGAAAACAATAAATCCGTGAAATCGAATCGTCGGCGTCAGCGGCTTTGCGTTTCATAGCCATAGATAATGTTAGACACTAGTCAGACATAAGGCGCGCACTCTGACAAAAGAAGAAATTAAAAAAAAACCCGACTGCTTAAAAAGCGAACTAAAAAGACGTAAATAAGAAAAAAATCATGATGTGCAGTCGGAAGATACATCTAGTTTTGGTCAGCCAGCTCGCGAATATGTATCCCGCGACTGCATAGCTTGTTTTTTTTCTTATTTACGTCTATTTAGTTAGCTTTTTAAGCAGTCGGGTTTTTGATTTTTTAGTTAACATTTTTTCGAATCGCCTCTTAAAATCCTTTATTTTGATATCCCACACGACGGGATTGGAAGAAAAAAAAAATTGGGCCCCCACAATATGCCGCCATTTTTCAATTTTAAGTCGAATCGATTAACGTACGAATCATCAAAATCGGCAAACGCATTTGGTCTCTGGAACGCCACATAGGAACAAACATACATACATAAATAGACTGATAAAAACATTACCCTCCTTCGGCAGTCGGGTAAAAAGGGCGCGCATGGCTAGCAGGCACCTCTATCGGTCAAATTCGGCAATACGAGCGTCAATCGTTCATTTCATTTTGTTTGACTGGTAATGTTGGCTAAACTTAATCACAAAGTATTTTGCATTTTGAAATGAATATTAAAATGCAAAATACATCTCGAAAGGTATTTCAAATAAAATACAAAATGGTTTTTACTAAAAGGCATTTAAATGCAAAATACAAAATAGGTATTTTGCATTTTGTATTTGCATTTTAAATAGAAGTATTTCAAATAAATCGCATCTCTGTATACCACTGGGCCACCACTACTCTACCACTGGGCCACCACTACTCTACCACTGGGCCACCACTGCTATACCACTGGGCCACCACTACTCTACCACTGGGCCACCACTGCTATACCACTGGGCCTCCACTACTCTACCACTGGGCCACCACTACTCTACTACTGCTATACCACTGGGCCTCCACTACTCTACCACTGGGCCACCACTACTCTACCACTGGGCCACCACTGCTCTACCACTGGGCAACCACTGTTCTACCACTGGGCCACCACTACTCTACCACTGGGCCTCCACTACTCTACCACTGGGCAACCACTGTTCTACCACTGGGCCACCACTACTCTACCACTGGGCCTCCACTACTCTACCACTGGGCCACCACTACTCTACCACTGGGCCTCCACTGCTCTACCACTGGGCAACCACTGTTCTACCATTGGGCCACCACTAACTATACCACTGTGCCACTGTGTGTGCAATTATATTTTATTTTGTTACCCACGTCCGTGTGTCGCTGCGGGGTGCCAACTGAAAACCAGCGCTGGATGTCTGACGCCCAGCAAATGCTGAGTTGGTAACCCTTTCGGTATGGGCACGTTCAGCGCAATTTGTCTTTGCATTTCTTTTTTGTCTTTTACTCCATGTTTGTTGCTGTTGTGTTGTGCCTGTGTCGAATAAATATATTTCTATTCTATTCTACTCTACCACTGGGCAACCACTGGGCCACCACTACTCACCTCTGGGCCACCACTGCTCTAAGATGAAGAACTAAGATAAGGAAGCGCAATGAAATTTCGCTTCCTTCTAATCCGGTTTCTGCCTTCATAACAGTAACACCCCTATTTCTCCAATTATGTTAAAGTCTCGTGTAATATGGGTGAGCCTATGGCCTACTGTTCTTAAATAATTCCTACACTAGCTTCTGCTAGCGATTTCACCCGCGTGAAAAGTGTTTTATCATCCCAAGGGAACATTATACCGGTATAAAAATTAGTCATTGTGCTATTCCAGACTATAATTATCTCTGTGCCAAATTTCAACTAGATCCGTTAAGCCGTTCTGTATGGCGTGATTAAGTAACAAACATACATCATAAATTTCGCATTCATAATATTAGTAAGATTAAAGACTAATAGTGAGTAGCAGCATCAGCACAGCAAGTAGATTTGCCATTGCCAAACATTGTGCATAAACTGGAGATGTGTCTAATCAGAGATGGGGTAACAGTCAGACCAACAAGCCGGTGAAAAGAAAAATAAGGTAAGTTTCTTATTTTGTTCACTTCTCTCCCGAGCCTGACCAGCCTGCAGACTGAAGTACAGACCTGCTTTTTAGGGTTCCGTACCCAAAGGGTAAAAACGAGACCCTATTACTAAGATTCCACTGTCCGTTTGTCTGTCTGTCACCGGGCTGTATCTCATGAACCGTGATAGCTAGACAGTTGAACTTTTCACAGATGATTGTTATAGCGGCAACAGAAATACTCTGTTGCCGCTATAACAACCAAAAATTAAAAACAGAATAAAATAAATATTTAAGTGGGACTGCCATACAAAAAACATGTTTTTTTTTGCCGTTGTTTGCGATAATGGTACGGAACTATTCGTTTGCGAGTTCAACTCGCACTTGGCCGATTTTTAAGTACTCTTCTCTCCTAGTGCTAGCCATTGTAAGGCAGTTGATTATTATGTTAACTATACTAATATTATAAAGAGGAACTATTTGTATTTTTGTATGTAATGAATAAACTTAAAAACTACTGGACCGGTTTCAAAAATTCTTTCACCGTAGGAAAGCTACACTATCCCCGGGTGACATAGGCTACTTTTTACCCGACTGCCGAAGGAGGGTAATGTGTTTATCAGTCTATGTATGTATGTAAGTATGTATGTTTGTTCCTATATGGGGTTCCAGAGACCAAACGCGTTGGCCGATTTTGATGATTCATACGTCAATCGATGCGTCTTAACCCTGCGAGTGTCAATAGGCTACATTAAAATTGGACAATAGAAAAATGGCGGATTTTGGGTGCCATATTGTGGGGCCCAATATTTTTTTTCTTCCAAACCCATCGTTTGGGGTATCAAAATAAAGGGTTTTAAGAGGTTATTTCAAAAATATATAATACTTATATGTTTAAATGTTAGATACATTTAAACATATAAGTGTTATATATTTTTTAAACATTTGTGTTATAGATTCGAAAAAAACTTAACTAAAAACTTAAAAATAAAAAAAGTTAAATCAAAAATCCCGACTGCTTCAAAAGCGAACTAAAAAGTCGTAAACAAGGAAAAAAACATGCTGTGCAGGCGGAGGATACACAAGATTTTGGTCAGCCAGCCCGCGAATATGTATCCTCCGACTGCACAGCATGATTTTTTCCTTGATTACGACTTTTTAGTTCGCTTTTGAAGCAGTTGGGTTTTTTGATTTTTTTATTTAACTTTTTTTTTATCCCTGTATTCCCACGAGAACGGGAACTACGCGGGTGACACCGCGAGGCGTCTGCTAGTGTTAAATAAACCTCTATCTATGTATAACCGACTTCCTCGGTCCTCCTACCCCTATATCCCTATTTTTCCTACTTGCATTTCTATCAGCTCTCTCTGTGTAAATCATCCTAGACGTTTAATTCTTGACACAAATTCATTTATGTTATCTGTGGATGTTATAGACATCAAATTTTATTGCGGTATCAATAAAAATTTGAATGAAAGACCATTGACCAGCTGAATGTATGATATGAATCATTGGTGCGCGCTAGCTAGAGCATACGATGGGCGACACGCACACATCACCTCGGTTTATTGTAACTTTATGCGCTTCAGAGTTATTTTCATAAAATCTGAAGAAGATCCGCTATACTTGTTGCGGTTTACCCCGCCGAGAAAGAGGGGTGTTATAAGTTTTACGTGTGTTGCTTTGTATCTGTGTGTCTGTCTGTGGCATCATAGCGCCTAAACGGATGAACCGATTTTGATTTAGTTTTTTTGTTTGAAAGGTGATTTTGTCGAGAGTGTTCTAAGCTATGTTTGAACAAGTAAAATTTCAAAATTTCAAAACCCCCGACACATTTATCTTGCGAAAACACCCCAATTTAAACAGTAAAACACCCATAACATTTGAACGGCTGAACCGATTTTATTCAAACATAGCTAAGAACACTCTCGACAAAATTACCTTTCAAACAAAAAAAACTAAATCAAAATTGGTTCATCCGTTTAGGCTCTATGATGCCACAGACAGACACACAGATACACAGCAACACACGTGAAACTTATAACACCCCTCTTTTTCCGGCGGGGGTTAATAAAATCGGTTTAGCCGTTCCAAAGTTATGGGCGTTTTATTGTTTGATTCGGGGTGTCTTCGCAAGATAAATGTGTCAGGGGATTTTTAAATTTTGAAATTTTACTTGTGTTTAACGGCTATGCATAGGAAACGCAATAGGGATGTTTCCTGTGTAGAAAAATGATAATTATATTTAGTCCGTCAGTGAGATTATCAAATAATATTGGACACGTATTTTTTGCTTTACCAAATAAATAAAAAAATACAAAGTAGCGCGTCTTTCAGGAGTGGGAGCTTGTGACGTCACTAAGGCAGTATAAAGTTTACTAGCGGCGTGACGTTTCACGATATTTCAAAGCGTTATATCGTCGTCCATTTATGTTTACGTGTCAAAAGAAAAAATACGTGTCCAATATTTTTTATTAATCTATAGGACGGACAAAAAACTACCCTATTGCTATAAAATTGTAGAGTAAAATAAGTAGATAGATGTAGGAAGGTCCTGATGATAAAGGAAAGCCTTAGTAAACTGAGCATCAATTCGAAGAATAACAGAATTTCAAGCATGATATCAATATTTAGTAGTTTTATAAAAAAAAAAAAAAAAAATTTCACCAGCACCATATCTCCAGCGGTGACTTTTGTTTTTTTAGTTAAGTAGAAGATATAGATATCTGCCTCTAAAATAAACCCTGCTTCTATGATAGCAGGTACAGTGCAAATAATTAGTTAAAAAATAATCTCACCTTCATTTGCATCAATTTCATCGATAGGACACACAAAAGAAATTCGAAAAATGATTCCAATCAAAAATAAATATGTACGGCAAACCATCATGTCCTGATTACGAAAGTATAGCACACATTAATTTACAATTAAATGATACCGGTATGCAAAAATATCGCGTGTAGGCTTTCGCGGTTGCGCAGGCGCCGGCGCTATGAGCGTACATGCGTTTGCGCTGCAGTGGCCACCGAGCGACTAACCATTTACCATTCCAATAACGCCGCTGAGACAAGCTACGCTTTTGGATGGGCACAGTTACTCGCGAAGTCGCGACCTCCGTGCTTGAAAGGATTTGGAGTTCAGAACAACTTTTATGAGGTGTTACTGAAAAACTGAAAAATAAACAGGTCCAGTAGAGATGCTGTAAAATACTGGCTTCTAATGATTTGATATAATGTTTTTTTGGAGATTCAACTGTTCCAGTTTCATCATATCGTTCTAGTTAGGTATTTATTTTGTTGTAGGTAATTTGTTTATTCATCAGCAAAGCCGAATACCTGGCTTCGAATATTTCAAAGCTGGTACAGAAAAGCTGGGGTAAACGGTCGTAGTAGAGAAGGGGGGACAACGAGGTGCAAACGTGTTTGAATGTAGATAGCCTAATTGTGTGACCACATCAATCGACCAATCACATATACGGCAATCCACATCGCGTGTAATTGGTCGGTTGATGGGGTCCAAACCCTTTGCATTGCCGAATTCACTTACGCTATTAGGCTGGTCCTTCTCCGAGTTTTTCAGTTAATGAACGCAAGGTCTTCAAAAGAAACAGAACCTCATAAATAATCACCTTAATGGAAAAATAGTCTGTAAATATATAAACGTATCCACAATCTTTTTCCGGCGGGGGTTAATAATAATAACTGACGACTCTGTATCAAAAGGTCTTGTTCGCAAAACGTTCTATGAGCAGATCGTCCTATTTTCAAAACGACCTATTAGCAAAATGGCCTAGGTACTGTCAAAGTACAGTCATACTATTAGATCCTACAATGTGTGCCTATGTAGAATATATACGACAACCCTTGGAGATGTTGCATGACGCTATATTTACCAACAAGACTGGGGTAGAGACGCCGATTATTTTGCGCATGCGTGGTAGTTCCCCTCTGACATTCAATGCTCAGCAAGATCGCAGCAACATATGGATAAACAAACAACACGAAAATTGTGAATTAAAAGCTCAAAAATACAAAGGAAATGGGTAACCAGTTCAAAAACGTGGCAGTGATAGCATGCCTGAAAACATTTCTTTTTGTTTTCAACGTCGTGTTTTGGGTAAGTTTGATTCATTTACTTTCGCTTTATTCGACTTTGTCTTTACAAATAATACTTTTTCTGTGTAAAAGTAGCATTGCCTGGTTATTATACGTGGGACACTCAGAAAGTTTTGCGAAACTAAAAAAAATTGTTCTATACGTACATATATTTTTATCAAATCTTTTCAAAGTACTTTCCACCAGCCTCTATACAAAGATTCATGCGCCTAAACCAGTTTTCAAAACACTTTTTCCAGTCCGCCGCAGACACCTCGTTTACAGCCTGCTCGAACGCAGCCAGCGCATCTTCCGGCGACGAAAATTGTATCCCTTTGAGCTGATTTTTTATTTTTGGGAATAAAAAGAAGTCACACGGTGCTAGATCAGGGCTGTAAGGAGGGTGACCCAGGAGTTTGACTGGCGTGCTGTCCAGGAAGTCCCTCGTTTTGAGTGCGGTGTGCGCAGGTGCATTGTCGTGGTGGAGCAGTAGCCCGCGGAGCCCTGTGTTTGGTCGCTTGTTGCTTATAACAGAGAAAACTTCTGGCAAACATTTGGTAGTATACCATTCGGCATTAATGCTTCTTTGATCCCGTAAGGGAATTGATACCAAGTGGCCAGTCAAATTAAAAAAGCTAGCGATCAAAATCTTACCCCCGCTTCTAGATCGCTTCACTTTGGTAGGCGTTGGCTCATTTTGAAACACCCAAACAGTCGACTGGCGCTTGGTTTCTGGGTCGTATTGATAAATCCAGGACTCATCACCTGTAACGATGTCGTAAACACGCCAAGACGAGCCTGCTTCAAATTTGTTAAGCATATCACGGCACCATTCCACCCGGGCCTGCTTCTGAGCATCGGTGAGGTTGTGCGGCACCCAGCGTGATACTATCCTCCTCACGCGAAGATGGCTGTGTAGAATCTCGTGAACGCTTCCCGATCCAATCTTCAATATGTGTTGAATCTCCTGATATGTAATTCGCCTATTGTCTTGGATTAAATTTTTCACTGCTAGCACGTTTTCTTCGGTAACAGCCGTCAAAGGGCGACCGCTTCTTTCGTCATCCCCCAAAGTTGGTCGACCGCGCTTGAATTCGTTATACCAACGATACACGGTTGCCTTGGAAGGGCCTTCATCCATGAATGCCATTTGAAGTCTATCGTACGATTCATCCGGTTTCAGGCGACACTTGAAATCGTATAAAATCATAGCTCTAAAATGTTCCCGGCGCAGATCCATATTTCAGTGAGACACAATACTTTGAATTAACTCGCAAAAAATGTGGAGGGAAATTTTGAAATTGGAACTTACTTATTTTTACTTATAAATAATCATATTTTCGAAAAACATTATAACTGGCCAGTCTCCCATATATAAAAACTTTTTTTCGCAATACTTTCTGAGGGGCCTGGTATCTACTTACTGTGTCGGATTGTCCATTAAAAACTGTAAAACGCCTGTGTTCATTCATCTTTTTTTTATTGAGGTTTTTTGCAACCAGATGTTAGCTAATTCATGGAGCGCAGTTGTGTTTATTCTACTCGTATTTAGGTTTATATAATGTTTAACAAAGGGCAAGACAAACTTTCCGAGAGCTCGGAAAGTTTGTCTTGCCTCTCTTACTTATTAATGTTTGGCACAATATTGGACTTATAAAATAGATATTACCTAGTTACCTACTAATTGTTCAAAAGACGACTTTAGAACACCCAAAAAAGAAATTTAAAAAGCGCAAGTGTTCGTACTTCGATAGAAATCCGAAGTGAAATCAGAACGTGCATGAAATATTTAATCCGTTGAGTATTGCTTGACAGAACACGTGTCTTTCAGTTCACAGGGCTCCTCCTCCTGCTGGCGGGGCTATGGGCCGAGTTCGACCTGCACAAGTACATGGAACTGTCGCCAGAATTCTCGGGGACAGCTCCTCACGTGCTGATTGGTATCGCCCTTCTCATCGTCCTCGTTAGCTCGATTGCCTTCTCCTGCATCATCAAGGGGCAACCTGTTCTGCTTTACATTGTAAGTGTATTGTATTGGACTATTGGCTAGAGATGGTAGTGGAGTCAACCTTCCTCATGATTCACCTTCATTTTGATCTGAATCCATTTTGAAAATACAGAAATAATATTTGGAGCTTCAAGTGCAATAGGTTTTATCGTAAGAAAATCTCGTATTCTACCAGTATGGTGGATTCCTGGCGTGTATCTTTATGATGGACGCAGGCGTGGGCGCCGCGACCGCTTGCTACCGAGACACCTTCGCCAAGAGTCTTCACGATGGTCTCACACAAACTATTACCAGCAATCATGCGCACAAGAACTTCGACTTCGCACAAAAGAATGTGAGTGTGACATTTAACATTTCAGTTTGATCTAAGTATAATTTCGGATCTTCCGCTAATTAGGCACAATCTTTTTATGGATCTGATTTACGGGATCGGACCAGACTACATACCATACTCAGTACTCAAGTAGGACATTGGCTCAATGTTTTGTAATGTTACATTAATCCCAACGTTATTTTCATCATTCTCTCTCTCTTGTATTCAGCGGCTAATTAACAATTCCGTGCGCGTGTCTAACAGTTGCGCTGCTGTGGCGTATCTAACTACACCGACTGGATAAAACTGTCACCGCAGAAGGTGATCCCTATCTCGTGTTGCCTCGACCCCAACGACTGCGTCACGGCTAATTACAGCGACGTCTTCCAACAAGTAAGCAACGTTTGTTTTTAGGGTTCCGTAGCCAAATGGCAAAAAACGGAACCCTTATAGATTCGTCATGTCTGTCTGCTGTCTGTCTGTCTGTCCGTCCGTATGTCACAGCCACTTTTTTCCGAAACTATAAGAACTATGCTGTTGAAACTTGGTAAGTAGATGTATTCTGAGAACCGCTTTAAGATTTTTACTCAGAAATAGAAAAAAAAACAATAAATTTTGGGGGTCCCCATACTTGAAACTGAAACAAAAATTTTTTTTTCCATCAAACCCATAAGTGTGGGGTATCTATGGATAGGTCCTCAAAAATGATATTGAGGTTTCTAATATAATTTTTTTCTAAACTGAATAGTTTGCGCGAGAGACACTTCCAAAGTGGTAAAATGTCCCCCCCCCCTCCCCTGTAACTTCTAAAATAAGAGAATGATAAAACTAAAAAAAATATATGATGTACATTACCATGTCAACTACCACCGAAAATTGGTTTGAACGAGATCTAGTAAGTAGTTTTTTTTTTAATACGTCATAAATCGTAAACCGCAATTTACCAAGTACGGAACCCTTCGTGCGCGAGTCCGACTCGCACTTGGCCGGTTTTTTTTTTATAACTTAGAGCAGCTTTTTTTATAACTTTAGGTTCCTAGATAACTTAGATAAGTATCACGACTGTTTTCTCTGAAGATTTAGGCAGAGTTGTACCTTTCTACCCGAGAATGACCTTAACACAGCTTCTCAAAGACGTGATCGGTTTGTGTCATTCATATCATATGACTCAGAATCTACAGTGACTTCAGTGACCCCTAGCTGGGCAGAGGGCTTCCACAGTAGTCCTCCATCGAGACCGGTCTTGAGCTTCGCGCTTCACCTCGCTCCACGTCATTCCGATACTCGTCGCTTCAGCCAATACGTCGCCAGATTTGACGGGGACGGCCTCGCTTCCTTTTTCCTTGAAGATTCCAATCCAAGGCCTGTTTAGGAATGTGATCGGAATCCCTCCGGAGCGTGTGACTAATCCAACTCCATTACGCCGCTTGATCTGGCGGTCATCTCTCCAACAGCTCTACATTAGAGATGATCTCGGGCCAGTAAATTCCGAGGACGCGACGAAGACATCGGTTAACGAAGACCCAGCCGTATTGCGTAAGTGCGCGAAGAGTATGACCGCTATCCAATCTGCGGAAAATACGGCTGCCGGATTTGGCGTGAGATGCCTTTATTACCTTCAACGTTTTTAAGAATCTACAAAAAAAAAAAAACTGACAATCATTTATGTAAGTACCGGTATCTTGATTATGCGGGTATTAAGTCATATGATATGAATGACGAACGGATCACGTCTTCGAGAAGCTGTGTTATGGATATTCTCGTCTAGAAAGGTACAACTCTACCTGCGTCTTAACTGTATAGCCTACCTATATGGAAGCAAAAACGCTTGCAAAGTGCTAATGCTATCTATACCTACCTGATGTGTTGTTTATCATACTTTGTGTGCCAGGGCTGTTACGCGGTGATCTCGGAATACTTGGAAAACAACATCGACCTAGTGGTAGGCGTCGCTGTCGGCACTGCGCTCCTCCCGCTCGTCGGCACATTACTATCGTGTTTCCTAGCCAGTTACATCAAGAAATCTAAATACGACGTGGTCAACTAATGACTTCAATACTCGACTTGAACGCGAATCTCAATTTTTCTAATCTCTTCTCTCGACTGACGCTATCCATGTTGGACATATTTGCATTTTTATCAATATTAAAAATTGTATAAATTGAATATTTCTTAGAATTTTATTTCCGTTTACATCTTTAATAATGTATTTAAATCGATGTATTCTTTACAAAAATATTATATGCGTAGTCAATTTTTAAATGTTATTAAACTTGAAGCAAAGCATTTGCTTGTTTTATTTCTACCTCTTTAGTAAAAAATTCAAATGCAGGAGATAATGTAAAAATATTTATTTTCTGATAATCTTATTTAAATCAGAGTATACAGTCTTATGATGATTATGTACACTTGGATAGTTTGTACCATACAAAACAACAAACATAATAAAATTATTAAATGTATGTTAGTATCTTTAACAAACCTAAAAACAAGTTTGGGACATAATCATAACTTGTATGCATATTGCAGATAACAATGTGGTAACAGTAACTTATTAATTGATCTAACTACAATACTATCACTTTAGTCACTATCAGAGCTATCCTTATCGTCCTTGGCTTCAGAAGACTGTTCCTGCTTGTAATGCCGGTATTCTGGCTTCAACTCCCACATGTTCTTGTGTGGATTCTTCAAGTTATAGTTACATACTTCTTTCAAAATTTCTTTTAGGTACACAATGGGTTGTCTGGTAATCTGAAACAATTATACCACATTTAGATGAAAAATAAATAATAAGGCACAACTTTGCATAAATAAAAATTAAAACCCTGCTTATCTTTGTATTTTAAAGTAAAAGTTACTCTTAAAATGTAACAAACTGGGGTTACTTATCTTGCAATTGTAAGCACATTATCCTTACTTAATATTATAAATGCGAAAGTAACTGTCTAGCTGTTACTTTTTCATGCTTTAACCGCTAAACCGATTTAGATGAAATTTGGTTTGGAGATAGAATAGTTTTTTTTTTCCAGCAAACAACTTCAAGGGGGTGGAAAGGGTGGAAGTTTGTATGGTGAACTTATAATTTCTCAAGTAAGGCAGCCCAAACACCTACAATATAAAAATATTGACTATTGGAAGTAAAGTTCTCGTCAAACTTCTTGGCTGTCCTGAAGTTGGCTAAAATGGCTGCGCAGTAGTAACCCCCAGTTTCCCAGCTCAAAATTATCAGAGAATTAATGTGACAAATTGCCAAGCACACATTATCTGCTGTGTTTGGCTGTTGAAAATTCATTCAACCAATCACAGCAGATAATGCGTGCTTGACAATCTGTCACATTAATTCCACGATAATATTAAGCTGGGAAACTGGAGGTTAATATCATACAAAAACAGCACTGATCTGTGCCTTGCACATCGGAAAGCCAACTTCAGTGTGGCCCAGAAGTTTGGTGAGATCTAAACTAATGATATGCAGACGAAGTTGCAGGCAACAGTTAGTACATATTATATGCTTAATGTTTGGGTCACATAACAAGACAAAAAAAACCTCTATTGAATATATTTTGTCACTTTGCCACATACCTTTTGTAAGTCTTTTATGTTGTAATACTGATGCTTTTCAAAAGCAGCAAACAGCATGTTGAGAACTGCATCTTTGTCATCCCTGGCTTTCTTGCCTTCAGCCATCTTCTTCTTCATGTGGTCAATCTGTAACAAATTATGTGTTTGTGATTCAATTCTTGCTACCAGCAACAAAAGGGTGCAGTTCATTTGACTGGAACATTCCTTATGCGGCACAAGAATATCTCTAACAGAGATAACAGTGATGAGCAATAATGAGGAATAACTTTTGGAATGAAGGTTGGTATATCAAACTCATTTAAGTCCTTGGCTGAACAGAATATTTCATATTTGTTCTTAATTTACCTTCAATGGTACATGTGCAGAATGACTAATTCAAATATTTCTTGATTGCATATCAAATATGACAAAAATATGACAGTCGTGTACTTGTCGAGTTTTCACCCAATGGTTGTTTTATATTAAGTTTTTTTTGTGAGTTTGCCACGCAGTCTATTATCTCCAGTAATGTAAATAAATATATATACCTGCCCTTACCATAAAAACGAATTAAAAAAAAAAAGAAAAATGATGCATCGGTAAGAACAACTTAACCAGAATTTACTGGCATATCAAGGAACCTACAAATTATTTATCACTTGAAGAGATGCCTCTTGCATCATGGACAATGACCCAATTATAGAGGAGAGGTGAAGTCTCAATTATATACCATGCCATAACAGTTTGTGAAACTGCTACCAGCTAATATTCTTTGTTACTTATAGAAATTAATCTCTGGATGTACTGATCCACTTACAAAAGTTCTTCCACTAATAGTAAGTCACAGTATTGCTTAGTACCACATACTACTATTTGGGTGTCCCAGAAATCGACGTCAAGCCGTAAATGGGTGATAGACCAAGTTATAACAGTTCTCAGAAAAATACGAAAAAAAATCTATCTCATGTTTTTAAAAAAATATGTTCACTTTAAAAATTTACTAAAAAAATCAATCCCTGTAATGGTTCTTTAACTCCAATTGCTACAAATCCCATAATTTATCATTTTTTTTTTATTATTATGTAATCTTGAATAATGCTTGTGTAGATTTTTGCCTAAAATTTAAAGCCGAAAAACCGATACTATTTACAAAAAAAAATTTGACCAATTATTGAAAACGTAATCTAGCAAGTGTTACACCATTTTTGAATCCTTATTAAATGCGCCAATTTTTCATGTTACTTGCCAAACTAGCGTAGTACATTTTTTTTTCAGTACAGTCAGTCAAAGTTGGGCGAAATAGTAAATTTGAATAATTTGGTTTTGAAAAAGTTTAATTTTCTTCCAAGTAGGAGGAGTTGGCTTTGAATTTTAGGCAAAAATCTACACAAGCATTATTCAAGATTACATAATAATAAAAAAAATAGATAAATTATGGGATTTGTAGCAATTGGAGTTAAAGAACCATTACAGGGATTGATTTTTTTAGTAAATTATTAAAGTGACCATAAATTTTTAAAAACATGAGATAGATTTTTTTTCGTATTTTTCTGAGAACTGTTATAACTTGGTCTATCACCCATTTACGGCTTGACGTCGATTTCTGGGACACCCTGTAGAAGTCACAGTGGATCTTTGTGTCTCTGAAGTTGGCTCTGCCAACCATTGAGCAAGAACAATTTGTCATTGAGTATACTGCATAGAGTAAGCGAAATACAACGTTGCAACAAACATAAGCAAGTGAAAGAGACAGTTATACAATGCTATCTTCACCTTCAACATTGACACAAAAATAGCTACTGCGCAGGGTCTTGCAGCCAATTCAGGGACACAAAGATCGCAGCCAATTCAGGGACACAAAGATCCACTGTAAGTATTATATATATGTTTGGTTGCTTGGATGGAACTGAAGCTGTGGGAACCGGCAAATCAACAACAAAATAGATTATGAACAGGTTTTGTCTTACATTGTGTTTGTGGTCAGACACTGGTTTGAAGTTCTGCACTATCCGGTCTAATTGTTGCACTTGCCGCTGAGGCATTAATGCCTTCCTTATAGACTCTGATTTCAATTTGTAATAAGTATTATCGGCATATGGCCTACATTCTAACTTCTGTACAATTCTCCCTTCCATATATAGCTTCTCTGATTCAGGTACCACTGAATCTGTGTTGGATGCTGAAAAACACAAGGTTATCTATATTAAAGTGATCTTAATATTAAATCAATCTGTAGTTTTTACAAATGCACAAACAAATGCTTTCATAATAGTTTTTCTATTCTATACGTACGTGTTGCATGAGAAAATACTCCTAAGGATTGTCTAGTTACATTTGACACGTCAAGACGATGTTCCTTTGGAATGTTTTGTTCTCCGGGCTCCTTGAGGCAGAGTACAGCCTCAGACAGTGATAATTGCACCTGAGCTTTCTGTCCCGGCGCTCGAGAGATCTTCAACTTGCCTACTTCGATATTTCCTGGTGCTCTTTCCCATTTGTTAGCTATGTATTTAGGAACTTTAACAAGCCAAACTCCTCGGCCTGTATTTGATAAGTCCAACTCACGGTCTATATGAGGAACAGCCGGTGGAGTAGTCATATTGATTTTGCACCCTTTAGTTTTCTTGTTTTAAATAAATACTCCAAATAACCTAGTTACAAATTGCCAAGTTTATATTTTAGAAATTAGCACTTTTTTTTTGTGTTCAATGTGTACTGTCTGTCAAGAGCTGTCAAGTCAAGCTGTGCCCTGAACTGCCCTGTGTTGTCAAGCACTCCTCATTGCTGTAAAGTCACAAGTGTCATCTGAATGAAGGCTTGACATTTATTCGACATGCTTGACAGTTTGTTTTTTTTTTGCAACTCAATTTATGCAAAAAAAATCGTTTAGCACGCATTGCAATTTTTATTTGTGCGAATTTTTGACCGCGTACTGAATTTAACTATTACCCACTGCGGATAAAATTCCGAGCGATTTTTGTCTGTTGAGGTATTCATAATAATATATTGACAGAAAGTAAACAAATCAAAATGACACATCAAATAAAATAGAAAACATATAAAGCCAGTACTATAGAGTTTGGAGTTTGCTAAAACCTTTTCTAACATCCTCCCTTTTTGGAAAACTCTATAACGTTAACCCAATCAGCCCACAAATAAATTCCAATCTAGGCTTGAAAACAGGCTTAGTCAGAATATCAGCACATTGGTATTCAGTAGGAACATATTTGACTAGTAATTCTTTATCAGTAACTAATTCTCTGACATAGAAATGTCTAATCGCAATGTGCTTCGTCCGTCTGTGCAATTCTGGGTTTTGCGCAAGCTTTATAACTGCATCATTATCAATTTGTAAAATTGGGATATCATTCAGTGTCGTTATCTCATTGAAAAGTCTTCTCAGCCAAACTATCTCTCGTGCTGCTTCGCTTGCTGCGACTATTTCGGCTTCTGTGCTCGAGATCGCTACAGATGTCTGTCTGCGACTTGCCCAAGAGATCACTCCTCCTGCATAGATGCACATAATTCCAGAAGTCGAACGTCCTGTACTTTGATCCCCACCGTGATCAGAGTCGCTGTAGCATTCTAACTCTCCGGGTTTGTGTCCCTTTTTGTAAACGATTGCCGAATCTAGTGTTCCTTTAAGGTAACGAAATATACGTTTCACCTTACGAACATCTTCATTCGTTGGACTGTCAAGTGTTCTAGATACCACGCTTACGGCATATGAAATGTCTGGTCTGGTTCCTGTCATAAGGTATGCCAGTGCACCGACAGCCTCCCTGTACGGAAACTTGGCTTGTTCATTGTCCATCTCCGTATCTGACTGTCCTTCTTTAATTATTGGGGTGCTGATTGCCTTACAGTCACTCATTCGAAATCTTTCCAAAATCTTCTTGGTATACAATTTTTGAGAGACCTTGATGGAACCATCTTTGTGGTTGTTAATTTCTAGCCCAAGAAAGTAGGAAGCTGGCTTCGTGGTAATCTTGAACCTTCTCTTTAGTTCAGCCAAAAACTTTAATGATTCCTTTTGATTAGTGGAGGCAATCAAACCATCATCAACATACAGTCCTATGATAGTTTTACTTTCAATTTTTTGTTGTTTATTTACAACCAATCGAATAAATAGACAAGGATCAGTGTCTGACTGTTTAAATCCGATTGTCTTGAGATAGTCAACTATGCATTTATTCCAACAACGTGGAGCTTGTTTGAGTCCATACAGACTTCTCTTCAATTTGCAAACTTTGTTTGTGCCATCGCTAAATCCCTTTGGTTGATTCATAAAGATATCTTCATCGAGTGAGCCATTCAGAAATGCAGTGGCAACATCAAACTGCATGAGAGTTAGCCCTTCGTTTGCGGCGATACTTAGAATTGATCTGATTGTCGCCAATCTAGCTACAGGGCTGAATGTTTCATCATAATCAATTCCTTTCTCTTGCTTGTAGCCTCTAGCCACGAGTCGTGCTCTATACTTGTCAAGGCTTCCGTCGGCATTTATCTTCTTCTTGAAGACCCATTTACAAGATATTAGTTTTCTATCTTTTGGCCGATCTACCAAAATCCAAGTTTTGTTGGCATTTAAAGATTTAACTTCGCTTTTCATAGCCTCGAGCCATTCAGTCTTCTGTAGACTTTTTATAGCGTCTTCGTACGTCGTGGGCTCATCATTGATCAAAGCAGAGACAATAAAGTCATCATATCTGCTTGGAGCCTGCAGTTTAGACCTGTCACGAAGTGTTCTAGTATCAGGAATATAATCATGATCTTCGTCTGAATAATTTATTCGACACCCATCTGGTTCAGGAGACGACTCGTCCAGATGTTCCTCTTCTAGACTTAAATCATTAGATGTTTGAGGCAATACTTCCGTATTTTGTGGTATATCCTCCCTTGCTTCAAACATTGGTTGATTTTGTGGAGTCTTTGGAAATTTGAGTTCGATTTCTGTCGTAGTGCGTTCATCCTCTTCCTCTGATATATCTGATTCCAATCCAACTGATTTTATTAGAGTTTCTTTAAATGTAACATCTCTCGAGCGAATCAATGACGGTTCGTTTTTATTATTAAATCCCAGTAATCGATAGCCATCATCACCATCATATCCAATTAAAATACATTTTTGAGCTTTCTTTGACATCTTTGTTCGCTTCTGTTTGGGAACATGTGCAAAACATTCTGTTCCAATGACTCTCAGATGTTTTATGGACGGCTTCTTTACAAACCACAGTTCAAATGGTGACTTTCCTTCATGAGAAGTTGGTCCAGTTCTGTTCAGGATGTACGCAGCCGTGTTAACAAGCTCTGACCAACAGGCAAGTGGAAGTTCTTTGTGAGCGTGCATCATAGTGCGAGCGGCTTCTACGAGGGTTCGATTTTCTCGTTCACTGGACCCATTTTGCTCTGGTGTATATGGCATTGTAAACCGGTGCTGTATACCATGCGAGTGGAGTATCTTCTCAATGGCTTCGTTTTTGAATTCTCCTCCATTGTCGCTGATTATTGTTTTAATAACATGACCAGCTGTCTTCGTTTCATTGATCATCTGCACGAGCTTGTCTTTGACTTCAGACTTATGCTTGATGAAGTAAACATGACGAAAATTACTGTAGTCATCTTTAAACAATACAAAATACCGAAACTTCATGAATGAATTTGGAAAAGGACCACATACATCTGTGTGTATCGTCTCTCCTGGTTCTTTAGCTCTATCTCTTCTTCCAAATTTATGTCTGTGTGTCTTTCCATATACACATCCTGTGCATAATTCAGAATCGAGTTTGACTTTGATACCAAGTTCCTTTTCAATCAATTTTTTAACGTGTCTTTTGTTCTGATGAGCGAATCTTTCATGATAAAGTTGCAAAGTGTCTTCTGTTGACAAAGTGCTCACTTCTGGGGTTGGATTTCTAATAGTCTGAACTTTCAGCTTATAGAGACCTCCATTCTTGACACGTGTGCCAATCAAGTTCACTTTTCCATTGTTTATCAGCTGACAGGATTCTCTCTTAGATGTGAATACACTATTTTGTAGCTTGTCTTGAGCAGCGAGTACAGAGAACAGGTTGCGTCTTATTGCGGGAACGTACCAAACATCACATAATGTGATATGCTCTTGTCGACCATAAACATCAGCAATCAATTCGACTGTTCCTTTTCCAATGGCTTCAGTTGTAGATCCATTTGCAATGGTAACCGTCTGATTCTTAGTGAAGTGTTGAAAACTGGAGAATATGTCAGGTTGACAGGTGACATGGCTTGTTGCGCCATTATCGACATACCAATTGTCAAGATCTTCAAAGTTGGTTACTGCTTCATTGGTCTCAACTTGCATAAGAGTCAGGTTTAAGTTGATATTGTTAGCTTGTTTAGTAGATGGTTGTTGTTCTTTGGAAGGTTTTCCATCAGCAATCCATTTTCGACATTGTTTGACGTTATGCCCAATAAGTTTACAATACCCGCATTTCTTTTTCGTTTTGCGAAAAGACTTCTGTATAACTAGCGCTTGAGCCTCAGAATCTTCTTCTTTATTAGTCAGAGATCTTTCGTAACTGCAAATTTGCGCTGTCAAATTTTCAATGTTACGGTCCTTTTTTGACATGAGCATCCAACTTGACTTGAACGGGAAGTAACTATCGTCTGGTAACGTTTCTAAAATCTTGCATATGAGTAGAATCTCAGGCAGATCAAATTTGGTTTCGTCCTTACGTAGCTCAACCTTTAATTCATGCCATATGTTTTTCAATTTGGATATATTCATGGACATGTCATGTAGGGGATCTTTGCGATAACTAAAGAAGCTGTAGCAAAGGTTATAGCTTTTATCTTCAGATGTGCCGTCGAAAAGGGTATGTAATTCATCCCAAATCTGTTTCGCACTTGTGAGTCTCATTACCTTTTGCAATGTGACATCTGACATATTTGCCATTAACATGAGCATCGCGGCACTATCTTTTTCATTATAGTCTTGTAGAGCTTTTTGATAACTAGCCTGGTCTGCCGACGTAGCTGATGCACCAGGTTGCGTAGGAGGCTTTAGATTGCCGTTGATAGCATCTAATCCGCCAGGCGTTCCTCGAAGCAATAACAGTACCTTGCAGCGCCATGTTGACCAATTTTCTTTACCTTCCAAACGACCAATATCAATTTTACAGCTCGTCGAAGGAGTTGACATTTTGACAGATCTTGTTCGAATTTGGTTTGAAAATCGTTGCTAATTTTTATTATATAATTATTTTACACAATCACATAAAATATTATTCTTTGCTCATTTCAAGTATCACGAAATATTTTCAATATATTTTTCGTTACTATAAAACCACGCTCTGCTACCATGTTGAGGTATTCATAATAATATATTGACAGAAAGTAAACAAATCAAAATGACACATCAAATAAAATAGAAAACATATAAAGCCAGTACTATAGAGTTTGGAGTTTGCTAAAACCTTTTCTAACATTGTCTCCTGTTCATAGAATTCAAAATATTCGCGCGAATTTAACCCGCGCTGCTGTACGGATTGAGCAAAACACGGATTTCTTGCGGCATTATTGATGCGCGATTTTTTTCTGCAATGCTGCAGCTTCATCAATGATATTCTAGTAAACTTTACTAGAATATCATTGAGCTTCATACAATTCCATAGATCGCAGAATGCGTGGAAAGAATTCGCGCAAATAATAATCGCCGTGCGTGCTTAAGTTGACCAAAACCTTTAGGGTGCTTGTTGACCACAATTTTTTTAACGTAAAATCTACGGCCGTGCGTATTGGTTTACACACGTTTAACTCCGGTATCGTAACTCCGCCGTACCGTATGCACCTTTTTTGTCAAAAAGCTGCTATAGTGACTCAAACAACAACGACCGTGCCTGCAACTACCGTGTGGATTTTTACGGCACAAAACGTGTGTACAAGCGGCCTTAGGGTAATGTCGATTGCAAAATAATCCTGCAGCCTTGCAACATGAATTTTGTAAACTTTGTTGATAATCACGTGAAATGTTCTATGTTTAACGTTTGTCATGATTCTGCCGAGTAATTTTCGTCTCTGTTACGCTACCTGCCATCATTCATTTTTAGTTCCCATTCTAAAGGATGGTACACACGCAGCAACTATAATCGGTCGGTGGTGATTTCGAAAACAGCCGGCGGCGCACAGGTGGTGGCATTTGGACCTTACAATTAGATAGCAGCAATATGAATTCGCCAACGATGTCGTTTCAAGGCTGGAAAATCACTGGTAATATGCCACGCACGGGTTTTAAAGAAAAACATTTCTAAAAATAAATTTTATCAAAAACAAATCATAATAAATCATAGAATTTTCTTTGGGTTGCTCTGCTCTCGGCCTTGCGGGTAAGCCAGGGTAAGCCTTCCTCTAAAAAAAAAGTATAAACGTCAATAACGTAAATGCCAGTCTTGTCAAATTTGTCGTAGTGATATTTTGGTAAAAAAGTGTTTTAGTTTAGATTTCTGTGATCTATGTGTTTCTGCCCAAGATGTTTTACAATTATTACCACATTTCTTAACTATATTCTTCGCTTTCGCAATAGAGTAATGTGAAATCATGTTTGGCTACAGTAAAGAGGCAGTTAGAGTGAAAGTCAAGGTTTGTATTGTGTTGATCAATTACTTTATATTTTAAAAGTGGAACATCTGTTTGGTTCAACATTGTTACTCATTTTAATACAAATATTACTGCTCCGTTTATGACATAGACACGTTCTATGTTTCTATTTAACTCGAGTGTCAGTAATCAATATCTGGGAATTCCACTAGTAAAATTATGTCAGAAGAACCCATTGTTTGGTACAAAATTATGAAAGTTTCTATTAAAGTGAGTGTGTTTGCTACCTATTGAGAAATTGTTTTATGTGCTTAGGATTAAATAAGATATTTTTTTTCCTAGAAATGTGAAGGTAAGCTTCAGCCTGAGTTAAGGAAGTTTTCAGTTGACCCTCAAATAACATCTCTAGAAGTGTTACAAAGCATTTTGGTGAAAGCATTTGATATCAAGTCAGATTTTACACTATCTTACCGAACTGCCGATGATTATGGACAAGAAATATATTTACCTCTTCTCTCTGACTGGGATCTGGATGCTGCTTTTCTTAAGTAAGTTATACTCCTTACAGTAATTATTTAAGGTTTGGTTTTATCTAAAGTGAGTTTGCTTCATACAGGTTCATTCAGAAAATAATGTTTGCTCAATAAGCACAATATTTTTAATTCAGAAGACAATAACTTTGAATAAAAATAACTAGAATCCGGTGACTAGAAAATGATTATTGGACCTGTTTGAGACCCCCTATAACACTGCAAATAGCTGTAATTTTTACTACATGAAAAAGTTTTTGTCAGCAAATTCATGCAATGAAATGGGACTTCAGTACACTACACATTACAAATAATAAAATTCTATACACCACATGCTGGATTTACTTCACCCATAAATGTAAAACAGCCAAAAAGATGAGAAGAAAAAATATAAAAAATAATAATAACTTTCAACAAATTAGAGCACTCCACATCTTCTCACAATTAAATTATTTACCATTTTCAGGGCACATAATATAGCCCTCAATCAGAGGTCAGAACCATGCGTGCAGCTAAAAGTGGACATGAGACCGTTTGCGGAGGCTTCCGAAGACTGGGAGCCTCCAAGTGTGAGCCAGGCTGCTCCACAGGTTAGCCAGAACTATAAGGAGCAGCCCACTGTAGCTCCATCACAGAATCAAACAGAGAAACAGGAAATACAAACAGGCTTGCAAGGAATGATCATGAACCAGGTACATTTTTTAATTTAATTGGCTCGCGCTTGTCCACTATCTCACCTGATGGTATGTGATGATGTGGTTGACGGTGTGTTTGTAAGATTTTACATAAACAGATTATATGTAGAGAAAAATTTGTTTTGCTTGTATTGTAATTTATGGTGCATTTTATAAAATACCAGCTGACCCGGCAAACATTGCTTTGCCATAAAAACACAGAACATTATTTTTTTGGATTCATTGTATTTTTATGTAGGATAAAAATCTACCCTACCTACCCTAATTACCCTACCTACCGTACCGTACCTACCCTACCTACCCTACCTACCGTACCGTACCTACCCTACCTACCCTACCATACATTACTTACTCTACCCTATCTACCCTACCCTGCCTGACCCTACCTAGGGGTTTAATAAATTGTTTACAACCGATTCTCAGACCTACCAAAAAAAAAAAAAAATTGCACAATAATTTTCATACCCAGCCTACCTACACTATCCTACGGTTTATTCCCATCGGCCACCCCGCAGTTGCCACCCCGGTGGCCGATGGGAATGATTTAGTGAAATGCCCTACCTTCCTTTATTCCCATCTGCCACCAGGGTGGCGGATGGCACTAACTAGTGGTGTTTGCCACCCCGGTGGTCGATGGGACTTATTTAGTGAAATCTGCCACCTTCCTTTATTCCCATCTGCCTCCGGGGTGGTGGGCGATTCTCATGACATTTGTCACATAAAAGTGAATGTTGATGCTGTGACCTGTGTGTGCTGTTTACTTTGTTACTTGGATCCAACTGGTGCTGGCCCTGATAACTTAATAATATCATCTAAATTTCTAACTAAATGCGCGCCTTGCATTGCCCTACCTATTTCAATTTTGGTTTTTGGAATTCTGACTCAAGGTGTTGTCCCCATATTATAGAATTCTGTTTTTTCACCCGCACATAAGAAAAAAAAAGAAAAAAAGTTGATGATTAAAAAAAAAAAAATATTATTGCAGACTCAAAGGTCCATAGTTTTGTTAGTATTACAAATTACTTAAAAAATATGTTAGTAGTACACTTAGACACGTTATTTTATTTATATTGTTAGTACACAATACTTACAAACTATGTTAGTAACAAAACAATCAATTCATGTATCTGTTGCGCTCACCTGACGCACCGGGAACATGCACGTGTACTATCAGCAAACTATACATTTGATCACCGTTAAGACTATTTTTGCTTGCAGGGCTCGCCCGCTATATGGAGGATATACCCGAGGGCGAGAATTATTTGAAACAAAATGTTAAGCATTAAAACTTTCTCTTCTTTGGTCCTGTTTTTTTTCTATTGCTATTGGTCAGCCAAAAAACTATTTTTTTTTTCTCGGATCCTTTTTTGTTTAACACTGCTATACATATTGGCATATGGCTATTGGTCAACGCAAAAAGGGCGGACGCAGATGTTGTGGTCTTGTGCACGGGATTTTGTTTTCAAAATGATCAGATGTAAAGTTGGCTGATAGTACATGTACCCAGTGTGCCATGATGGCGCAACACGGCTTATCACGGAAAAATAGTCAAATATGAACCTTGAAAACTTTCTTGATATTTTTTCTATTCACCCCGTTTTACGGTCATGAGAATCAACCATCCGACTAAACTTATGAAGGTGGCAGATGGGAATAAATCGGCAAACGCCACTAGTTAGTGACATCCACCACCCCGGTGGCAGATGGGAATAAAGGAAGGTAAGAAATTTCACTAAATCATTCCCATCGGCCACCGGGGTGGCAACTTGGGGGTGGCCGATGGGAATAAACCTATCCTACCTGCGCTACTCTACCTACTCTATCTTACCTACCCTACCCTATCTTACCTACGCTACCCTACCTAGGGGTTTAATAAATTGTTTACGACCGATTCTCAGACCTATCAAATATGCACAAAAATTTTCATAAGAATCGGTGAAGCTGTTTCAGAGGAGTTTGCAGACAAACACTGTGACATGATAATTTTAATATAAGATCACGTTGAACCATTTTCAGGATTGACATTGACAGGATTAGAAAGTTTTTAAATATGGTATTAGAAACTAAATAAGGCTTGCATCAGGCACACTGACAAAAGCCTTATTATATCCACTTTGCAGCAGGCAGTGTAATCATACTTAAATAAAGTAAAGGATGGATGATAATGTTTTGTATCCTGGCTGATATCGGCTGTGTTTATATTATCAAGTACAGTAACTGAAAATGGTATAATGACATTAGTTGTCTAAATAATTGTGCCTCATTTTCGTTACTAACAATAACAAAGTTAGGCTAGTTACCGCTAGTTTTAGAGTCACGCTGTCCGACGGTGCTGTCGATCACCGCGAGCTCGTCATTGGTCGAGTCGCTCGGCTCAGCGCTGACGGCCGACAGACTCGACCAATGACGAGCTCGCGGTTATTAACAGCACCGTCGGGGTTCGGTTAGGGAGACTGATTATGCCTGAGTTGGTATACAACTAAGATCCAGAACATGATGTCGCTTTTTAGTTCTGCTGAATAGTGATAGACCTAGAGATCTAGTTAACGCAATTAGTAATCTACATCTTCTTTCAATTAAATTTCAAAAAGTAGATAAGCTTGCTATGACTAACTGAGATTGTTTCATCATCATATCAGCCGAAAGACTTCTACTGCTGGACATAGGCCTCCCCCAAGCGTTGCCACATTGACCGATCCCGTGCGCCTCGTATCCAGCAAGCTCCCGCCACCCTCACCAGATCGTCTGTCCACCTGGTGGGTGGCCTTCCAACGCAGAATCTTCCGGTTCGTGGTCGCCACTCGCATGTGATTGGTCGATTGTTCATACTCATTGCCCTTTGCCTTGCTGAATTCATTTACGCAATAAGGCTCCTGAACTTTTCTGCCCCATCGATCATCCGTTCTGCAAGCAATTTCACCCACTGCCACTTGGCAGTTTTGGCATTTCTTCGGGCTATTTCGGTAACCGTGGTTCTGTTGCGGATTTCTACATTTCTGATTCGATTACGCAAGGAAACTCTGAGAATAGCCCTAGCCTAGCCTTGGATAACTTTAAGTCTTCTGATTAGGCCTATTGTGAGCGACCACGTCTCAGTGCCATAGTTCATCAGTAGCAACACACACCGGTCATAGACTTTCGTCTTGAGACACTGTGGCAAGTTGGACGAAAAGATACCGTCGGATTCGACGGTTGAACTCTTTCTCAAAGATAGACCTACCTAACTGGACCTTTTGTCCCAGGTAGACATAATCGTCTACAACTTCGAGAGTAGAGCTTCCGATCTTTATAGGAGTGGGTGTGACATGGGCATTCAACATTACCTTGATTTTTTCCATGTTCATTTTTGGACTCACTCTTTCGGAAGCTCTTCTGAGGTCCTCCATAGTCTCAGCCACGATCAGTATATCGTCGGCAAATCGAAGATAAGTGATGAAATCGCCATTGACTTTGATGCCTAGCCCTCTCCAGTCCTTCTGGACTGGAGACATCCTCCAGTGCAGCGGTTAACAGTTTCGGAGATATGACGTCTCCCTGTCTCATACATCGCTGCAGAAGGATAAGTTCCGAAATCTGATCCTGAAGTCGGAATGACATGGTGGCGTTTTTGAACAAACACTTCAACACCTCCATGTACCGGTAGTTGATCTGACACCGTTCGAGACCCTGCAGTACAGCCCATGTCTCGATCGAATCAAACGCTAAGCAAAGAGGCAGGTTGTATTCTTCGATCTTCTGTATAACCTACTGCAGCGTAAGTATCTATGTGGTCCACGGTGCTGAAACCTGTACGGCATACGGTTTGTTCGGGAGGCTAGAAATCGCCAAACCTGCGCGCAAGACGATTCCAGATGACTCTTGAAAATAGCTTCTAGACATGGCTAAGAAGTGAGATTGTACAACTGCCCATAGAATCTCTCGATTCCCCTCAGAAGCTCCGGTTTTGCGGCAACGATCATGCCATCATCGGTCTTCAGTTCTGTGAACTGGCTCTGCCCAAAAGTCAGATCTCTCAAAGTCCTTGGAGCCCTTATTCCGCTCAATCGCGACTTTAATGCTTTCGGTATTAAAGCGGCGAAAGGCTGATTTTCTAGCATTTTTAGAGCCGTCTATTTATCTGCCGGTATTTCCACACTAGGAACCATTTCTTTATTGTGCTTATCATATTTGAGGGGTTTTGCCATAATCGCCACGCTTGGCAGGCTGGTTTGCGATCGCAGTACGGTTGTTACAAGTGCGCAGAGAATGCTGCTTAGAAAAGTTATAAAAAACATTTTTTATTACAAACTAAACCAAACTATTATTTTATTGACAGGTTGAAAAAACATTCAACATGGTGACAAGAGCTCTGAACTTGTATGATGACCCGAACAACGCACCGAGGCCGCCACTGAGCGACATTGAGTTCAGAGCATTCCTGGACGCTGTTGGGCAGATCACTAATACCTCAAAGCTAAGGGAAGTCATATACTGTGGAGGCATCGATCCTAGCCTCAGGTTGGTATGAAACTTATTTAAATCCAAATATATTACCTACTTACAGCCTTTTTACCCAGAAACCATGCATTATTTTTATAGTTACGCTAGTCGATTTTTCATCCATACAAACGTAGTCTGGCGATTACTCCACTGTTTGACGATTTACGTTCAAAATAAAAATTGATATCAATTTGTCTCATCATTATCTAGCCCTGTATGGACACAAAAAATTTAAAAAAATTGTTAATTGAAAGTTATGAGAGTCGAAAGTTCCATATTTCAACACTAATTTTAACTCATCTTTGGGCGCAAATAAATACCATAAGAAGAAGGAAAATTGCTAATCGGCCTCCATACAGGGATAGATTAGAAATGCAAATAATTTTATTTTGAAAATTAACATGTGTCGTTTTTTTAATGATATCTAGACTCCCAAAGGTCTGTTTATAAAATTTCGCGCGCTCGTTTTCGTCCTAAATCATCATCCATTTCGATACAAATTTGCAAAAGTGCTAATTCCTACGCGAACTAGCTTCTTACTGCTCATCACAGCCTCTATCTCTTTCGCACGTGTTGTCGGATGAGATAGCATGCATTTTAACCTCGCGCACAAAATTGTTCGTGCCGTCGACTAGAGGAACCTTAAGACGACGACTAACGCCAACGACCTTGAGGGAACAAAACGCGCACTCGTTTCACACCCGCGCGACCCGAAATTTAGTAGTTTTTTGTACTTTCCATAATATTCTATAACTTTAAAAAAAAAAGCTTCAGATCAAAATGTAGATAATTAAATTGTGCTTGAGATGGTGTCGATTTAATTAAAATACGCCCAGCGGTTTTGGTGCGATTGTCGTGTTTTTGTCCGTTTTAGACATAACTTTACAAATTAATTACACTATGTTTTACGAATAAAACTCAAAATTTGCTCAGATGAAAATATTAAGAAAATGGTCTCATATAACATATATTTTTTCCAAAAAATTACGACGAGCCGTTTAAACGTGATTCTCATTTTAAAATCAGCTACTCAAGGGAATCGTCGCCTTAAGGAAAAAAATACACATAGCTACAGTGTAGCTTTCTATCAATAAAAGCATATTACAACAACATATATAAAAAAACAATTTTACTTTTTTATTATTAGTTTAAATTGACAGTTGACTGCCTTGTTTATAGTATCGAAAGTTAATATTAGTAGATTCAATATGAAATACAAATAATGGTGAAGTATTTTATTTCAGAAAAGTTGTATGGAAACATATCCTTAATGTGTATCCTGAGGGTATGACTGGCAAAGAGAGAATGGACTACATCAAACGGAAAGCAAATGAATATTATGCACTAAGAACAAGATGGAAAGACTGTATACAACAAGGAATGGTCAGTAGAAAAAATAAAGGGACATGAAAATTTTGTTCTATTATATCATTACAATCAAAGTAAATTGAGATTATTTCCAGGTTAATGCTGACTTAGCTTATGTGACTGGTATGGTTCGAAAAGACGTCTTAAGAACGGACAGACATCATAACTTCTATGCTGGCAGCGATGATAACCAAAATATAGCTTCTCTCTTCAATATACTAACTACGTAAGTTGCTTATCATAAGAACGGTTGTGTTGTGAGTCGAATGCTGACTAATAAACTCTTTCCATCCACAGGTATGCCCTGAACCATCCCACGGTAAGTTACTGTCAAGGCATGTCTGACCTAGCATCACCGTTACTAGTGACGATGGGCGACGAGGCGCACGCGTACATCTGCCTGTGCGCGCTCATGACGCGCTTGTACCCCAACTTCCTGCTGGACGGAGAAGCCATGACTGTGAAGTTCACTCACCTAACCGAATCCCTGCAAGTTTACGACCCCGATTTCTACAACTATTTAAAATCCCAACAGGCTGACGATTTACTGTTTTGCTATCGATGGCTACTCTTAGAAATGAAACGAGAATTTGCCTTTGAAGATGCTCTCAGAATGCTTGAAGTATTATGGGCATCTTTGCCTCAAAAAAATCCAACAGCTGAATTAAGCCTCAAAGAAAAAGAATTTGATCCGACAATAGAAATAGACGACGCTCCACCACCTTTGAGTCCACTGATAAAAGCTCCCAGAGAAAATGCTTACACTAAAGTGTGTGCTATAAGAAGACAGAGCTCTAGCTTTAGCCTCGCCAACGTGAAAGCGCCCAAACTTGCCACTTGCAAGCAAATGAATCACAGCTTAGACGAAAACGCAACTCGTAAAATAGTTACCAACTCATCACTTCGACACGCTAAGGAATTTCAAAGTTTAGACGATGCCACTTTACAAACGCAGAAACCGAAGTTAGATAGATATGAGACAGAGAAAAATAAAGAAAACAATTTATCATCAAACGACGCCAAGCTGCACACTAGAAGATGTATGAAAAGTGTCCCAGAGCACGAAAAACCTCCATCGACGCAAGAGGCTCATGCCACCGCGTGGTCCAGTACTGGGAACTTGATGAATGGGACCTCACACGGAGACGTTAAAGACACGCCTTTGGGAAACCAAATAAGATTATTACGAGACAAGATATCCGTACATAATAACAAATTCTTTTCATCACTTGACAAGCTTGACTCTGAATCTGTTGTTAGCATAGACACCTCTAATAAACCGAAAGTAAAAATGATTAAAAATTTAAACGAGTTTCTTAACTTTGCGACCGGAAGTAAAGTAGGCGCTGTCACACAAGAGAAATTACAAAGAACACACTCAGTTATAGAGAGAAGTTCCAAGGAATGTCCTAGAATAACTCTCACTAAAACTTCTCTTGACGATGTGAGGGTGCATAATAAAACAGAAAAAGCTAGTAAATTAAACAAGAACATTTATGCAGATACAAACGATGGCAGCAGTCCTGATGACTCACAAGAGTACTACCCCATGACAACATCTATGACTAGAGAATTAAGACTTGAATTAGAACATTTGGACCGGCAAGTTTTCGGCCCTTCATATATAAACCGGTGTAGTATGATGTACGACTCTCCGTCAGACTCGACTAGTACTGACGACAAACCGACACAAGATTGCACCGAAGTAAAACAAGACCTTAAAATCATTGAACCTACAGAAACTCGACCACAATTATTAGAAACCATTAAAAAGTCGCCCTTGCTTGATACTGTTAGGTCTAATGCCAGAAGCGCTGAAGATATTTATTTGTGGGAAAATCCATTGCACAGAAATACACCGACGACACGAACGACAGCGAGTTGTCCGCAGACACCCGACGAACAGGCGGAACTGGATTTCGATGGAGACACTGGCGAAATATTTGAAGAACATTCTGGTAAAAAATCCATTACACCAATAAGGCTGTTAAGAAAGAACCAGTCATTAGAGCCCCAAGAGCTATGCCGAGAAACAAAACATTCTAATAACAATTCCAGTGGATCGGAATCTTCTGACAAAGATGTTGGTGATTCGACAAACGTAGACACCGTTAAAAATAGCCAGCCACATAATTCCAACACATCTAGGTCGCAAAAGTTCTTCTCAAGTATGTCACAAGAGTTAGAAAATGCAAAAAAGAACTGCGAGTCCCTATTAAATGCCAAACAAACTAATCTGCACAGTGTTGCTTCAACTATCAACAGCTTTCAGAAGAAGTACGAGGTATTCAAACCTCCAATTCAAAAAACCGCTAGTGTTTCTTCAGTGACCAGTGATGGTTCAACTAAAACTAGTATAAGCAGTCTTCCACCGCCAACCGTGTTCGGAGGTGGAAATCCATTCTTGATGTTTCTTTGTTTAACTGTCTTGTTACAACACAGAGACTACATTATGAGGAATCGCATGGATTACAACGAGCTCGCGATGCATTTCGACAAAATGGTTCGTAAACACAACGTAAACAGGGTCCTGAACCAGGCGCGACAAATGTATGCTATTTATTTGAAACAGCAAGCACATAAGACTGGCGATATAACTACTTAATTTAAGGATGAGAAGATCTCTTGTAATAATTTTATTGCTCATAAGGTATAATTTTGGTCATTATAATTATATATGTATTAAAACACCATTAGGGTAAGTATTACAATTTAATTCCAATTTTCTGTGAAATGGCAATTGAAGTTTAATTCACGTGACCAGCTTTATTAATAAAAAATATAATAAAGTTGGCCCCACTACAATCACAAGATATAAAGTCAGATTAGGAAAAAGATCAACTAGCACAGTGTCACAGTAAAAATAAACAAACAGTATGGAAACTAACTAAAAACGCTCGAAACGGCACACTCACATAAACGTACGCACCGACGAGATCGCTCGGGCACTTGAGAAGTTTAGAGGTAATGTCAGTAGTAAGCATTGATGTATTAAAAGTAGGTAGATACGGGACTGCTCACAGCGCTTGGTCCTACTAATCTAAGTGAATGCCCGCAGCGGGCACTCAGTCGCGCACGGTACATGGTTGATCCCACAGCTCAATAATTTCAGTGTTTTTATATTTTTTTGCAATAAATACGCATCAAAATGACTTCTTGTGTAGCTAAACAGTGTTTAAATAATACCAGAAAGAAAAATAAGTCACACGGGATCACTGACCACTCGTAAGTACAGTTAAAAAGGTTAATTTGTTGAAAATTACAATAATATTTAATGTTTGTTTCGCCATTTTTGTGAGAGCGAGATAGATATTACAAAAATGCGCGAGAGACACGATACGCACATATTGCAATGTAATTGCGGCTACCGCGATTTCGCTTGCACTACAGCGCCGTCTCCTATCTCTGTCCTTGTCTATCGGTAACTGTAGGTTTGGGACTGGTGACATAGATGTGTGAGTTTCGATGCATGTAGTCGTGCGCCGAGCCCAGGTTTTCTGATCACGAAGTTAGCGCGTAACGTATCTTCCTACTTTTAATACATCAATGGTAAAAAGTAACGCCTCGCGACGAGTGGTCACGTATGTTTGTGTTAGTGTGCCGTTTCGAGCGTTTGTAGGTAGTTTCCATACTGTTTGTATATTTTTACTGTGACAGTGTATAATCCATTTGATAACATTAGACATATAAATAATCCCATTTACAGCCCGTTCAACCGATTTTGACTTCTATTGCATTGGTGATATGACAAATGGCAGCTGTAGTAAACAGTTTTGGTAACAAGTTTATGCTTTTTACGCTCTCCTTATATAGACGGGATAGAACTCAAAATCGGTTGAACGGACTGTAAAAAAGGTTTGTAGACATTTCTAATGTTATTTTAAATGGAGTATAGGTAGTAATATTCTATTGTATCTATCTAAGTAACTACGAAGTTGATATGCATTTAAAATCAATTGTCCTTGCAATATATTATAATCTATCAAAAGAGCAGCAATATTATTATTGATTCTGTAGTTTTTAGTCTTACGTATTTTAATGATAATTCCAAAGAGCCTTTATTTGATAAACAATTGTGATATTTTATTTTTCTTATTATGTACTTTACGACAATAAACAAAAGCTTTTGCGTTATTAATGTGATTATATATATGTAGCTCTATGATTAATTTGCATTCCGTTATGCATTAATATCTTTTTAAATATTAATTCATGTACCTAACTATAATTTATTAAAAAGTATTATTTTTGTTGTTTCGAGGATCAATCGAATTGGATATTATGTCAGAACTCTAGTCCTTTTTCAATATTACGCAAATGCTCTTCAGACAAGTTGCTTACTGGCCTATGTATTTATATTATTTGTACTTATATAAATTAATGAAAAATCCAAGTGCATAATCCATTTTAATTGAATACCTACTGATTGTAAAATGCTGCAATTTAGTCATGTAAATAAACAATCTAATGAACGCTTACTTGTATTATTTATAATGTTATGCCTTGTTGTAAACAATGTCAACACAAAATAATTAACTTTCCCTTCGTTTTCTTTCACTAGCATTCTTCACACAATTCATCCATCTTCCTCAACATCCATCACGTCTCTAAATTCATCCTTTTTTGTCATAATCGTCATACAAGAAAAACTGTCTATTGTTTTTTTTTTTATTGAAACCACAACTCCAATAATAAATATAAGGAGTAGGTATAGGAGGAGCTCGTGGCTGAATAATAACAGCCGCACGGGTCCATCTTCAAGGTTAAGCAACGCTTGCCGAGGTCGGTCCGTGGATGGGTGACCATTTCAACATACCGAGACTTTCCTCCTTGCCTCGGAAAGCGGTATAAGCCGTTGGTCCCGGCTGTCATTTGAAGATCTTTGACAGTCGTTATGGGTTGAGATCTGATACCAGTCTCATCATCGTCATCATTTCAGCCGAAAGACGTCCACGGCTCGACATATAAGCCTAACCCAAGCATCGCCACATTGATCGGTCCTGTGCGTCTCGCATCCATCGGATTCTCGCAGCCTTGATCAAGTCATCGGTCCGCCTAGAGGGAGGCTTGCCAACTTTGCGTCTTCCGGCAGTACTTACTACTTACTTACTTTTCGTATTGCGAAAAGTCGTTTTTGGGAAAGAAACACATTGTTTCCTTTGCCGAATTTACTTACACAATTAGGCTGCTGTTCACGGTCGCCACTCCAGAACTTTTTGACCCCATCGACCATCCGTTCCCTGCCCACTGCCACTTAAGTTATTTCTTCGGGCTATATCGGTTACCCTAGTTCTCCTGCGGATGTCTTCATTTCTGATTCGATCACGCAAGTAAACTCCGAGGATAGCCTTCTCCATTGTCCTTTGGGTGACTTTAAGCCTCCTGATGAGGTCCATTGTGAGTGACCACGTTTCGGTTCTGTATGTCCAAGCATCGCCACATTGATCGGTCCTGTGCGTCTCGCATCCATCGGATTCCCGCAGCCTTGATCAAGTCATCGGCCCGCCTAGAGGGAGGATGGCCAACTTTGCGTCTTCCGGCAGTACTTACTACTTACTTACTTTTCGTATTGCGAAAAGTCGTTTTTGGGAAAGAAACACATTGTTTCCTTTGCCGAATTAACTTACACAATTAGGCTGCTGTTCACGGTCGCCACTCCAGAACTTTTTGACCCCATCGACCATCCGTTCCCTGCCCACTGCCACTTAAGTTATTTCTTCGGGCTATATCGGTTACCCTAGTTCTCCTGCGGATGTCTTCATTTCTGATTCGATCACGCAAGTAAACTCCGAGGATAGCCTTCTCCATTGTCCTTTGGGTGACTTTAAGCCTCCTGATGAGGTCCATTGTGAGTGACCACGTTTCGGTTCTGTATGTCATCACTGGCAACACACACAGATCTTAGACTTTCGTCTTAAGATACTGTGGTATGTCAGATGAGAAGATACTGCGCAACTTCCAGAACGCTGCCCAACCGAGTCGGATTCGACGGATGAGTTCTTTCTCAAAGTTAGACCTACCTAACTGGACCGTTTGTTCCTGGCAAACATGATCGTCTACAACTTCTAGTGTAGTCGCCGATCATGATAGGAGTGGGTGCTAAATGGGCATTTAATATCATCTTTGTTTTGTCCACGTTCATTTTAAAATCCACTCATTCGGAAGCCCTACTAAGGTCTTCAATGGTCTCAGCCATGACCACTACTATATCGTCGTCAAACCGAAGGTGAGAGATGTACTCGCCATTACCGTTGATGCCCTCTCCATTCGTCCAATGCAGCAATGAATAGTTTCGAAAAAATCACGTCTCCCTGTCTCACACCGCAATGCAGAAGGATAGGTTCCGAGGTCTGGTCCTAACGTCGGACTGACATGGTGGCGTTTTTGTACAAATTCATCAACACCTCGATGTACCGGTAGTCAATCTGGCACCGAAAAGACTGTAGTACAGCCCATCTATCGATCGAATCGAAGGTTTTCTCGTAGTCCACAAACGCGAAGCACAGAGGTAGGTTTTGCATTCGATAGAGCTTCAAAATGTACCTACCTAAACGCGTTATGCTTAAACTTGCTTTTATAAAAGTGACACATACGAGAACTTTCGCAACGACGCGGCGGTGATATGCCTTTCATCCCTCCTTATCATAATGCCTTTCATACTTCCTTAGCACATTCACTAAGATTTCTTAAAATTTTCTACCACTGACCTGACGCCACACGAACTCTTCCGGTATCCGGTGTCGTGTGATACGTCATGTCGGTCTACTTCGCCATCCCCCAGGAATGAGCAATCCTGCCTAATTGCGTACCTAAGTGAATTCAGCAAAGCAGAGATGAAAGACACGATGTGGATTTCCGTCTATGTGATTGGTCGATTGTTCATACTTTTTGGCCTTTAATTCACTTACGCAATTAGGCTGACGATGGACCGAAAGTCTAACCCCCAGTTTCCCAGCTCAAAATTATCGGAGAATTAATGTGACAAATTGTCAAGCACGCGTTATCTGCTGTGATTGGTTGAATGAATTTTCAACAGCCAATTTTGTCACATTAATTCTCCGATAATTTTGAGCTGGGAAACTGGGGGTAAGCCGATCTGTTAGGGTATTCCCGTGAGAGGTATGGACACAGGGTTGAAGAAGCCGTCGAAATCGCAAATACAAGTACTCATTTATGAGTTCAGGTTCTGCTCAATCTCAAACCAACATTTGGCTGCCTCATCTCCAATTTGCTCTGGACCTCTAGGCAACTCTCCGAAACCAACAGCGATTCAACGAATAGCATACCCCAGGGGGAAACTCTTCCTGGGTGTCCAAGTTTAGTGTGTATTACCAGAAAGAGGTAGGGGCTAAGGGCCGCACTTGGTTACTGCTGCGACTACCTGTACATAGCTCGCATCAATTATACCTACTTCCCAGGCACACTTATCTCCTTGGGGCATTCATCATTTCATTTCATTTCATACAGAGAAGGCACCATCACTTGCTCAATACAGGTTGGGAATTTTAAACTTACAAACTGTCCAGGTTTTATCACTTCACCGCTGTCCAAGAAAAACTTGGAAAGTACATATGAATTGAAAAATTACTAGCTCGGATTTGAAACAACGATCTAAAGCACGAGTGGCGAAGTCTCCCACCGAAAAAATCTGTAGTAAATTTTTGATACTTAAACATATATATTTTTTAATATACTTTATAGAAGAATAGATTACAACAGGTTTCCCTGGCAATATCTAGCTTTTCTCTGCCTTACACTAGGCATTTACCCTGTTTCGCGGGTATGTAAATCAGCTAGCTCTCCGTTAACCGTAATTAATGGGTTTCCAGGTGTAAAAGGTTACTGGCAACCCTTAGATTGCGGCTAACTGAGAGCTGGCATTTTTTTTAAATATTTTCTGCATCACTTTCTTTCAAATGACATTGGATTTTCTTGAATAACTTATATAACGGGGGTAATTGCGTCTAGATATTGCTAGGCATCCCTGCAGCAATGTGTTCTACTATAAAGTATTATTCATTAATATTAACATACATACATAAACTCACGCCTTTTTCCCATGGGGGTAGGCAGAAACTACAGAACGCCACCTGCTACGATCCTTACATACTTCTTTTGCTTCACACACATTCATACATCTAGTCATACACACGCATTAATATTAAGTTTTATCAAAAACATAATACCTGCAGATTTTAGCAGTGAGATCTTAGGCTATTAGCCACTGGACATCACATCACATTTATACTTAAAAATATATTCTTAAGTTTTTACTTGCAATCAAATATACCCGTCCTTTAGATTACATAATATCTAAATTCTGTTACAGCATTTGCCCAAAAAATACGCGATAAAACTTTTGACCCGTTTGCATTTTTTTTGTAACGCTTATTTTTTTAGAAAACAGATCAAGCAGAATTTCCGTTGTAGGCTGTTGTGACTACGCTGAGGTTTCACTAGGAAATAAAAGGCGTATTCTAGTTTTATTCTTGATAACAGGTTTTAATAGGGCATGACAAACGTCTACATGGCCATGGTGCTGTTAACTCAAATCATAATCAACTGGCGAAACAAAACTGAGAGTATTGTAGTGAAGATAAAACAAAACAAACTAAGTACCCATAGGTACTTGTGGAATTATGAGTATTTTTTATTTTTTTTTGCCTTTCGATACCCTACACGCCCGTGAGGTTTCGCCAGTTCATATGAAATTTATTAATATTTATTTATGTTCTACAGCTCGGCAATGCAGTTGTGTAATCAGTAGAATTAGTGTAAGTAAACCATATTAAAAAGTAAGGAGAGAAATTAACTCATCCTTCGCTAGTTAAACCGACCATATGATACAATTTTACTATCTTAATAATAAATTATCCTCAGTCTTACATTTAGATCTGGTATTTGTCGGTTCCTGTTCATATTCTAAAAATCTGAACTGTTCTTAAAGTTTTTGTTTTCAAGGAACAAAAAAAAAACACCATAATCTCCTACTACTTGTTATTTTTATTTGCTCCAAACCCTTAACACGACATTCACTAACTTACTGACTACACAACAATAATATCACATTCAAAGTGAGTTTTTTTCAGTCGACATAGTTTCTATTTTTTTCTGCTGTCTACAATAAATTTTTCGTCGACTTTAATACAGCAAATAATAATGTGAAAACACTAAACTGCTTGTGTTTCGTTTACTTCCTCTTGTTGCCGCCGCCTCCAGATAGAATAATAGCAATTCGCATAAAGATGTTCAGAATATCCAAGTATACCGATATAGCACTGTAACAAAATATTAAATTAGATACATACAAAAAGTAAGAAAAGCAAAACGCCCGTTTCGAACGGCAATTAATTAAGAGCGGACTCTAGTCAACAGGAATTTGAAAAATAGTTATTTAAAGAAACTACTGCCGTCGCGTCACCTCCAACCTCACCCCGTAAAGTGCGAAAGGGACAACTGCAGCTCAGGCTGATTTTACCTACAAAAACTTTGACTAAAAGACGTTTCGTATTCTGCTGTTTTCTTCATGAAAACTGGTCTGATCTAAAAAATTCTTATATCAAAATTTAGAGGAAAATTATATCTATGCCTCTATCATTTTCTTTTTTCTTAAAAACCTATCAATTTTGTCTGAAAGCCGTCTGAACATGGCGGTAAAAACGGGCATTTTTTCGGGTTTTTGGATTGTCATATTTATTTTAGTGATTATGTTTTTGAAAAAAGGAAATGATAGGGGCACGTACTTATTAGACCCAGATTTTATGGGAAAAAATCATTTCTATTGAGGCATTATCCACGAAGAAAACCGCAGAATGTTTTTGTATGGAGAAAGTCTCACTAGAGTCCCCTCTTAAGGGCTAAAGTCGTTTGTTCCCGAGGCACCGCACGACACGGTTTGCGGTCACGATTTTTAACACACTGCCAGGTGGGTCTCACTCCGCAGTTTAGGTACGATCGCACGGCGCACCACCCGGGACGGAATATCGCGTTAGGTTGCCGCCATAGACATACTAAATAATATGGACTGGAAATACCTACGAAAAAAACTGTGCCTACCTAAACCTCAAAATGTCTCATAAAATGGCCGCCGATTCTAAGGTTGTGTCAATCAAGCAACACACACACACTCACAAATCTCAATAATACAATATGTAAACAACCATTTGACAGCAGGACTACCACGAACACAACCACAAAATTCGTCACATAAAATGGCGAATATGGCACGTACCTACAACCGTCACTACGTCATAACAAAATGTTGCCATAATGAGCAACAACTAAAATATTGTTGTCTCTTTCGTCAAATACGATTACTATATTAGAAAGAATGAAACAAAACGATGTTTCACATTTTGTATCGTATTTCACTCATATTTGTATAAGCTAATGTATGCATAGAACATCGCGGCGCCTCCATATATTTCCTATTTCAATGGTTGCCGCCAGGGTTGGATTATGTACTATAATTATAGTATTTATACTATAATTTCGCTCTTTGTACTATATACTATCCACATCTAAGGATAGTACGCTAAAATACTATAATTTAAAGGTTGCTTCCGAATTCTTAGTTTTACGTCATATGAATATTTCGACCGTGCGTTTATCCGACCGAATTCTGATCTTGCGATGTTTTCTTTGTCTTTCCACTAATCTCGTTTCTTTCGCCTTTCATTCCATTCGAAATTCAAAGTGACAACAACCGTTTGCGAATTTTTGTGTAAAATAATACGTTTTTTTAGTGTTTTAATTAATTATGGACAGTGGCAGTGATGGTCAAGAAAATGACGATAGACCGGGAGTATCCACCCCTAAGAAAAAACGTCTGAGTAGAGGCGATATGTTAGAAAAACAGAAACATCGTCTTCAAAAGTATAGGCCGGATTGGGAAAAGGACCCTAAGTTCAGTAAGTGGCTCACTCAGGACCCTAAAAATACCCTAAAATTTTGTCATAACTGGTGTTGATTTTAATGACTAATTAGTTAAATTAAAAATAATGAAAGTGTACTATAATTTTTTATAAATACTATCCTTTTAATTTTTTTGTGCTATCTTTTTCAATGTACCTAAATCCAACCCTGGTTGCCGCTTACCGCTCGGCTCGCACGTTACCCACGTTATTTTTGCGGCAAAGAACGATGACTTCTAAACGATTTTTTAATGAATCCTTTAAAAGATGATATGTTTACGGGTGTTTAAATAAAGCAAAGAACAATGAATGGATATTATCTTTTTATAAAGGTCCGAAAGATTTTGAAAGGTGAGCTATTTTGTTGTATTTAAATCATTACATAAATACTCTGTAACTATCGGTAGTAGGTGCATATTGAGTACAAGATTTTTATAAATATTTAAGCATTATTTTGGGGTGTATAAAAGAATGAATAAATGAAATACTAATAATTAGGTACCTACTTAGATAATTTAGATTTTCGTGTTGTTCACAAATATAATTCGATTGCTTTTTTATTGAATAGTTACCGTTTTGTTTACATAAAAGTAAACGCTTTAGACCCAGTTTAAAATAAATTATAATTTCCTATGTAAGTAGTTACCTATCTAGCCTAAGAATTTAGCAATAGCCTGAGTAAGTGTACGCACTTGTTAACGTTAACGTTTGTATATGAAACTAGGTACTTACTTATTTCTACCTAACCAACAAACTAAAAAAAAATCCTAAGAGTTCGTCAATCCAACTTTAAAGAAACAAACAAAAAATATCACTAAAGAGTAAACAAAGAGGAAGGTACCTAGGTATCCTATTTTTTCTTTTCATTTGTTAAGTACCCTAACAAAATGACGGACTAAAATATTCATTTTCTATCTACCTACTTGACCGTGTAATCATATGCACCAATCGGCAGATTACGTGGTCAAGTAGGTAGTAATATTATAGTTACAGCGGCAAGCCGACAACCCTAGCGCGTCACTCCGCGACAGACAGCGATAGAGTTACGCGTTAGAAGAGAGCGGCAGCGTTTAGGTGAATATCGCGTACTGAGCGCTTATGCGAGCTGAATTGCACTTTGTTGCTTATCAACAAGAGTCGCTATTTCTATAAATTGTCGCGCGAAGTGACTCTTCTGTACTTTTACTATTATTTATTCTGTGACACTGCATAAGGTCTGTCGTCCGTTGGTTTGTGCACTGGACACGATTCTGTTCGACACTGCAGTGCACTTGTATTGTTTTATAAGCGGGTGAGTGACGACCCACGCGTGAGCCGTGCGGTGCTGTGTGTCGTGTCGTCAACAAGCTTAAACCGGTTTTGTTCAGCCGCTAAATCGTCACCGCATAAAAGTCGCGTCGACATAGCCGAAAAATTTGTATGAAAATCGTGTCGCGTGTGGTGCTCTGAATCTTGACCACATTTTGCGATGTCGTGTGTTGCGTCGTTAACAAACGTCGTATCGTCCTAAAGAGCGTCTGACACATCTTTTTTGGATTCAATATTTCTACAAAATACGATTTCTGTTACTATGCGCTGCACGATAAAATCCTAAACTATTTGGCAACCATATCTTATGAGCTAAAAGCGCATAATAAACCAGTTATCAACTAAAAGATTAATATAAAATCTATACTTATAAAGTTTTTTTTTTTTTTTTTTTTTTTAAATAAACGTTGCCCCCACACTAGGAATTTCTTCCTGTATCGTGGGTGCGTTTACAAACATATAAACTCACATACACAACACCCAGAGCCGGAACAACTATCTGTAGATCATACAAATATTTGTTCCGTGCGGGAATCGAACCCGCGACACGCAGCGCAGCAGTCAATCGCTCAACCACTGCGCCAACCGTGCGCCCTAACTAAAGTACCTAATATCTTAATGCTGTAATAACATTTTAAAACCAAAACAACTAAACTTTGAATTTAGTGCACTGCACTGTGTCTTTAAAGCAATATTTATCAAAAGTACTTACGAGTTGATCGGGTCATAAGGCTGTTGTCCATACATCGGATGTATCTCGGCGCGTTTTATAATGCCCTGTGTGTCGTATAGGAGGAAACCGCCGAACACTATCAGACCTCCATACAAACTGAGTGAATACAGTCCTGAAACAGACCACAACATATTTATTGACAGCAGATTAAAAAAAAAATACAAAAAACCGGCCAAATGCGAGTCGGACTCGCGCACGAAGAGTTCCGTTATCGCCAAAACGGCAAAAAATTACGTTTTCATGAGATACAGCCTGGTGACAGACAGACGGACTGCGGAGTCTTAGTAATAGGGTGTCCCGTTTTTACCTTGTGGGTACGGAACCCTAAAAAAAAACAAAAATGAATCAGAATCTAATCATTCTAAAATTAAACATTGCAGAAGAAGATGAAACACAAAATCGAGACAAATGGAAGCCATGGGGGAGGGCTTTGCACCGCAGCTGTATTGCGTAAGTAAATACGGCAACGCAAAGAGTTTGACCGCTATCCAATCGACCAATCACACAGACGGAAATCCACATCGTGTCATTAATCTCGCATGAGGAGCTCGTGGCTAAATAATAACAGCCGCACGGGTCGATCTTCAAGGTTAAGCAACGCTTGCTGAGGTCGGTCAGTAGATGGGTGACCATTTCAACATAGCGAGTTTCCTCTGTGCCTCGGCAAGCATGTTAAGCCGTTGGTCCCGGCTGTCATTTGAAGATGTTTGACAGTCGTTACGAGTAGTCAGAAGCCTGAGATCTGACACCAGTCTTGTCAAGGGATATCGTGTTATCCAGTTACTGGGTTGTGGAGGTCAGATGGGCAGTCACTCCATGTAAAACACTGGTACTCAGCTGAATCCGGTAAGACTGGAAGCCGACCCCTACAACAATTGGGAAAAGGCTAGGCAGATGATGATGTGTTTGTGGTTGATTGGATAGCAGTCAAACTCTTTGCGTTGCCGTATTCACTTACGCAATACGACTGAAGGAGTGGGACAAACAAACGAGTTTTAGAAAAGTTTGCTTTGTAGAGCATCATCTTATACTTGTATAACCCACTTCAGGGGTAATAGGTGTGTGTTTATAAGATGATCAATTTCATCTAACAAACATTTGTTGCCTAACATTCAAAGAATATGCCCGGAAATTTAACCAATTAACATCAAAGGATAAAATATAAGAAAGGGTAAAATACCTGCTCCGAGTGCAGTTGTATGTGGTACGAACATGCCTGCCAGGGACGCAGCGAATACGGCGCCCAGGCCCATAGCAAGGGGCGCACGCATGTTCAGGAACTCACCCGACGGTGCGCAGATCGCAATAGTGCTGAGACCACCCACGACACCGGCCGTGTACCTGCAAAAGTCGTATCATTGTATGTACTCTCGTTTTTTATAGTAGTTTGATAATAGTTTATGTAACTAGTGAAAAAAGGACGGATTTAAAGCGAGGGCCATAGATGAATCACGAGCATAGCGAGTGATTCAAGTGTTAGAATCCTGAGCGATGCGAGTGATTCATGCTCGCACGGTATAAATCCGTTTTATTCAAGAGTTGCATTCTATACTTTTATACCATGACTACGAGAAAACGAAAGATTTAAGCGATAAGCACAAGGAGTTTGTATGTGGAGTATTCTTTGCACAAAGAGTTTGTATAGAGTATTTTTTGCGCAAGGAGTTTGTATAACATTGAGATGGAAGTCGAATATACATAAATTCAAACACGAAAATAGTGATTGCAAGTGCTTTTTATTCACTGTATTCAGTGAATAAAATAAGCTGTTTAGAGGGGGAATGGTATAATAGTATATTATGCAACTAGTGAATAAAGGACGGATTTAAAGAGAGGGTCATAGATGAATCACGAGCAAGTGAAGGATTCTAACGACTGAATCACGACCGTAGGGAGTGGTTCATGATGATTTAATCACGAGCATAGCGAGTGTTAGAATCATGAACGACGCGAGTGATTCATGGCCCTCAATATAAATCCGTTTAATTCAAGTATTCTTTGCACAAGGAGTTTGTATCGAGTATTTTTCGCGCAAGGAGGTAGTATAGCATTGAGATGGAGGTCGACTTTATTGGATTGTTTTAAAATCCACTGTTTACAGTGAATAAAATAAGCATTTTAGAGAGGGAATGGCATAAAATATATTTCTATTATAAGTTGATGGGAGACAAAACTGTTAAATTACCAAGCAGCTCTAGTGAGCACCGGGCCGCCGAGGAAGCACATGGGTGCAATGACAGCCCCCATAATGCCAGTGTGTACTATCCATGCTAGTTGTTTAGCACCAAAACCTGGCGTGTAGTCCATGCCTCGTACCACCATGCCGGAGCCGATCATCAAGCCCAGGGTCATTACTATTGACTGAAATTAAATAAAGATCAACACTAATCTTACTTAACATCAAAAGTTTTAAGTTTATATTGTGGTGGAGTGGAGCATTACGAGACAATATAATATTGTAGCCATTTGACTTGAACTTCATGCATCAAGGCATATTGATTATTGAGATTGTTAACTTACCATCCAGCCATTTCTTGCAACTAAGTTCAATAATACAGGTGTTCTAAATACTGTGTATGCGCTGCCAGCAGTTAACATAATGGAACCTGCAATGTATCCGTATGTCGCCTTGATGCGGTCTTTAACATATTTTGGCCAGAGACTGAAAATAGAGTAAAATTTTCCACATTACATTAAGAATAATACTGAGAATGAGAACCTCTGTAACACAAATCATTAAATTAATATACCCAAGTGGAATGACTCCTCCAAATCCGTTCAGCCACATGTCACATCTATCTATCACGAAATATCGAAAACCGCTTGACGTATATAGATGAAATTTGGCAAGGAGGTTCGTCAAGTGACGTTAGTGAGCACTAAGAATGGATTTTTGGAAATTCCACTCCTAAGGGGGTAAAGGGGGTTTTGAAAATTTGTATGAAATTTCTACAGTTTGTAAACTGGACACATGAAATTTTAGATTTACGCTCTTGGTTGATAAAAATAATTCATGTATTTATTGGTAATTGTAAACCCGAAAAGGAAGCCGACCCCAATATAGTTGGGAAAAAGGCTAAGCAGATTGATTGATTGGTAATTGCAAGGAGATGAAAAGGTGAAAATTTGTTAGGCTTATATTTTTGAAACTTGGCATAAATACTAACCTAAGTAAATAAATAGTAAAGATTGTCATTATTAGTTTTTCAAAACTTCTCCTAAAAGACGATTTAGGGGGTTTTATTGTACCGGGCTTCTTTTTATGATGTAGGGGAGCACTACGAAGGGATTTTTGGAGATTCAACCTTTAAGGGGGTTAAACTTAGGGCGCACGGTTGGCGCAGTGGTTGAGCGATTGACTGCTGCGCTGCGTATCGGGGGTTCGATTCCCGCACGGAACAAATATTTGTATGACCTACAGATAGTTGTTCCGGCTCTGGGTGTTGTGTATGTGAGTTTAAATGTCTGTAAACGCACCCACGATACAGGAAGAAATTCCTAGTGTGAGGAAACGTTTAAAAAAAAAAAAAACTAAAAAGTCATCTGTATGATAAAATACGGATCACGCGAACACGAAATGTACTTACATTAAGCTCAGAGGCATAGTAGCTACGTAACAAATGTCCCTGGTGCAAAAAAAAACTGGGGTTTTGCTGAACTGTTTAGGTTTGATCAAGGCGAAATATCATTTTGTATACAATGTGTCCGGGCTTGTAGTAATAAAACTTTAAGGCCACTATTTACACTTAATTTTATCCATAAAGAGTAAAAACACCCCACGTTTTTATTAAATTTCCTATAGGAGACTGAGTTATAGGTCAGCTTTTTCGGTTTTAAATAATTTCTTATGCTTGACTTGCTTGCTTGACTACACTCATCTTTACTAGAAATTTTGGGAAATATATCTGATAATGCTTTGATTATATCGAAAAACGAAGTTTAATTCCAGGTGCTGTCTGATTCGCCAATGAATTTTGTCAGCAGATCTCAACGTTGGTGCCATTTCCAATAAACATATACAAATCTAGCAAAGTTGCGAAAAAGATAACCATGTAATTCCACACAAAAAATAATGGCATCATTTACTTATTTATTTATTTGTTAGGAATTCCCCTGTATTCTTTAATTCTTTCAAATAAGTGGCTATGATTAAAGTGGTCTCGCAACCTTTTTTTTTAGATTCCGAATATGGGGGAATTTTTCACATGTTAAAGAACAATGGCCAAATTTCTATAGGAGCTGGACTTGAAATTTATTTTTCATGTCCCAAAGTAAATTATAGCTAGATTCGTTTGTTTTTATGTTGTAAACATCATCCCGTTGGAAAATCATATCTAAATGGCCACGATTTTTTATAATTATGTAAACAATGTGTTTGAGGTTAGAATCAATATCTACCTTTTACTAGACTGTGGCGTAGCCTAAAAAGGTAGTTAGCGACAACTCGACAAGCAAAGGTCAAAACAACAGAAGGAAATCCAAAATAGTACAGTACGTATCACAATTCACAACAAAGAGTGAAGCTAATCATATATTCGTATTTACGTACTCTTCCGATGCGAAGCGAATGATCGCCGGGTGTCAAATTGACATTTGACATTGATTGACACTGTCAAGTGTCAATCAATGGCGCGGGGCGATGACAAATAATGTTCCGTACTAAGCAATTATAAACGCACAAATACTTACTATGAGCCTTTATAATTATTTTTATGACAGGAATCCAATGCAAATAAAACAGCGTAGTAGTAGATTTGATGCCTACATACTAATTAAATTGAAATACATTAACAAATATTCAGAAAAACGTTAATAATTGTAGCGTTGTGAGATCTCAACTGAAAATAGTCGAATGATACTAATATCAAAATTAGTCGGTCAATAGTCACATCTCTAAAAACACGGCACAACTCTAACCTTCCGGAGTACTGTCACTCGGTCATTTGGATTCCGGTGGCTTAGCTAATTACATATTTTCTATCCTCACGACTCTGTGTGCCCCGATTTAGGGTGAGTTTCTCATTAGTTTAACTATTGTACCTTATTCTTTGTGCCAGGCGACCAATACCGATTCCATCACCTAATTAATATCAGTTTTGCACTGTCATGTTGGACGCGTGGCTAAGGGTCGCCTGGGACAAAGGAATTCGCTATGAGCATGTGTTTCTACCGCATTGGATTGTCTCCATGTTTTATTGTAAGTGATCACGTTTACTTATGTTTATAAATGCTAGCGTGTTCATACTTAACCTAACTTTGCATCTGTCAATGTGCTTGCTATGTTTGCAAGCTTCTTACCTGTAAGCCGCTGCGATGTGCTGAGCTTTCACCTACAATGTTCCCATACCGTTCCTTGGCCTAAAATGGGGACGAAGCTGGTACATCGCATGCGGCTTGCTGCTTTTTGCACCGCATCTAACATGCGCACCCTATGGTGCTTTCAGGGTTCTTTGTACGGGCTGAGGCTTGCCTTTCTCCCACGGCTGTACGCTGCCAACTACCTGCACGCTGCCAACTACCTGCACGCTACCTACGCCCACCGCCAGGTCCTTTTACCTGACACCTGCGGCTTACCGCCGTGCCAGCCTACGCACGCTGCCCGGTCTGGCCTGCCTACCTGCGGCCTGCCGTCGCGCGAGCCGGTGCCAGCGCAGCCTACCCTGCGCACCCCAAGCTGCTTGGTCCCGGCGACCAATCGCTGTGCCGGTGCTGACCGGTCCCCGCGTCTACCACGTGCTGCCAAGGGACGGTACCCCCTTATTATTTTATCCGCGTGACGGCGTTTGTACAGAACTGAGTGGCGCTAGAACCCTCGACCTAGCTGTTATATTTAACCTTAAATATATGTATTAAATTACAAGCTGTTTCTCTAACTACCTCCTAACTACCAGTTAGCGGCCTGCGCAGCTTACCTAGCGCAGACCAAGCCGTTACAGTGGCGCCCAGGCTTTATTTTACTATCCGTCACACAGTTCTGAACCGATACCTACCACGCTTGCTCCTTATACATCGTTGCGGTATAGTATAAGTTTATTGTGTTATTATCAGTCGTTACTAACAGTCTATTTTGTAATAATGGGAACTCACCCGATTAATTTCATACACTTACGGAAGGCTGAATTAGAGTATGAAGTCTTGATACGGGGCGGTGAAATTGGTACTTGCCTAAACTTGAGGAAACAAATAAACATTTTGAGTAAAAAATATACCAGTGATGACATACATGAATCAGGCATTGATGAAAATGAGGATTTATGTGCGTTAAAGGCAACAATAGGTGAATACCAATTGATGTTAGGTGAAATTAACAATGAAGCGGGATTAGCAAAGGGTATATCATACAAAAATCATATCAAATACCGACTAGCCCGCATTAAACCAACCAACCAAGAGAACTTATTGCTAAGACAAAAATTAGAAGAAAAATATAATACACTAGAATCACAAATTACCAAACTAGAAACTAAGTTTAGTTCTGGTAGCTCACAACGAACTGACACAATAACTGCTACAAACACTAACTTAACCGTAACATGCACTAGTCATGTACCAAATAAACCCAAATACGATGGCAAAACCTGTGTGCGATCTTTCATACAAAAAATACGCGAGTTTAAAACATGTAAACAAATAAAAGATGATGAAATGTTTAACTTGGCGTTTGATATCTTCACGGATAACGCACTGCATTGGTACAGGCATGTGAAACCAAACGTCACCTCATGGGAAGAGCTATTAGATCAATTAAAGGCTGCTTTTGACTATGATGACTATGATTATAGATTACTTACCGAGATTAGAACACGTTCACAAGGCGAAACAGAAAACATAACCATCTACATATCCTTAATGAGCGGTTTATTCAATCGATTAAATACTAAACCATCAGAAGCAGAGATGTTTGACATCATCGTTCACAATGTTAAACCAATGTATGCGGAAGTACTAGCTATCAGTAACGTGCAAAGTCTGGAGCAATTAGAGTTGGTCTGTAAAAACTATGAAAAATATAAGATGCGGGCAGCACACTACCAAGACCCAACAAAAACAAACCTCAACTCCTTGGCTCCAGAATTTGCTTACGTCAAGCCAACTAACAAAACTAACAGCACTAACTCGAAACCATACTATAGCCGCTACGGGTATGGCCGCAGGGACTACGATAAAAAACCTGAAGCAACCGGGGATGTCTCTCACTCTTCTCGACCGGTCGCGCTAGTAGACAAAAAAGGCACAGATACACCAATCAGAGGTCAACCTTATTGCCCTAGGTGTAGGTCTAACTCACACTCACTACGACAGTGTACTGCAGACCGTATCCTAATTTGTTTTAAATGTGGAGAAAAAGGGGTGAAGTACCCCGATTGTGCGAAGTGTCACCCACCAAAAAACTAGCTAGTGAGGTTTGTTATGATAAAAAATTTAACGCCAGGCTAAGTAAAACAGAGTGGGAGGATTGGCTAGCTGTAGTCACAAAATTCAAAACCTGCTACTCTGTATCAACTATACAAAACAAACCTCACAACGACATAAGGCCATATGCTTCTATAGAAATAAACAACATGCCAGTTTGTGGTTTGCTGGATTCAGGTTCGGCTGTTACCATAGTTGGTAAAGACTACCATAAACTCCTAACTAAGGACCTAGGGCTAACCCTGCAGCCTAGGGACCACTCAGAAACATTTGTTGCCGCTGGGGGACAAGTGCTTCATCCTATAGGTACTATAAACATACCAATAACTTTCGAAGGAAAGCTACACACTATCAAGGCTCATGTGGTGCCATCAATAGACACTGACATCTTGCTGGGAATGGATTTTTGGAACACCTTTCATATATTCCCTAAGAATATTAAATCCATATTCCTAGTAAACATAAATGACACCAGTGCAAACACTAAACCAAATATATATTTGCACTCATTTGCACAGCTAACTGAGGAACAAAAAGTAACAGCTGAGAAAATAAAGACTCAATTTAAGAACATATCCTCAGAAAATAAAGGCCTAGGCCGCACTAACTTAATAACACATAGTATAGACACAGGTGATGCACCCCCAATACGGCAACGTTACTACAGGATGTCTCCGGAAAAACAGCGTGTTCTCGGTAAAGAATTGGATGAAATGCTTGGCCTGGATGTGGTTGAACCATGTGAAAGTCCATGGTCTTCCCCAGTCCTACTAACACCGAAAAAGGACGGCAAATTGCGGTTTTGTTTGGATAGTAGGAAACTAAACGCTATTACAAAAAAAGATGCTTACAATTTGCCATACATTTCGGAAATACGTGGGACACTCAGAAAGTTTTGCGAAACTAAAAAAAATTGTTCTATACGTACATATATTTTTATTAAATCTTTTCAAAGTACTTTCCACCAGCCTCTATACAAAGATTCATGCGCCTAAACCAGTTTTCAAAACACTTTTTCCAGTCCGCCGCAGACACCTCGTTTACAGCCTGCTCGAACGCAGCCAGCGCATCTTCCGGCGACGAAAATTGTATCCCTTTGAGCTGATTTTTTATTTTTGGGAATAAAAAGAAGTCACACGGTGCTAGATCAGGGCTGTAAGGAGGGTGACCCAGGAGTTTGACTGGCGTGCTGTCCAGGAAGTCCCTCGTTTTGAGTGCGGTGTGCGCAGGTGCATTGTCGTGGTGGAGCAGTAGCCCGCGGAGCCCTGTGTTTGGTCGCTTGTTGCTTATAACAGAGAAAACTTCTGGCAAACATTTGGTAGTATACCATTCGGCATTAATGCTTCTTTGATCCCGTAAGGGAATTGATACCAAGTGGCCAGTCAAATTAAAAAAGCTAGCGATCAAAATCTTACCCCCGCTTCTAGATCGCTTCACTTTGGTAGGCGTTGGCTCATTTTGAAACACCCAAACAGTCGACTGGCGCTTGGTTTCTGGGTCGTATTGATAAATCCAGGACTCATCACCTGTAACGATGTCGTAAACACGCCGAGACGAGCCTGCTTCAAATTTGTTAAGCATATCACGGCACCATTCCACCCGGGCCTGCTTCTGAGCATCGGTGAGGTTGTGCGGCACCCAGCGTGATACTATCCTCCTCACGCGAAGATGGCTGTGTAGAATCTCGTGAACGCTTCCCGATCCAATCTTCAATATGTGTTGAATCTCCTGATATGTAATTCGCCTATTGTCTTGGATTAAATTTTTCACTGCTAGCACGTTTTCTTCGGTAACAGCCGTCAAAGGGCGACCGCTTCTTTCGTCATCCCCCAAAGTTGGTCGACCGCGCTTGAATTCGTTATACCAACGATACACGGTTGCCTTGGAAGGGCCTTCATCCATGAATGCCATTTGAAGTCTATCGTACGATTCATCCGGTTTCAGGCGACACTTGAAATCGTATAAAATCATAGCTCTAAAATGTTCCCGGCGCAGATCCATATTTCAGTGAGACACAATACTTTGAATTAACTCGCAAAAAATGTGGAGGGAAATTTTGAAATTGGAACTTACTTATTTTTACTTATAAATAATCATATTTTCGAAAAACATTATAACTGGCCAGTCTCCCATATATAAAAACTTTTTTTCGCAATACTTTCTGAGGGGCCTGGTACTAGATAACCTGAGGGATGCAAAATACCTAACTAGCATTGACCTATACAAAAGCTTCTGGCAGTTACCACTAAATGAAACTGACAAAAACAAAACAGCGTTCTACATACCTGGCCGGGGAACATACAGGTTTAAAACTACACCGTTTGGACTAACAAATGCGCCTGCTACGCAACAACGAATGGTAGATAAAATGTTTTACGGACCAGAGTTTGAGAATAGGGTCTTTGCTTTCTTGGATGACATAGTGCTGGTGTCGTCAGATTTTGAGAACCATATAGCCTTGCTAACTAAAGTATACAATAAATTATCTAACGCAAACTTAACAATAAACATGGATAAGTGCCAATTTTTCCGTGATGAATTGAAATATCTAGGCTACATTGTTAACTCTAAGGGACTACATCCAGACCCGGAAAAAGTAGAAGCTATACAGAACTTCCCAATACCCACCAATCCTAAAGAAGTAAAAAGATTCTTAGGAACGGCATCATGGTATAGACGTTTCGTACCAAACTTCAGTACTCTAGCTGCACCACTAAATAGACTCACAAGCTCAAGTAAGAAGGCACCTCCCTTTGACTGGTCACAGGATTGTCAAGAGTCCTTTACTAAACTAAAGGAAATACTAATATCGGCCCCAGTACTATCGTGTCCAGATTACACCATCCCATTCGAAGTACACACAGATGCCAGTAACTATGGTATCGGCGGTTTGCTAACACAAATTAGGGACGGCGTTGAACATCCCATAGCATACATGAGTAAATCCTTGTCTAAGCAAGAACAGAACTACAGCATCACGGAAAGGGAAGCACTGGCTGTACTGTTGGCACTGGAACATTGGCGCTGTTACCTAGAAAATGGCATCAAGTTCACAGTGTTCACAGACCATTCCGCACTAAAGTGGTTTCTTAAACTTCAAAACCCTTCCGGACGATTGGCGCGCTGGGGTATAAGATTGTCGGCTTTTAACTTTGACATACAACATAGACGTGGTACAGATAACACCTTACCAGACGCGTTGTCACGTGCTTGTCCGGTCGCAGCTCTCACACAAGAAAACACTACACAGACAAGCCCGCCTAAACAGACAGACGACACTTGGTACCAAAATATCTACAATGGTTGCCAACGAGACCCTTCAGCATTCCCAAACTACACGGTAAAACATAACAAACTATACCGTTATGAAAAAAGTAAATTCGCAATACTATGTGAGTTCGATTGGAAAGAAGTCATTCCTAAGGAAGATAGGCAACAAATAATCACTAATAACCATGCTGAACCAACCGCAGCTCATTTAGGTATCCATAAAACATACAAACGACTAACACTACGCTACTACTGGCCAGGGATGCATGGTGACGTAGTGAGGTTTGTAACGGCATGTGACACTTGTATCGCTCACAAACAAGCTAATCACGCCCCCCTAGGACTAATGGGGAAGCCTAAAGAGTGTTCTCGTCCTTTCCAAATGCTGAGTATAGACATAGTGGGACCACTGCCGTTCTCTAGACGTCAAAACTCATATCTATTTGTTGCTACTTGTTGTTTCTCTAAATACTGCCAACTATTTCCCATAAGGAATGCTAATGCCACTACTATAGTACGACTATTAGAAGACAGTATATTCTTGGTCCATGGCATACCACAAGTTGTAATTTTGGATAACGGAACACAATTTACATCAAATGAAATGAAAAACCTCTTTAAAAAATACAATATACCTGATGTACACTACACACCGAGATATACACCACAAGTGAATACTGTGGAACGCTACAATAAAACTATAATCACGGCGTTATCCACATTTATCAATGATGACCAGCGCTCCTGGGACTTACACATCCCAAAGGTTCAGTTTGCACTAAACAGCTCAACCAGTGAGGTCACAGGCTACACACCAGCGTTTCTGGTCTATGGTAGGGAGTTGATCGCTGACGGTTCTCACTATCAGGACACTGATATAAAGGAAATAATATACCAACCAAGGGACCACTATGCAGAGAACTTGGGTGTGCTATCTAGCATCTTCGACAAGGTACAAACAGCTTTACTGAAAGCATTCTCTAGGAACACTAGTAACTACAACCTTCGTAGGAAGGACGTAGAATTCAATGTGGGAGATGTAGTCTGGAAACGAACGTACTACCAGAGCGATAAGGACAAATATTTCAGCAAAAAACTGGCACCTAAGTTTGTAAAATGCAGGGTATCAAAGAAACTGTCCCCACTGGTGTATGACTTGGTAGATACACAAGGAAAGCCACTGGGTACCTGGCATATCAAGGATCTAAAGTGGAAGAACCCACAGTAGTCCCGTAGGCCTAGCTAGCTAGCGTTTGACTCACACTGGGTCAAACGATGCCAAGGGACTACTACCACCACATTTCGTGGGGGGTCAATCACCAACAGGGGTTTATCTATTTAACCTTGGCTGCAGGGGTCCTAAGCTCCTTTGGTACCTAACTACTGGTCAGTTGGTGATCACACTAATCTCACCTACTAGAGTAAATAAAGTTCTTGCCTACAGAGTTGCGTGAGTTCGCTTGTGAGGGGATTCTCAATTGAAAATAGTCTCGACAAAAATTTAATTATTCGTTAGAACGGCGTTGCCATAGAGAATGCTGGGGACTCTAATGGGGTGTTTAATTTTTGATGGCAGAGCAGGTCTCTATGATAACTACCCTTAGCTGTTGTGTTGTCATGTCATGTTCTAAAAGAACATCTTAAAGACGGCTCCTACAAAAAGGTGACCGCAACCAGACTGTGCAGGTGCGTTCAAGTATAACTAACTACTAAGCAATAGTTAATCTACTAATCTACTACGTAAATATGGCGTTGCCATGGAGAATACTGAGGACCCTACAGGGGTGTTACTTACTATTGGCAGAGTAGCTCTCTATGGTAACTACCTTTAACTTTTGTGTTGTACTACTCATGTTCAAAAATAAAAATATAACGAACATCATAAAGACGGCGCCTACAAGAGAGGTGACCGCAACCAGTTTGACAAACAGCCAAACAATAATACTACATGATACACTAGACGACGATGCCGCTAACTTAGTCACAATATCAACAACCTACCTACCCATCAACCTAATCACCTGCCCTTCCGATCAACTTGCCTACCCTACTCTATCAACCTAATCACCTGCCCTACAGATCAACCCTACCTTCCTTATCCTACATACCCTATTTACCCTAACCTACCTACATACCCACCTACTTACCAGACCTACTCAACTAGCCAAAGGTGTTACTGGCTGGCTTCTGAACTAGATAGTGGAAAGTATAGTAAGTTCTAGCGGATTTTATACAGGTAAAATCCTCTCTCTGCAGCCGGGGTACTGTAGCGTTGTGAGATCTCAACTGAAAATAGTCGAATGATACTAATATCAAAATTAGTCGGTCAATAGTCACATCTCTAAAAACACGGCACAACTCTAACCTTCCGGAGTACTGTCACTCGGTCATTTGGATTCCGGTGGCTTAGCTAATTACATATTTTCTATCCTCACGACTCTGTGTGCCCCGATTTAGGGTGAGTTTCTCATTAGTTTAACTATTGTACCTTATTCTTTGTGCCAGGCGACCAATACCGATTCCATCACCTAATTAATATCAGTTTTGCACTGTCATGTTGGACGCGTGGCTAAGGGTCGCCTGGGACAAAGGAATTCGCTATGAGCATGTGTTTCTACCGCATTGGATTGTCTCCATGTTTTATTGTAAGTGATCACGTTTACTTATGTTTATAAATGCTAGCGTGTTCATACTTAACCTAACTTTGCATCTGTCAATGTGCTTGCTATGTTTGCAAGCTTCTTACCTGTAAGCCGCTGCGATGTGCTGAGCTTTCACCTACAATGTTCCCATACCGTTCCTTGGCCTAAAATGGGGACGAAGCTGGTACATCGCATGCGGCTTGCTGCTTTTTGCACCGCATCTAACATGCGCACCCTATGGTGCTTTCAGGGTTCTTTGTACGGGCTGAGGCTTGCCTTTCTCCCACGGCTGTACGCTGCCAACTACCTGCACGCTGCCAACTACCTGCACGCTACCTACGCCCACCGCCAGGTCCTTTTACCTGACACCTGCGGCTTACCGCCGTGCCAGCCTACGCACGCTGCCCGGTCTGGCCTGCCTACCTGCGGCCTGCCGTCGCGCGAGCCGGTGCCAGCGCAGCCTACCCTGCGCACCCCAAGCTGCTTGGTCCCGGCGACCAATCGCTGTGCCGGTGCTGACCGGTCCCCGCGTCTACCCCGTGCTGCCAAGGGACGGTACCCCCTTATTATTTTATCCGCGTGACGGCGTTTGTACAGAACTGAGTGGCGCTAGAACCCTCGACCTAGCTGTTATATTTAACCTTAAATATATGTATTAAATTACAAGCTGTTTCTCTAACTACCTCCTAACTACCAGTTAGCGGCCTGCGCAGCTTACCTAGCGCAGACCAAGCCGTTACATAATTATAATCTTTGAAAACCAGTCATTTCATACGTGAAATTAATCGTCAATAGGTGCGTTCTGAACATTGTATTCTAAATAATTGCCAAAAAATTACTTAAACAAAAATAAATGCATATCTTTTTTTTGTGGTTACATAAAGAGCCATTTCTTGTGTTTTTTAAGACCTTAAAAAATAAGGGTATTTTTCATATATACGGCAAATTCGGACGCCATCTTTTCATTACCTGGTACGATTTGGCCATCCTTCTTTGAGATTTGTTGGTCAGGTACCCGAGCTTAGGGGGCCCGCTACGCTTAGATTACCACAAATACGAAGAAGGAAGGATTTTTTGTTTGTTAAAGTGTTTAAATTATGCTACTTATTTAGAAATTTAAAAAAAATGTGTACCAAAAAAAAAGCGGACTTAAAATACAAATAAGTAAAGAGTTGTAACTTACTGTGCTTCTGTGCACACACCAGGCTTCACTCCTGACCCGTAATAACAGAGCGCTGCTAAGCTCATGGCGGAAGCGCCAGCCAGTGCACCTTTTCCTAAGCTGAAGGCTGAAAATAATGAAGATAATGTTATTTTATGGAACTTGTTTGGATCCCAAACAAGTTAGGTCCTAAGACAACCCTCGGACCGGGATATCAAAAAGTTATTCCGCTGTGTATTAGCTTAGTACTTTTAAACTAGGTATATTATTTATTTATTGTTGTCACTTTACCATCCTTTACAGAAAACAAGGAAGCTAATTTAATAGTAGGTAATTAATGATTAATACATTACATTCCTCAATACATGTGTTGGAATGAGGTTTGATTTATCAAACTCATTTAAGTCCTGGCTGAACAGAATATTTCATGTTTGTTCTTTATTTTTCAATCAATAACACATGTCATGTTCAAAAGGTTGTTGACTGGTTGCGTCAGCCATCAGTGTTCTTCATAGATATGCTATGAAGATGAACACTCGAATAGCCTTTTGTAGTTGATTTTATATTAAGTACTAGCTGACCTGGCAAACTTTGTTTTGCCATAAAAAGACCAAACATTTATCTACCCTACCCGACCCTACACTACCCTACCCTACCCGACCCTACACTACCCAACCTATAAACCTCACGGAGCCCGAGACCTTTCCAACGAATGCAAAACCATCGAAATCGGTTTGTGCGTTCTGGAGTTATATCGTCAGGGAGGAAAACCCGACTTATTTTTATATATTAGATTTTGTGAGATTACCAAGCAGAGTCTTGTTACATAAATATATGTCTGCCCCAGCCCACTGGGTTTTCCTTAAACAGGTTATGGGCTATCCAGGAGATAAAGGAAAATTATTTTTGTTTAAGTATTTCCTCTTAGTCACCAACAAATTGACGAAATATGCCTAGCAACCAAGATTTATTAATTAATTATGGATGGTATTTAAAAGTACTTCAATTTATTCCCATTTCATTTACCTAATTTTGCCTGTGTTCCACCAAATATACTGAATGTGCACCAAAATATGTTCATATAAGTTGACGCAGCCACGCTGCGTGGGGCTCCTATTTCTGTCTGCAGGGTCAAAAGTTACCTAACACGAACGAGATGACGGAAGGATTTCGTTCGAACCTAACCTGTCCGTGTCGGGGTGCCCTAAGTTCCCGAGCTCGCTTCGCTCACTCTTGGACTGATTCTTTGACCATAATTTATTCGTAGATCAACTAATATTTGGTGCACAATCAGTATTTTAGATGTAGCTTTAGATTTTTGGTGAACACAAAAATAATATCCATTAATTATTTATTTTATGATGTTGATTTCATAAGCCTAGCAATGGAAAAAGATTTGTTCTATAAAGATAGAAGACCAAAAATAAGTTGAGAGTAATGAGAGTTGAGCTGTGGAGAACTCAACATGTGGTACCTAATGCAGAATGTCGAGCAGGTGAAAATATGATCATCGAGAAGGAGATAATTGAAACAAGTGAAGTTAAGTAATAGTGTCGGTGTATAAGTGTGGACTAAAGTGTATTAATGAGTGTTTTTCGATCAATATGTGGATTTCGGTTACTTTATAGTAAAATTTTTGATAAGGTGTGTATTTTTCTATGATAAAGAAAATATTTATGAGTTGTAATGAATACTTAAGGGGTCCGGATATCAATAAAAGTGTGGCAATAATTGGTGTTGGAAAATAGTAAATGAATCATTAATCATAAGTTAACAAGAAACTCAACCAAGCATAACTTTTATTAAATTTTTTATTATTTTCATACAGTATAAGGGAACCTTAATTTTTTTTTATATCTGTATTTTACTTTGATATAAGGTTTAACTTGTTAGTATAATTGTTTTGTTTGATTATTGTATTGTTATATTTAGAATGTTTTGTATAGAATATGATAAGTCGAGTAGGAGAATATAACGAGTCCAGTAGGAAAATATGATGAGTCGAGTAGGAGTTACAGAATATTAATAAAATGTTTTTAGTCATGTAGATTTTTGAGGTATTTAATATTGGATGATGCAATGTTTCGAGTGGTAGTCTGTTGAAGTGGGAACTTATATTAATGTTAATGAGTATATGTTTATGATGTTATTTAAAGGCAGCTTGGTGTTTGTGAAATTATGTTGAAGTTTTAATATACAGGGTGCTAGTAGATATATCAAAATTTATAATATAAGGGAGCTAATAGAAATATGTTGAAATTTTAGGATATGGAAGGTGTTCATGTAGATATAAGGGTTTTAGCATTTGCAATTGATTGAGGGGGTGTGTTGGAATCACGTTGGAATGAGGTTGGCTGAACAGAATATTTGCAGTTTGTTATTAATTTCAATCAATGGCACATGACATTTACAGAACGTCATATTAAAATAGTTATTGACTGGATATGTCAATCATGTTTTTTCATTCCTATTGAGTGATCACCTTTACAGCATACAGTTGTATTTTATATTAAGTATTATGTGAGATTACCATGCAGAGTTACATAAATATATGTCTGCCCAAGCCCATCAGGTTTTCTTTAATAGTATGACATACATACTAAGTTCAGGTCACACGATACTATAACAGTAAAACTATCTCAAACCGAAATTAACACAATTGTTTAGCACTGATCTAATAGCAAAGAAGGGAACAGACTTCTATAAATCAAAATTGAATAAAAGTAAATTTACCATTGGGTCCAGCAGGAGCCATCATTTTCGCCCATATCGAGGTTTGTGCTTGAGGAGAGGCTAGTCTGGAGCGAGGTTCTCGGGCATAGTTCCTGATCACATAGTTTTTGGGAACAAAATTCTGTGGTACCGGAGTTTTCAGGGTATGGCCTACGTTTAGCGCGGAACGCGCAAGGCACATACGCGATAACATGATGCAATCTAGAAATAATTAATCACATTAAAAATTGATTAAAAATGCCGAAAGATAGTCTTACCAATGTTTTTAAGTATTCAAAGCAAAGATTATTACGAAAATTCGAGAAGTACTAACTATTTTTGTAACGGGGATTGATTTTGATTTGATATAAATTTTCCTATGAAACGTCAAAACAGTGAAAACAAAAAAAATACTGGACTAGGACCACAGAACACTTCACAATGCTTGGACACGACCAACGACTTCTAATTCTATGTTGACTCGACTTGTTAACTGTTGATTGTATTGGATCAGCCGGTCCAGTTTGTCAATCATAAATCAGAAGAATCAACACTGATCAACACGATGATTGAAAGAAAATCCACTTTCCACCAGTATATATGTTCTGTGCTTTCCACAATATTCTAGAAAAAGTTTGGTTCGTACTCTATGGTATGGTATGGCAACTTGTAACCATGGACAAGTGCATCACAGACTAGAAAGATACTACGGAGTCTTAGATAAAGTACCTATAGATTTAGCCATAAAATGAGCTTGATTGATAGAGCGAGGTCGCTAATTGTCAGCCCCATGTAAATAATAAGGACAAAAGATAATTTTTTGTCTTTGTCACCATGGCCGGCTTTTGTTGTTTGTCAAACGCTAATATCATGGGCAGGTTTGACAAACTAACTCGGTCGTGTTTGTTTTTTTTGTGATTTCGCGGGATTAAGTGTTTATTGAGACAAGGAATTGTGTTATTTATAGATAATAAGTGTCAGTGCGATGGTGGGTTGAAGTGTTCTAGGCTGTAAAAGCCAAAGTGTTATTGTTATTTCATGTGCGGCCACGCCATGGTTCCATCTATAGGTACAGAGTGCATGGACGGAACCACACTTACGTATCGTGGCGTGGCGTGGCGCCTTCTGGCGCAGTAAATCCCCGGTTGGTGCAGGACTATTGCAAAATATGGAGAAAAATGTATTGGGTATGTATTGGGTTTGGTAGGTTTAGTGGATCGATTGCCTAAAACTATAGGAGGACTACTGGCCCCTGCCTGATCACTGTTGAACTACACGTCTATAAAATGGTAACAGCATCTTTCTGGGTTAACTTCCTTACTCCGAGCACGTTTGCTCTTCTCTCGCGAATCTCCACTCAAGTCAGCCAATTAAGGCAAGAGAGAGGTCAGAGCTCTGGTCCCCGTCAGTTTTCACTTCAAGCGGGAAATAAAGGCAAGCCAGAGATGTGGAATAAGACTTCTCCCTGGAGATCAGGTCCGTGGGGCACCACTACCCATCAGCTCGCCACAACGCTGCCCTGCGGCTTTATGAGACCCTGGGGTCCCGGTGCTTTGGAAAGGCGTGCGAGGGGCCAAAGCCTACTCGCAGAGGCCTTATCACACTTCAAACCAATCATCATCACTCTAATATTATAAAGGCGAAAGTTTGTGAGTGTGTTTGTATGTTTGTTACTTCTTCACGCTCAAACGGCTGCACGAATCTGGATGATATTTGGAACAGAGATAGATTATAGGCAGGAATAGCACAACTGGCAGAAGCTAGATAGGCATAAATCAGGAAATGTGACACCAACCGATGATTATCCCTGTATGCATTGAGCAAGTGCACCCAAGGGTAATCCCCGGTTGTTGCCGTACTATTGTAAAATATGGAGAAAAAATGTATTGAGCTATGGGTTTGGTAGGTTTAGTAGATCGATTGCCTAAAACTATAGGAGGACTATTGGCCCCTGCCTGACCACTGTTGAACTACACGACTATAAAATGGCAGGGGGTGACTAGCGTGAACGTTAGAGTCTGGCAAACGAAAGTACAGACTGAAAAAGCGCGGCAAATTTAAAAAAATCTCGGCATAGCAACCCTAAAACTAGTATGAAATACTTGGAATAACCTAATTTAGAATTAGAAATTAATAATAAATAATTCTAAAGTATCAAATTAGGTTATTCCAAGTATTTCATACTAGTTTTGGGGTTGCTATGCCGAGATTTTTTAAATTTGCCGCGCGTTTTCAGTCTCTACTTTCGTTTGCCAGACTCTACCACAACAGATCAAATTACAAACCTATTGATCTTAAATTAATTATCTCGAACAATTTTTTTATTAAAAACAGTCACCATAATTTTTTTTGGTTTTTAAAGTACTTTTTAACCCCCGCCGGAAAAAGAGGGGTGTTATAAGTTTCACGTGTGTTGCTGTGTATCTATGTGTCTGTCTGTGGCATCGTAGCACCTAATCGGGTGGACCGATTTTGATTTAGTTTTTTTGTTTGAAGGTTGATTTTGTCGAGAGTGTTCTTAGCTATGTTTGAATAAAATCGGTTCAGCCGTTCAAAAGTTATGGGCGTTTTACCGTTTGAATCGAGGTGTTTTCGCAAGATAAAGAACAATGGCGAAATCTTAGCTGACTTAAATTTGAGCGTCTGAAAATGAGTTATATACGAAAGAAATTCTATTAATTGTCTACGTTTTTTAAAGTATAAATCGGGCTGGGTTAAAACTGATAAAAAAATCTTAATAACTAAAAAGTTATTTGACTTTTTAGTTAATTTATTTAGCGTAGCATTATATATTTTATCTGCTAAGTGACAAATAGTAACTATCATATGTAATAATATCATTATTGTATTTATTGCAGTAAATGAGTTAACAATACGGTTTATGTCTAAATGTAGATGTTCCTTGTAGGTAGGTAAGAATATTGTAGTGCAGTAGAAATAAATTAATTACTTTCAAATAGTGATTGGCAAAAAGACAAGTATCCAAGTAAAAAAAATATAGCTTGGTTGTTGACGACGACCTTTTGATACACGTCAAAGCCGCTTAGTTTAAATAAATATACTCTTTCCAAAGAGTATATTATACATTTCATGCTGAAATAACTACGTAAGGGAAATACTAATGCGATATTGCTCTTTTACTTCCATGAAATTGAATACTATTACCTATTAAACACATTATTAAAAATTACCCAGACATAACCTACAAAAGTTTATGACTGAATATCTATTATTCTCGAAATTCTCGTACAAAAATTCTTGCACAAACTAATTCAGAACATCACCCTGAGTTAAACCAGATATTTTACATTAAGTGACGTAGGAATTTAATCTCAGCTAAAACATTGTATGGGCACCTGCCATTGTTCTTTGAAATTTTACTTGTTTCTACTAACATTATAAATGCAAATGTCTGGATGTGTCCAAAAAATTATGAATGTATTTTAATGAAAGTTGGATTATAGAAGATATTTTTTTATATTGGCACTACTTTTTCTAATGTTCTTACCTAATCAAGTGCAAAGTCACGGAAACAGCAAGTAGAATGTAATCCAATAACAAGTTAATAATTTTACTACTCTTCTACATCAGTGTACTCAGTCACAAGTGTCACAACACGTTTCAACCGATTCGTGAGTAAAGTTATGAAGGTCATCGATATGTATGAATCCGTCGCTTTTTCGTAGTCATTAGAATTTGGTCGGTTAACCAGCCTTTGTTTATATGTTTAGTTTTTTGTTTAAATCTACTTAATGCGAAACATTCCAAGCTGAATATTTTCACTATATATTTTTGACTAACCGCTCTTATTTGTGCTTTACACCTACCTATCTTGGGTTGAGCCGGTTTCTTGTATTTTGCCGTCAAAGTTATGACACCGTCGTTTTGACTTTTAGAGTCTGGCAAACGAAAGTAGACACTCGCATTATTTGCAAACTTTTTATATGGCAATGCTATACTAATGTCAACCTCAGTTTTCCAAAACAAGATGGCGTGTTGTTTTGGTTTCTTGTGGTCTTGATAATAGCATTTAATCAGTGAAAAGTGAATAAAACAATTAAAAGTGTATTACGGGAGATGTTGTTTTAGATGATGTCTGTATTTAAAAAAAAAACAACAAGAGAAAGACGCCGAATTCAAACAAAAACAAGGTTGTTTACGTGTGGTGTTGGATTTCTTAAGTAGTATGACGGCAATAATTTGATACTTTGTTTTAATTCGTAATTACTATTGATGCCAAAAACTATTTCTCTATTATTATTCACATTCATATAAGTTAAACACCTTCATAATAATGCGTTATGGCTATTTATCATACCATAATAAAAGTTGCATTGTAATTTTAACACTTTTTAGGGTTCCGTACCCAAAGGGTATAATCGGGACCCTATTACTGAGACTCCGCGGTCCGTCTGTCTGTCACCAGGCTGTATCTCGTGAACCGTGATAGCTAGACAGTTGAAATTTTCACAGATTATGTATTTCTGTTGCCGCTATAACAACAAATACTAAAATCAGAATAATATAAATATTTAAGTGGTGCTCCCATACAACAAACGTGTTTTTTTGCCGTTTTTTGCGATAATGGTACGGAACCCTTCGTGCGCGAGTCCGACTCGCACTTGCCCGGTTTTTTTTTTCTTTTACAGAAGATCTGGAGGATGTAGCAGGGGTGAATGAGATAGTGAAAACTATTGAAAAACTTACGGATTTAAAGCAGAAAAGAATAAGAACCCTGAACCTGGGTGAAACCCTAGTACTTGGGTGAAATAGCTAGCAGAGGAGTGGCAGAAAATGACTGATCATGTCATACAATGTTGAAAATAAATATAATGAAAGGGATAGAATTACAGAAAATAATTTATAAAGTTCTATGATTAATGTACGAAACAGTGATTCCAGTGACTAATGAATCTATGCACATGGAAGTCTTAGATTCAGATTTTGATTATGGTAGTGAATAAACTAAAATTATTATAGAATACTGTTTTTTTTTTCAATTCGGATTGATATATCACATAATATCTAAAGTACCTATAGTATTTTTATTCAGACGAAGTAAAATTAATAATTCTAAAGTATCAAATTAGGTTATTCCAAGTATCTCATACTAGTTTTGGGGTTGCTATGCCGAGATTTTTTAAATTTGCTGCGCTTTTTCAGTCTCTACTTTCGTTTGCCAGACTCTAGCAATATTATTCGATAACGCAAGCATGTATACTTTTGAAACTTTTTATGGTTAATACAAGCGTCAAGATGGACTGAATACAGTTTTCAGCGAGCTTATACGTTTTCTCATTTAGGCGCTACGAATTTTTTTCAGGTTTTCAAAAAGTGGGCATATTTGAAAACTATAAATGTTTTCTTTAATCTAAGTCTGGAACAAATACGTACATATCAAGAGCTAATCGTGTATGTTTATTCTACAGGCGCACATATAATGGTTTTACAGATACAGGATTCTGCAAAACGTTACTCCAGCAGGAAATGCAATATCTCGAAAACCTGATGACGCACCAATTATATTTTCGGCGCACATTTTTGCACAACTATAAGCTCTCTGCCCTTGCATTATATTTCTCACTCAGAATTCATTCATTCGCTTAGAATTTTCCGGCTGGAACAGCGTTACTCCAGCAGGAATAGTTTTACCGTTTTTTTTTCCAAAAACGACGACCCGCACTAATTTTATATGTGGCGCACATTCACAGAAGATGCGATACGCACAAATTATACGTTCTACTCATATCACTCTAGGAGCCACTTTCCTGTTGGGGTAACGTTACTGACTGGCACACTCGAATAATGGGCCCCCCTAAAGGGTCACTTGCACTTTAGTGCCGAAGCGCCAAAGGGGCAACATATCCGGAGGTTATTTTTTTGCTTATTTACTATATTTTTTATAGAACACATAAAAAACAACATTTAAAAATATAAAAATAGAGGCCGGGCACAGGGTCCAAGCTACCGGCGGTCAGGGCTCCAGAGAGAGGAACGCCTAACGAGACCCTCCTAAGGTGTTGGTCGAGGCTATTAAGCCATTGGCTGACACGACTAACGGTACAATGATCGCTGTTGTGTCCACATCCCACATGTCGACAAACCTCGCGAAGTCGCGAGCCAAGTCAAGATACTTGATTTGCTTATCTTTCTCGGCTTTCACGAAGTTCCCATCATGCGGGACGGTAATGTCAACATACTTATTATTATTATTAAAACCGATTTCAGCTATTCTGCCAATCTTGGTCTTGTTGTCCCAACTCTGTTATAGTTAGTCGAGTCGTATCTAGTAAGTAGCCTGGAGTTTTTGGCGGGATTTTGTCGAGTGACGTTCAGTAGCTGTTAATATTATTTGCAAAATATTATTGGAGTAGTTTTGTGCCTCAACTGTCTACGCAATTGGACAATTTGTGAAATCATTGACAGAAGCGATCTCGGGATAGTGGAGCGGAGTATTTTATTTTATAGTATTGACTGCCTCTACATAGCTTACTGGGAAGACTGACTCGATACAATTTGCTGCCAAATACTCTAAAAACATTAGAATCTGTTACATCCGCATTCTAATGCATAATAAGGAATAAATATAAGATTCAAAACTCTTTCCAAAGATGTGGCTAAAAGGTCCTAGCAACCAGGCCATAAAACTTACTTATAAAAAAAAACAAAAAAAAATATGTAGCAGCCTGTGGCTATCTGTGACTCTGCTGTCATACAAGTGTCAGTCAGTGTCAACTGTCAACGTTTCAACAACAAAATTGAACGAGAAGCACGTGGATGTTCTTCTATTTCTATAATATTTTGTAATTTTGTAACATCGTGAGTGTAAAAAAGGAAAATGAAGAAAAGTAAAGCCCCAGTTAAAGCTTCTGAAAATTCAGGTTACTATGTTTTAATCAGAATTTTTTGTGTTAATTTTTATAAAGAACCTGATAATATACTACCAATTCACCGCACCGCTCTTAAGTTGTAATTGCTAGGATGTAGAGGTAGACTGACGACGGTAATTCAAAACATTGCTGCTATGGTAGCGTATTGCCTGATAGCCTTTTATTGTTGTACTAATAAATAAAAATTATACTGGCATTTTCTAGGTACTGATTGAACTAACAACTCATTCAAATCACGCCCTCATGGTGCGATGAGAAGTGTAGCGCGATAAATGATAACTAATTTGTTTGTATGTATTGTATTTCAGATTCTGAAGAAGAGCTTAGCCCTGAAACTCACAAGAAATCTTTAGAGAAGCTTAAAAAAACAGATCCAGACTTTTACAATTTCTTGGAAGAAAATGATGAAAATTTACTAAATTTTGATGTTGATTCTGGTGATGATGCATCAGATAAAGAGGATGGTGATGAGGATGATGATGACAAAGTTCACAAACCAGGCCCGCTCACAGGAGACAGTGATGAAAGTGACTTTGAGGCATGTATTTTCATAATGTTATGTAATGTATTTCTATTTTACTGTGCCTTCAAATATTCATCCTTGGGCCTTGAAATATACAAATTTATACCTTACCTTTTCAGGATGAAGAAGCAAAACCAGTTCGAGGAAAAATAACCTTGAAAATGGTCGCACAATGGCAAGCAGATCTACAAAGTGAAGTCAAAGTGAAAATGACAACTCTGACGACTGTCATAAAGGCTTTCAATGCAGCCATGGTCAGGGCCACCAGCGAAGATGGGGCATCAGATGGAGAATTTAAAGTGGAAGGTATTTCTCCACACATACATTTCTTGTGAAGAAGCAATTACAGCTATATTTGCAGATACAGTATTAGATGCAGTTGCTGTATTTGCTGGTGTACTTTTGGTTTCTGTTATATTTTTTTAGGGAACAAATATTTGAATGCTTAATTATATGTTTGGTTACGTTAAAAATAGACTTAAATTGGAGAAATCATGGTGTAGAGCAACATAAAAACTTATAGTTGTAAAAATTTAGTATGTTTTTGTTTACAGGTTCATCGGTTTTCAATGCTGTCATACAGATGTGTGTCCTATATTTACCAGGTGCCATTCGAAAATATCTAGGCATGGAACAGTCTGGCAAAGACCCTCAGAAATGCAAACACTTCATTAAAATTAAAAATCACTTGATTTCATATCTTGGTGATTTACTGAAGTTGCTTGGAGGAGTTACATCAGAGAATATATTGACTGTGTTACTCAAACATTTGCATCAAATGTCTATTTATGTAGCTTGCTTCATAAGGATAGCAAAACAAGCACTGAAGAAACTGCTAACTTTCTGGAGTACTGGTGAAGAGACTGTGCGAGTGTTAGCCTTTTTGTGCATTTTGAGGATAACTAGGAACCAGCAACCAGCATTACTTGATCTGGTGTTAAAAGCCATGTATTTGACTTATGTTAAAAACTGTAAATTCGTCAGCCCTTCTACTTGGCCAGGAATCAATTTCATGAGGAGATCACTTGTGGAAATGTTCTCACTTGACCTGAATGTGTCATACCAGCATGTTTTCCTTTACATTCGGCAGCTGGCTATTGTCTTGAGAAATGCTATTGTTGTACAAAAAATCGAAAACCGTCAAGCTGTTTATAACTGGCAGTTTGTGAATTCATTGCATTTGTGGTCAGACTTGTTGGGAGCTACTTCAAATAAAGCACAATTACAGCCATTGATCTACCCCCTGGTCATGATCATTAATAATACAATTAAACTTGTGCCAACACACCAATATTATCCTCTGAGATTCCATTGTGTTGAGATATTGGTAAATCTTTCAAAAGAATCGAATACCTTCATGCCAATTCTACCATTCCTTGTTGAGGTAAATATTTCAAATGAATTTCATACATATGGGCGTTATTCACACATTTCCGGGTAAGAGTACTGTCAAGGATGGAAAAATGTTTGCATACATTGTGTATGAACTTGTTCACATAGTGGTTGAGCATGCTCTATGAACACACAACACTGACAGAACCCTGACCCTAGAATGTATGGATAGAACATAATGACAAAATTTTGAATGTTTGGTTTATTTAAATAATACTTTAATTTCCAGGTTTTAACAACTTTCGACTTTAATAAGAAGCATAAGAAAGTTTCAATGAAGCCATTAGATTTCTCATGCATTCTAAGACTAGCCAAGTCCCAACTGATGGAAAATGGTTTCAAAGACTCTGTTATAGAACGGATGTATGGTCTTATGTTAGAATATACAGCCAATGAGTCCCACACAATTGCCTTCCCAGATGTAACACTATTAGCTGTTATACAGGTATGTTACGTATATGTATTTTGTACTAATAACTTGAATGCATTAAAAAATCAACAAACAAAAATTGACACTGAATTGGCAATTAATAATAAATAAATTGATGAAATTAAATTGGAAATCAATAATTACTTCGTAAATTGATGAGACACACACAGATAACACAGTAGTGTTAGTGATAGACCTAACTAAGCCAGGATGAGGAGCTTGTGTGGGTGTAACCACCTTTGCACCCATTGAGGTAATAATGTACTACGCACTAGAGAAGTCACCACACATCACTACTGTGTTCCGTTCAAGTGCCGTCTTCTGGCCGCACTTCACTCATTTGCTTGCTAGATCTTGAGCGCATAACTCATTTTGTGTTTTTAAACGAAAAAACGTTCAAACGCATTCAATATGCCGTCGTGTGTTTTAAGATATTGCACTTATAATTCAACCAATATGTCGAAGTGCAAAGGAATAACTTTTCATCGGTGACTACTAGTTAGTCACCGATGAAAAGTTAGTAAGTATAATAATTTTAAATCTAATTTATTTTAATTATAAATTTAAAAAAACTGTCGCCCTAGTCAGCGCACATTGACTCTTTAAGGTTACACTAGTCGATCATTCTTCCATACAAACGTAGTCTGGCGATTACTCCACTGTTTGACGATGTATGTTCAAAATAAACAAGTAAAATTTCACAATTTAAAAACCCCCGACGCATTTATCTTGCGAAAACACCCCAATTCAAACAGTAAAATGCCCATAACTTTTGAACGGCTGAACCGATTTTATTCAAACATAGCTAAGAACACTCTCGACAAAATTACCTTTCAAACAAAATCAAAATCGGTTCATCCGTTTAGGCGCTATGATGCCACAGACAGACACACAGATACACAGATACACAGATACACAGCAACACACGTGAAACTTATAACACCCCTTCTTTTTCCGGCGGGAGTTAAAAATGATATCTATTTGTCTCATCATTATCTAGCCCTGTATGGAAACAAAAAAGTAAAACAAAAGAATATTTGAAAGTTATCAGCGTCGAAAGTTCCATATTTTAACACTAAATTTACGGGTCTGTCCCAATAGTCCCATTGGCCCAGTCCCATGATGGGACTAGTGGGATGATTTATCCCACTAGTCCCATGGGACTACTGATACTAACATAATTTTAAAATTATGTCCCAATAGTCCCATGGGACAACTGATACTAATATATTTTTTAAATTATGTCCCATTAGTTCCACAGGACAGCAAGTACTGATTAAACGAGTATTATTGCGACGTCGTCAATCGTCGTCATCGTCTACTAATACTTCATGGCAATATTAAAAAAAAAACTTCTGCCTTTGTAAATTTCATATTATTATTTTTGGGGGCCGAGTCACCCACGTCCGTAGGAGAGTACCCTTAGATTCCCTACACGTGGTCCCCGGGTGGTGCAAATCAGGTGACACAACTGGTGGTAGGCTTCGGCCGAAGGCTTGTGACCACCCACTGAGCAAAGACGTACCGCCAAGCGGCCTGGCCGTGTTCCGGATACGATGCTCAGTGTAGCCATCTAGAGGAGTTGGGTCGAGATAGCTGTTCCACTGCAAGCAGACCAGTCTGGCGCGCGCTGTTATGGGCGTATCGGGAGACTAGTCGCGGAGGGTAGCGGGATCCGAGGCACGGTGCACCGCTGGCCGACCGCAGGTAGTTGGGGGCCCAAGTAGTGTGCCAGCCACACATGAAAGGCTGCCCCGCCAACTGTCGAAAAATCCCGGAATGCACTATCGTGCTGGTTGGCGACCAGAAGGGAGGGCCCGATAGACATTCCGGGGGGGCTCGGGCGTCCCCGCAGTCTCCGGGCTAGTGCCCCAATGATGGCGTCCTTTCAGTGCGTGTCTGTAGGTTAGCAGCGTGGAACCTCGTCTCACTTCCTACTCCTCTCTTCCATTCACTCTTCTTTAAATGAAAATGCCAAGGAAAAAACATACAGGATATAAACAGCGGCTGCACCCCCTCCCACACAAAGTGCACCTCACCAACATTAGAGGTCTGCACTCAAATCTCTCTGCAGTCCACTACCACCTGGAGACTGAAAAACCAGCGCTGTTTTTCCTTACGGAGACGCAGATAGCGAGTCCGTCAGACGCGTCGTACCTATCTTACCCAGGGTTTACCCTGGAGCACAATTATAAACCGCGCGCGGGAGTGTGTATGTACGCCCGTGACGACACTTGCTATCGGCGTCTCCGTAACCTTGAGGACCCAAGATTTTCGACGCTGTGGGCTCTAGTGGACACAGGTCTGGATAAAATTATCTACGCCTGTGTCTACCGCTCGCACAGTGGAGATCAGGAGGCAACCAGGCTCACAGAGTACCTCAGTGAGGCGGCTGATGCGGCACAGCAGCGGTACCCTTCCGCCCAATTAGTGTTACTGGGGGACTTTAATGCCCACCACCAGGAGTGGCTCTTCCCATACCAGTGCACTGACCATGCTGGACGGGAGATGCGTAAGCTTGCGCTTGCGCTTAACCTTACCCAGCTGGTCCAGGGGGCAACGAGGGTGCCGGATGTTGATTCGCACACGGCCAATTGCTTGGACCTTCTGCTGACAACAGAGCCAGACCGATACTCTGTGTCGATAACTTCACCTTTGGGTAGTTCCGACCATTGTCTGGTGAAGTCTGTGTCCGTCTACTCCCCGCCCGATCCCAGCCCAAGAGGCACGCGGCGGGTTTGGCGGTACAGGTCAGCAGATTGGGATGGCATGCGATCTTTCTTCGCATGTTATCCTTGGCAGCCTACTTGCTTTTCTTCCGATGATCCTACGGCGTGCGCGGACAACGTGACGGATGTGTTGCGTCAGGGAATGGAGTACTACATTCCGTTTTCTGACGTAACAATGACCAATGTTGACCGGCCATGGTTTGTCGCTGAATGTCATCGCGCCGACGCGCTTAAACATGAGGCGTACCTGGCATGGGTTGACGCTCGTTCGCGCAAAGCGAGTGACGTGGGTCAAAGGAAGCAAGCCTATAACAGGGCTGCCAAGTCCTGCAAGAAGGTGTTGAGAAGGGCTCGGTTCGACCACATTGGCCGAATAGGGGCCAAACTTGCTTCTTACCCAGCAGGTAGTAAAGCGTTTTGGTCCCTGGCTAAGTCGGTCGAGTCCAACTTCAGCCGTCCCTCACTACCACCACTGCTGAAACCCGACGGGTCGCTGGCCCACTCTGCTGAGGAGAAGGCAAATTTATTTGCCTCTCTTTTTGCGGAATCTTCACGTCTGAACCCTGGTGACGCGCGGCCCCCTTCTTATCCTGATGGATGCGAGACGAGTATGTCGGACATTCGTATCCATCAAAAGGACGTCCGTAAGGTACTGCGCAACCTCGACGTGAACAAGGCTAGTGGCCCGGACGGAATACCAGCATTAGTTCTCAGAACCTGTGCGCCTGAACTGTCTCCGATCTTGACACGCCTATTCCGCCTTTCGTATGAGACTGGAAAAGTGCCGAATGCTTGGAAGCTAGCTAACGTTCAGCCCGTGCCCAAGAAGGGTAGTCGAGCTGACCCGGCCAACTACAGACCCATCTCTGTAACGTCCATACTCTGTAAGAGTATGGAGCGTGTACTTAACACGAAGCTCCTGGCATACCTAGAATCTAACGATATCCTTAGTGACCGCCAATACGGCTTCCGCCGAAATCGGTCTACTGGGGATCTTCTAGCGTATGCCATTCACATCTGGAGTGAGGCCATCGAGAGGCACGGGGAAGCGCTTGCCGTCTCCCTCGACATCTCGAAGGCTTTTGATAGGGTCTGGCATGAAAGCCTTATTGGTAAGCTTCCTTCATTCGGTTTGCCCGGTGGTCTGTGTGATTGGATTGCAGACTTCCTGAGAGATCGGTCCATTCGAGTGGTTATCGATGGCTGCTCGTCGGACCAATTGGATATCAATGCCGGGGTCCCTCAGGGGTCGGTACTCTCAGCAACTTTATTCTTGCTGCATATTAACGATCTGCTTAAACCCGGCACCTTTGGGTATGCAGACGACAGCACTGTTGCTGAGAGATACTTGTCCAACGCTCGTGCTACCGGGCCTCAGATCCGGTCTCTCCGGGAGGCCATGGTGGAGCGCTTGAACCTGTCCTTGCAGGCAGTCTCCGAATGGGGCGATGCCAATCTGGTCAGGTTTAATGCTGCTAAAACCCAGGCGTGTCTTTTTTCCGCTAAAAAGAGCCAATTTTACCCAGATCCAACTTTCCGAGATGCGACCGTGCCAATAACTGACCATCTTGAGCTTCTTGGCGTTACGTTGACATCTACTCTCAATTTTGGCCCTTACATTGAGGCAAAGGCTCAGCTGGCTGCCAAAAAGCTGGGGATCCTTGCAAAGGTGAGTCGGTACTTCACGCCGGAACAGCTCCTCAACTTGTATCAAGCGCAAGTTCGATCATGCATGGAGTACTGTTCTCATCTCTGGGACGGATCAGCCAAATACCAGCTTGACGCACTAGAGTCGATCGAAAAGCGAGCCAAGAGGCTCATCGGCGATGAGGCGCTGGTCAAGTCAAAGCTCCAGAGCCTTGAACATCGTCGCCGAGTTGCCAGCCTGTCGGTTTTTTATCGGTTACATTTCGGGGAGTGTGCGATGGAATTGCACGATATAATTCCACCTAGCCCGTTCCATCATCGGACTACCAGACGTACGGCGATGCGCCATCGATACATGGTAGACATCCCACCCATACGCACAAAACGTTTTGGGAACACTTTTATTATGCGTACAGCTAAGGAGTGGAATTCCCTGCCGGAGTCTGTGTTTCCCGATAGCTACAATCTAGGGGTCTTTAAGTCAAGAGTGAATAGGTTATTTCTAGGCAAGCGTGTTCCACCGTCGACCACATCATCGCTTACCATCAGGTGAGATTGTGGTCAAGCGCGAGCCTATAGATTATAAAAAAAAAAAAAAAAAAAAAAATATTTATTTTGCGGTGTCAACGTTCAATAGAGTTGCCGCTATTCCCATTACCTTAGGGGGTATCACGTTATATATGTCTAGGATCATAGTTTATATGATAATGTAATATAGACATACTAGCACTCCGCCCGCGGCTTTGTTCGCGTGATTTCGTATTTTTTCCTACAGACAACTTTCTTATGTGTACTTTAGTAAAGGCGACTAAAAATAAGCTATTATTAAATGAATAAAAAAGTTAATTCAAAAAAACAAAAAAGCCGCCTGCTTAAACGAACTAAAAAAGGTAAACAAGAAGAAAATTCATCAATTTTATAACTCATTGTCTTCGGTGTTCGTATCATCTTTATGCCGATGACCTTCAACTTTATGCAGCTGCGCGGGTAGAGAGTTTGTCAGACGCTATAGACGATGTGAACTGGGACTTGGACGCTATCAAGGACTGGTCTGATAGATTTGGTCTGTCTGTAAAGCCCTCAAAATGTCAGGCCACTGGGATTGGAAATATCGCGCATGATGGGTCCAATGGGGATTAGCTCTCTTCCTCCTATTATTTTTAATGGAACTGTCATCCCCATCAGCCCTAGTGTAAGAGATCTCGGTCTACATCTTGATTCGACGCTAAGCTGGCAAAGTCAGGTTTCTAGGGTCAATGGGACTTTGCGATGCCTGTATCGTCTGAGAAACTTTCTACCTGCAAAAACGTAGACTATGCTTGTGATACTTTAATTTTCCCTTTAATCGACTATGGTGACGTGTGCTACTTTGACCTAAACGCGGTATTAATGGATAAGCTGGATAGGCTCTTAAACAACTGCATCCGGTTCATATTCAACCTCCGGAAATATATGACCATGTGTCGAACTGCAGAACTGAACTCAAATGGATGCCCATTCGGCAGCGAAGAAATTTGCTCGCCTTGACTGCGCTTTTCTCTCTACTCAACTCTCCCACACCTCCTTCTTATCTCATACCTCACTTTCAATACCTATGTTCTTCACTCGCTAGGAATCTGCGTTCTTCTAACAATCTTCTCTTGCTCTGTCCTTCTCATACTTCTGATTTTGTTCATTCTTCCTTTAATATTCAATCCATTCTTCTCTGGAATGCGCTTCCTCTCGATATCAGGACGGCCACCAGTCAGTATGCATTTAAGCGTAAGTTGCGGCATTATTTTCTAAACGAATAGCAGACTCGTCTCAATATGCACCTTTCTATTAATTAATTAATATATATTATTTTATATATAGTATTTATTATAGTACCTACATATTTAAGTATGTTTATTTTAACTATATATTTAAAAACACATATAATAAATTAAAACATAATTACACATTTCATTTATACTTAAACTCTTCTATTTTTCCTTCATAATTGGTTCCTGCAGTGTGAAGTGAAATTTACTTTTCACATGCACCTGGTGTACTACCCTGCTGACTTTTTCACCGTCGCAATCATTTAATCAGTACTTGCTGTCCTATGGAACTAATGGGACATAATTCAAAAAATATATTAGTATCAGTTGTCCCTTGGGACTATTGGGACATAATTTAAAAAATAAGTTAGTATCAGTTGTCCCATGGGACAAGTGGAACATATTAATCCCATTTGTCCCATCGTGGGACTGAGTCACTGGGACTAGTGGGACAGACCGAAATTTACACATTGCCAACAATTATATTTTGAACAGATACATTTAGTAATTTTTTCATGATATCCAGACTCCCAAAGGTCTGTTTATAAAATTTCACGCGCTCGTTTTCTTTCTAAATCATCATCCATTTCGCTACAAATTTGCAAAAGTGCTAATTCGTACGCGAACTAGCTTCTTACTGCTCATCACAGCATCTATCTATTTCCCACATGTTCTTGGATGAGATAGCAAGCATTTTAACCCCGCTCACAAAATAGTTCGTGCCATCGACTAGGGCAACCTTAATAACGTCTTAATGGTTAATTTCTGCTACTTGTACCCAAAACCCCTATAATAAAATATTTTTGTTGTTGCAGTTAAAACAGTTCTTAAAGACATGTTCTGTATCTAATTACACGAAGAAAATGCGCCAGTTACTTGAAAAAGTCGAGGAAAACTCGAAATTTATAGAAAGAGAGAGAGCCAAAATAAGTTTCTCTTTGAGTGAAGATAAAATGGTTGCAGCTTGGGAAACCAGTATTAGGACTAAAGGAACACCTCTACAAACATTCTTCGAAAACTGGAGTAAAATAAACAGGATCCAAAAACGTAAGAAGATTACCAAAAATGACGAGATTGCCGGTGAGCTTCCCAAGATAAAAAGGGCTAAGCTGTCTGACGATGCACCACAAAAAGCGCAAGGAGAAGACAAAGGACCGGTGGAGCTGTTCCCATCTGACGACGAAGAAGAGGATGATCATTTCAAAATGGATGATGACGACACTCCTGCTCCGAAAGTCAAGATAACAAAGAAAAAGGAAAAGAAAAATAATAAGAACAAGTCAGCTAAGAAGAAAACAATAGATATCGACGAAAGTGCAGTAGACGATAAGGATGATATTGTACAAGAATTTAGTGTAAGTGACTGGTAATAAAACAATCATTTATTCAAAAATTATTTTAATTAACTTGTATAGGTACTATAAAACACTAGTTAAGTAACGATAAACAATGAAATATAGAAAATACAAGACAAAGATAATACAGATCAAGGTGCTGTATCACGTACCCCCTGCAGAAAGAAGGTCCAGCGAACCTTTGGTAATGGTGGGTCATAATTCTCAATAGTGAGAGTACCCGTGGGCATTTCTTTCCATCCTCCTGATGGTGTTTCTGCCATACATACTTGTATCTTGACGTCCTGTAGATTAGAATGAAAATGCTTTATTGGTATAGAACAACTGCTTACATTGATCACCTGAGCTGAAGGGGTGTTAAGGTTACACTAGTCGAAAATTCTTCCATACAAACGTGGTCTAGCAATTACTCCACTGTTTGACGTGCAAAATTAAAAATGATATCAATTTGTCTCATCATTATCTAGCCCTGTATGGAAACAAAAAAGTTAAACAAAAAGTTCTATATTTCAACACAAATTTTAACGCATTTTTGGGCGGAAATAAATACCATAAGGAGAAGGAAAATTGCAAAACGGCCTCCATACAGGGATAGATTAGTAATTTAACAAAGCAAATTATTTTATTTTGAAAATATACATTTAGTAGTTTTTTCATGATATCTAGACTCCCAAAGGTCTTGTCATAATATTTCGCGCGCTCGTTTTCGTCCTAAATCATCATCCATTTCGATACAAATTTGCAAAAGTGCTAATTCGTACGCGAACTAGCTTCATACTGCTCATCACAGCATCTATCTCTTTCGCACGTGTCGTATGACATAGCATGCGTTTTAACCTCGCGCACAAAATAGTTCGTGCCGTCGACTAGGGGAACCTTAATGCCCATCAGCAGCAGCAGTGAAGCTCTCTCATCACGTCACTACCTCAGGCACGGTCTCCGTTAAGCAGTCGGCCTGTAAACATGCACGACATTTACAAGAATGAGTGTTGCATCAGCAAAGCCTAAACGAGGAAATAAGTATTCGTATAGAGCTGTGTAGGTCAACTTTGTGTAAATTATTACATCACCTCTGCTCTCAAAACGGTGAAGGAAAACTTCGTGAGGAAACCGGCATGTCTTAGAACCAAAAATTCGAAGACAGGTGCGTGACATCCACCAACTTGCACTGGGCCCGCGTGCTAGACTACGGCCTCAGAGTGGAAACATGCTCGCACAACGGACCAAATGCGGACTAAGTGCGGAAAAGAGTGTCCATCTATCCTATCCTAAGTATTCTTTTCAGGTACCTTCTTAGGTCTTATCGGTTCATATTGAGTCTTTACGTAGAACTCGTCTCTATCAACATATATTTTGAACATTCTCGCATCATTAAAAACGTTTCTAAACAGAATCTGTTTGAAATCTCCGGTTTTTATTTCGTATGGCCCTTGAGGTTTAGGTTCTGTTCCAGTTCCTTTTATGTTATACCTGTAAAGTGACATAATTAACGTAAATAGGGCAAACAATGGTCTAAATAAAGGCCTTTGATGAATCTACAAGAAAGCACATGGTTGCTTATGCTGAAGCCGCACACGTGTCCGGCATCACAACTGGCAACCTTGAATTCGGACCATTCGGTTTGCCGCCATTAATCGACCAATCATATAGACGGAAATCCACATCGCGTCTTTCATCTCGCATGGGAGTGTTTTATCGGTTACATTTCGGGGAGTGTGCGATGGAATTGCACGATATAATTCCACCTAGCCCGTTTCATCATCGGACTACCAGACGTACGGCGATGCGCCATCGATACATGGTAGACATCCCACCCATACGCACAAAACGTTTTGGGAACACTTTTATTATGCGTACAGCTAAGTAGTGGAATTCCCTGCCGGAGTCTGTGTTGCCCGATAGCTACTATCTAGGGGTCTTTATTTCAAGAGTGAATAGGTTATTCCTAGGCAAGCGTGTTTCACCGTCGACCACATCATCGCTTACCATCAGGTGAGATAGTGGTCAAGCGTGAGCCTATAGGTTATTAAAAAAAAAATACATTAACAAATCTCTTGCATCACTATCGGCTATCGTAGCGAAAGATATATTTATTAAATAATAAAACTTCATGCATGCAAAATAAATTATCACTATCTAGCATGATGTTAAGTAAGAAAAAAAATCGTTTGTTTTGAAAGAAAAACATTTGTTCTTAAACATTACAAGCCCACAAAACTGCGAGGCAGTTTATCGGCGGGATTAGCGCTCGTATAACAATTGGTTTACACTTAAATAAAATATAGTTATACAAACAATTCAATTCAGTGGCAACGCAATGATGTGGTCAACGGTGAAGGTGAAGCAAGCTTGCCTAGAAGTACCTAACCTATTCACTCTTGACTTAAAGACCCCTACGTTGTATATATCAGGAAACTGCTACAGGGAACAGCTATACGCACAATTAAAGTATTCGCTGAACGCTTTGTGCTTAGATATGGATGGTATGCCCACTGATGGTGCATTGCCGTAAGTACCTACGTCTTGTAGTCCGATGATGGAAAGGGCTAGGCGGAATCACCGCACCGATAAAAAACCGACAGGCTGGCAATTCGGCATCGATGTTCAAAGCTCTGGAGCTTTGAGTCGACCAGCGCATCGTTGCGCTCTTGGCCGGTCTTATCAATCGATACAAGTGCATCAAGTAGGTATTTGGCAGATCCATCTCAGAGGTGAGAGCAGTACTCCATGCATTGATACAAGTTGAGCAGCTGTTCATGCCAACTAAGTCAAGTACCATTTCACCTTTGCAAGGATCCCCAACTTTTTTGCAGCCAACTGAGCCTTTGCTTCAATGAATGGACCAAAATTGAGGGTCGATGTCAATGTAACACCAAGAAGGTCGAATTGGTCCGTTATCGGCACAGATAAACCATGGAAAAATGGAGCCGGATGGAAATGTCTCTTTTTGTGAAAAAAAAACCCGCCTAGGTCTTAGAAGCAATGAAACTGACTAGATTGGCAATGCCCCATTCGGAGACTGCCTCCAAAGATAGTTTCAAGCGCCGCTATAATTAATAAAGCTTACTTACACAAATTCACCAGCTACAGGAGAGTCAAAAGAAATTTTACATTCTTGAACCCCAAGCTCCGTTGGTTCAAACCATACTAAAAACTTCCCTTTCTCAAGGGGCCCTAGTACGAATTCGCCTTCTGCCAGTATCGATGGATGAGACAACTGTAAAGAGTCCAATGTGTATAGATTAATTAACTTTATCAGCCCATGCCTGACCCTCCCAGCATTCAAAGGTCGTGACGGGCTTTGTAAGGATACATTATTTTATACGAGTGCTTTGGCACCAACGATGCGAGCTGTGAAAATATGTGGCTGTTCCTGTTTCCACCAAAGCTATTCGAGGTAGTAGAGAGGCGGCACGAAGATGTGTAGCGAAGCTGTGATACGGTGTACGAGTATGTAGCTGTGTCGCTTATTTGTATATTTAAAAATGTATAGTTCTGCTAGTTAGCCCTTTTCTACCAGAGCACTAAGCCTGGCTAAGAAAATGAAGTGACCCCATGGGAGAAAATTTTCTCGCGCACCGCCTTGCCATGCGCATCTTTGGTGGAAAAGCATCTTAAAATCTCTTTTTTTCGGTTTATTCCCATCGGCCACCCCCAAGTTGCCACCCCGGTGGCCGATGGGAATGATTTAGTGAAATTTCCTACCTTCCTTTATTCCCATCTGCCACCGGGGTGGTGGATGGCACTAACTAGTGGCGTTTGCCGCTTTATTCCCATCTGCCACCTTCATAAGTTTAGTCGGGTGGTTGATTCTCATGACCGTAAATCGGGGTGAATAGAAAAAATATCAAGAAACTTTTCAATGTTCATATTTGACTATTTTTCGTTAAAGGATTTTGGTAGAATTTTAAACCATCAACATTTTTTCTTTGAGTTGGCAACAATTTTATGTCATTTAAAAAAATAATAGAAATAAAAAAAGAAATAAAAATTGTACAATTAATTTATCATTGCAAGAACTTTTATGTCCTTGGCAAAGCATAATACTTTGGATGAATGGAGGCTCTGATCGATATCGTTCACACATACTACAAACAAAAAAGGACCGAGCAACGAACCCTGAAACACTCCGCTGGGCAAGTTTACCCAACTAGACATATAATTATTGAGAACTACTGCTTGTGTCAGAAGAAAACCAAGAGGTCCCCACGGATGTAGCTTAGCTTCTTAATCAGGGCATTTTGGTCGAGCCGATCAAATGCCTTACTACAATCTGTGCAAACCACATCGATCTGCTTACCGTCATCCATAGCATCCGTAATCAAACCATTTAATAAAATCAAATTAGAAATGATACACCGTCCTTTTAAAAATCCGTGCTGAAAAAGCTAGCAAGGGTGGATATAACTGGTTATAGACAATCCTCTCAAATCATCATCATCATCTTCCTGCCCTTGTCCCGTGTTACTTGGGGTCAGCGCAGCACGTTTTCTTCTTCCATACCATCCTGTCCCCCGTCACTCCATCACTGACGCCCTTTTCTTTCATATCACTCCTCACACAGTCCATCCATCTTTTCTTTGGCCGTCCGCTCCCTCTCCATCCATCCACATCTATATTCATAACTCTTTTAGTAACATGCGTTTCATCCTTCCTCATCACATGACCATACCAGGACAAACGGTTTCCTTTTAACTTTTCTGTTACTGGCGCCACTTTCAAACTGCCTCTAATATACTAATTTCTCACTTTATCCAATCTCGTCACTCCGCATCCATCTCAACATTCTGATCTCTGCTACATGCAATCTCTTTCAATCAAGACAATCCTCTCAAATATTTTAGCTATAATACACAGCTTGCATATAGGCCCATGATTAGTAATCTCTTTTTTATACCCCTCCTTAAGTACGGGTGAAATATAAACAGATTTCTATAATATGGGAACAACACCTTGAGTCCGACTTCCAAAAACCAAAATTGAAATAGGTAGGGCAATGCAAGGCGCGCATTTAGTTAGAAATTTAGATGATATTATTAAGTTATCATGGCCAGCACCTTTAGTTGGATCTAAGTAACAAAGTAAACCGGTCACAGCATCAACATTCACTTTTATGTGACAAATGTCATGAGAATCGCCCACCACCCCGGTGGCAGATGGGAATAAAGGAAGGTGGCAGATTTCACTAAATAAGTCCCATCGACCACCGGGGTGGCAAACGCCACTAGTTAGTGCCATCCGCCACCCCGGTGGCAGATGGGAATAAAGGAAGGTAGAAAATTTCACTAAATCATTCCCATCGGCCACCGGGGTGGCAACTGGGGGGTGGCCGATGGGAATAAACCTTTTTTTCCTGATGTATTTACAGTCAATGTACCTATAATAAAAATACATATTTAAAGATAACAAAAGGTGTAGGTACTTATGAAGTAAGATAATATTTTTTCATAATTCTTATGTATTGGTTTGTATTTGATAAATCTAAATAATTACCTTACAAATGAAATCAGCCCTGCTCTCAGTCTTATTCTGCACTCGGAGACGGATTGGTATGCTAGATCCTAATTCAGTTTCGTATTCCAAATTTTTCTCATTAGCAGGCAGACAATTCAATATTACTTTGTAGACAAAAGTGCCGACTAGAAAGTTAGACACCTCTAAATAGCCCTCAGTAGTACCGACCACTAAAGGTGAAAACATAAGATCTAATGTCGCCTGAAATAAATATGCCGTAAGTTACAACGATACTAATTAAGTAGTAAGGGTATGTAAGTGTCACAGACATCTGGTTAAATTAGCCAGCTACTTAATCGGATGCCTAGGCCGTTCCTTAAATGCCAGTATCCAATTAATTAAATGGCTGAATGACAACAAGCCATGTCATTGCGCAACGTTTAACCAGTTGGCTGAATGTCGTGTAGTCATTTAGTTAAATTGGATATTGATGAATTTGTAATGTTTGGTTAGGGTGACTAGATAGTTTTAAGGAACAGCCTAGGCGTCCAATTAGCTAGCTAATTTAACCAGATGGCTGCGACATATGCATCACCTACTAGTTATAAGACGGATGCATAGGTAATGTAGGTAGGTAGGTAAAAAAAGTTATCTGACTTCCGCTGTACAAATTTTTTATCCGTTGCGATGGAATGAAGGTGGCGGACCAAAATGCGACATAAAAAACATTGGTAAATACTTTAGATAGTTATGAACAACTTCTACCCACTTTACCAAATAAATATTATCTAGCTATCTATGCCAAAGTTGTTTTTATGAAAAAAAAAAGAGTTAATGATTTCTAAGACAAGTTAGACAGTTTCCCCATCATAGGTATAGTTCTCGCCAAATTTCCTGGCCGCCTTGAAGTTAGCAAGAATGGCTGCGAATTAATAAATCAAAATTTTCGAAATTTTTGTTTTTGTAAGGTACTTAATAGTATCAAGCTCCTAACACTATTGTATGTTATAAAAGAGTAGTATTTTAAAAAGGGGCCCGCTGGCTGGACGTATATCTTCTGAAATATAGCTCACAGAATGTCGAAATTTGGGATTTGTAAGGTACATATTAGTTTCTAACTCCGAGCACTATTGGGCGATCTGAAAGTATAATAATTATACAAATAAACTTAAGGGGCCCGCTAGCTAGACACTTCATAAAAAACGTCATTCAATCAAAAACTGTCGAGGTACAAAATGTATCGTATTTATTTTCTTAAGGTACAAAATAATGTCTTTATGAAAAGCTATCACCTGTTGATAAATCTCGTTGGGGCCTGCCAGATAGACTCACACGTAAATCTCATACAAAAACAAGCACCGATCCGTGCCTCGCGCATCGGAAAGCCAACTTCAGGGCGGCCCAGAAGTTTGACGAGAACTATACTTCTACTTATCTATTATATGTATATTCGGCTATCCATAGGTATAGGTACTGTCCCTGTTCAAAAAAACATGTACCTACAAGCGAGCTCGAAAATGTTCTCAAAGATTTTGTATTGATGGCTGTAGCTAAATACATTCATGATTTTTTGTCTAAGCAGCGAAGGACCTCCCAACGCCATGGTTTATCTAAAGCGGGGCGAGCACCTCGGACCGCGAGGTTTCAGGCAAGGGTCCACGTCGCCCACGCCTGCTGGCACCGAATAAATGAGAATATTTATATTACCTCTGAATTTCCATTGATTCGCAAATATTCAGGACAGTTTAGTTTCTCGCAAGAGATAAAATAGTCAGCCTCGTCAGCAAGCGGATTTTTAATGATTATGTGATGTTGCGCCATCTCACGCGCACGGCATTCGAACGTCAAGGTGTCTACTATAGGACTCGGAGTTACTGTCACGATGATGTTGTAGTATTGAAACTCACGCGTTTTTTCGTTTATGAACAATACCTGCAATCAAATATTTTACTTTTAGGTAAAGATACCTTTAAAATTAAAACATAAATCTAACTTATATCTACTCCATTAGCTGGAGCCGACGAATAGCCGAGAATTAACCGACTTCAAATCAAAACAATAAAAACGTTTCGGAAGTCGACGTCCTAATGTCCTTGATAACTACTATCTACCTCTTTTTACCTTCAAATAAGAAGGAGGTAATCAATTCGACCCTATGTATGTAATATTGGTGGAACACACACACACACATACACAAAAAAGTTGAATAAACGTTGAATCTTTATTCAACTTTTTTGTGTATGTGTGTGTTTTTGGGCAAGAAACAGATTGCTTCCTTTGCCGAATTTACTTACACAATTGGGCTGCCGATCTGGCGGCTAGCGATTTTTATCTGTTCCAAATTGAAAAAATACTTAAGGGGAAACAGATACTAAGACGATAACGAGGTGATGGATGCCGTGGAGAGCTTTTTGCAGGACCAAGCCAAAAAAATGCACATGAGATTGCAATAGCGAGATGACACGCCACCTAAGGAGCGGTCAACTAGTTCCGCGCGCACTATAGTTCAACTCATCTGTGCGCGCAGCGCCATGTGTGCGTGCGCTTGTAATTATACATTATGCATTTGTGTGGCAGTGACGCGCCAGTCGTCGTCCGAGCAAACAACCACCCACACATAGCGCCGCGCGCAAAGATGAGTTGAACTATCTATAGATCTGATAAGTAAAGGTAAAGGAAAATTTGTGTTGGTAATAATGTTCTTTCGCAGGTATGCTGGATGAGATTTCTATAGTTATAAGCATAACTCTGTACCTATTTTTCAGTTCCTTTTTCTAGTCTGTTTATTATGTGTGTGCGTTTAAATGGTTAAATAAATAAGTAGGTACTCATTATACTGACTTTGAATGTCATTTCGCACTCCTCATAACCAACGAAGTTCCAACGGCAAGTGGCAGCCGCTTCACCCCATGTTTTGATTATTTCTGGGCATTTGATATCAAAGTGCCCATCGAATTTATCAGGAATTACCTTCACCACCTCCGTAGACACTGTATACACCTCGGGATACTGAAAACAGTTATCTTTTAAGATATATTTTAAGAAAAATATTATTTTGTTTAGGCCGTCAGATTTGTTACCAAGTGCGAAAAATATCGGCTCATTTAAAATGTTTCAGTGTTTCTAAGTATAAAAGATGTGTCATAAGGACAGTCTTCACTGAGAGCATTCACGTGTAATAAGCATTCGACGTCGAATATTCGAGTGGTGTGGATGATTTTGATTTTACTCGCAAGCACGAATCTCGCCCGGTGTGGACGTCGCAACGATTTTCTCGGCAACGGCTCGCATTCGAATGTTCAAAAATAAATTCTCGAGATCGAGTACTCAGATAATTAAATCAATGAGTATGTATGTAGGAATATTACTGGCCTCTTGTAAAGCAAGGTTAACAGTTTCTTGATCTTAAGTGTTTGTGAGCTTTTTGGTGAATCGTATTATCGAATGAATGACATTTAACGAGATCGTATTCGAATGCTCCAAGCTCGCAAGGGAATGTTCGACTCAAACGTTCATAGTTTTGCTTGAACGTGAATGCTGGGCTCGCTGGGAAGCATTTGTTGCTCGCTTATGATTGCTTGTTTACAAATCCTCACGAAAGAATGCTCCCAGGACGTGAGGACGCTCCTTAAGTTAATCAGGTTTCCTCCTATAGACTTATTTAAAGCAGGAAACCAGCCTAAACTACATACTTTTTGAACCTACTTATTATATTGTAAATACCTCAGTAATATTATAAACCAGTAACGGTTCAGTGTGGACATCTTTGGCAGGCACACTTATGTTAATGGTGCCATTAGGATTGGGTTCCAGAGCTTGTCCGTCTAATGCGACAAATAATGCAGTTTCACCAAGAGGAGAGTACAACACTTGGCTCTGGGAAACGGAAATCAAGATTATATCAATTTAAAAGAAGCTGATTTAAAATCAAAAACCCGACTGCTTAAGGTTACACTAGTCGAAAATTCTTCCATACAAACGTAGTCTAGAGATTACTCCACTGTTTGACGATGTACGTTCAAAATAAAAAATGATATCAATTTGTCTCATCATTATCTAGTCTTGTATGGAAACAAAAATGTAAAAAACTATTATATTTGAAAGTAATGAGAGTCGAAAGTTCCATATTTCAACACTAATTTTAACGCATCTTTCGGCGGAAATAAATACCATAAGAAGAAGGAAAATTACAAAACGGCCTCCATACAAGGATAGATTAGTAATTCATCAATGCAAATAATGTTATTTTATAAATATACATTTAGTAGTTTTTTCATGATATCTAGACTCCCAAAAGTCTGTTTAAAAAATTTCGCGCGCTCGTTTTCGTCCTAAATTATCATTAATTTCGCTACGAACTTGCAAAAGTGCTTATTCGTACGTGAACTAGCTTCTCACTGCTCATCACAGCATCTATCTCTTTCGCACGTGTTGTCGCATGAGATAGCACGCATTTTAACCCCGCGCACAAAATAGTTCGTGCCGTCGACTAGGGCATCCTTAAGAAACGAACTAAAAAGCTGTAAACAAGAATAAATCATGCTGTGCAGTCGGAGGAACAGGCAGTTCGCGAATATATATCCTCCGACTGCAACAAACATAACAACAGCTCACAATGTTAGGACCCATTAATATGTATTAATGCTATTTTTTATACGTGGTGCTAGGCAACTGGGCTTATCCCAGTTGTATATGACCCTTTGTGCCTATTGGCCTTGTTTGTTCTGTCTCCTGCTTGATATGGAGGCAAGTGGAAATTTACATTTTTCCTACTCCTCCGTTATTCTTTTCTGATTAATTTCGTTGCTGGATCCAAGACAGTTAAATTCATTCTCCGGGACTTCGTCGAGCTTCATTGTTTCGGCGCTTTTCTGGTGGTCGCCTACTGTTGATTCTGGCTTTCAGGAGTTGCAGTGGTTTGGGAATAGTGCGGTGGGATTATACCATAGTAGCCTATATGACTTTAAACTACAAAAAATGCGTATACGTAGGTATGTATATGCGTTAAAATGTTACTGAAACTGTCACCCGCACCATGCTACAGCGCAAAGAGTATAGTAGATATATTTAGCAAGAAAAATATAAAGACTGATAATGCTCACTTCATGCCTGCCAATAGTTTTTGGTTTGAAAATGAGAGGAACATCTATCGATGAATTGGGTTCAACAGTAAATTCTTTCCAAGTTTCGAATGGTCCACCCGATATTTCAGAAAGAATTAACCAAAGGTCGTCAGTTCTGGAAAAAACAATGTGTACTGTACTATCATAAACTACTGTACAATAGTACCTACTTTGATATTAAAAAAATAGGTACACCGTGAGCGTGACTCACTGGATTCAAAGAAGAAGAAAATGACTAAAAAAATATATTTAAAAATAACAAAAAGCCGACTGCTTAAAAAGCCAACTAAAAAGACGTAAACAAGAAGAAAATCATGCTGTACAGTCGGAGGATACATGTGCGCGAGCTGGCTGACCAAAACCAGATGTATTCTCCGACTGCACAGCATGATTTTCTTCTTGTTTACGTCTTTTTAGTTGGCTTTTTAAGCAGTCGGGTTTTTTGTTATTTTTTTTTATTTACAACTTTTTAGTTAATTCTTTTTAGAATTAGGTACATTTAAACATATATGTATAATATTTTTGTAATCACCTCTTAACACCCTTCATTTTGATACCCCATACGAAGGGTATGGCAGAAAAAAAAATTGGGCCCCCCAATATGGCGCCCAAAAGCCGCCATTTTTCTATGTTGCTATTTGAATGTAGCCATTGACACTCGCAAGGTTAAGAAGAATCGATTGACGTAAGAATAATCAAAATCGGCCAACGCGTTTGGTCTCTAGAACGCCATATAGCAACAAACATACATAGACTGATATGAAACATACATACATACATTACCCTCCTTCGGCAGTCGGGTAAAAAGCAGTCTCATACATAACAGTAGGTAAGTTGATGGCGGGTATAAAGTTTAAACTAAGTGCTCGTTTTACAGGTCCGCTTTATCGTATATACCTACGTTTTTATTCAGCGCTGACGATTGTTATTTTTTTTTTTTTTAATAAATATGAATATAAAGATTAATGTTTTTTAACAATCGGTCCCGGTCCTTTGAAAGGCGTGCGAGGGGCCGAAGCCTCGCAGAGGCCTTGTTAGGCATGTATCAGGAAATGTAACACCAAACGACGATTATCCCTGTATGCACTACGCAAGTGCACCAAAGGACAATCCCCGGTTGGTGCAGGACTATTGCAAAATATGGAAAAAATATGTATTGGGCTATGGGTTTGGTAGGTTTAGTGGATCGATTGCCTCACACTATAGGAGAATTACTGGCCCCTGCCTGACTACTGTTGAACTACACAGCTATACAAGTAAAATTTCAAAATTTAATAAACCCCGACAAAATCTTGCGAAAACACCTCGATTCAAACGGTAAAACGCCCATAACTTTTGAACGGCTGAACCGATTTTATTCAAACATAGCTAAGAACACTCTCGACAAAATCATCCTTCAAACAAAAAAAAACTTAATCAAAATCGGTTCATCCGATTAGGTGATATGATGCCACAGACAGACACACAGATACACAGACACACAGATACACAACAACACACGTGAAACTTATAACACCCCTCTTTTCCCGGCGGGGATTAAAAATGGCAAGCGGTGACTGGCACACTTAATTAATGGGCCCCCATAAAGGGTCGCGTGCACTTTAGTGACGAAACGCACCATCATCATCTTCAGCCTATAGCAGTTCACTGCTGGATATAGGCCTCTCCAATTGCACGCCAATTGGTTCGAATACTGCAACTGTCATCCAGCTGCTACCAGCCACCCTGCGAAGGTCGTCGCTCCACCTAGCCTGAGGGCGTCCTACCTTACGTTTACCAGTTCGCGGTCTCCACTCATGAACACGTTTACCAGACGAAACTTAAATAATTATTATTACTTAATATTAATAATTTATTAATTTGCACGGATCCAAGAGGTCTCCTAAGGGTCCGTTCACACAGAACACCCGTATTTCCAGAATCGTTCGCTACTGAGGGTAATGGCACGCCCCGCATGGTTTCGATCCGATAAAACGGATCAAGACTTTAATACTGTTGTGTGTGAACTCGCTCATACAACTACCTATACCATTGCCGAATAAAAACTTATACGATAAAGCGGATCTGTAAAACGGACAGCTGTATATTTTTTCGGGTCGGTATTTTTACTGGATATGAAATACCGCCATGTGTGTGAAGTCGCTCATGCAACTACATACGTCAGCGCCTAAAAAAACGTATTCATTAAAGCGGACCTGTAAAACGGACCCCTGTGTGAACGAACACTTACATTTGATTTGCCAACGGGCATTGTCAAGCCCTTTAAGCTAGTCTAGCTTTACGGGACATGCTAAAGACGTTTGAATTAAGAATAGGACTTAGCGCCATATTGTGACGTCATAGCTCATAGCTGTATAATCAAAAGCCCAAGAAAAAAAATTTGAGTATTTATAGGCTTTAATCCAACATAGTTAATAGAGAATGTCTCAGGCATTAAGTCCGCCTATGTACCTGTATGTTGCATGAAGTTTTAATAAATAAATAAATAGTTGGGAAAAGGATGGCTGATTATACGGACAAGCAACTGTCATCTAGACAACAACATACAAAGAAACCAGCTTTAAATCATGCATTTTGAATACTTACGGATTAGTTATGATAATGTAGTCGGTATGTTGGTCACGAACAGGACATTCCATATACAGAGTTTTATTTTCAACGCTACCCGTATCGATGCACGTTGCATAAAGGGCTAATTCAAGAGGCATGTAGTTTTCTAAATTGCAACTTGCCTGGAACATGACGTTTAGGTTCAGTCAACAAAAAAGTTAGGTTTAGACAGGTAAAGAACAAAACTCATTAAAAAAGGCGTTTTTAACTTAAAACAAATTCAAATGTGTATCTAATACACGTCGTGGAAGTAAAATTTTACCTAGTACTTAATCTCTTGTTGATAACATATTACAAATTATTAGAAAACATGGTTCTAACATGCCTTCCTACCAAGACAAGAATTTAAAATTACTATCGTGAAAGATCGAAAATTCTATTTAAACAAAAGTAAAAACCTCCCTCGTTTAAAGCTTTTTCTATTAGAGAAAACTATACAGTGCGTGCCACGAAAGATGAGACTTGCCACACCACGTGGTTTGACTTGCGTAGTAGACAATTTAAAGGTCTCTTTAGCGGTATGAGGTCTGAGTGCGGGGGGCCGGGCGTTATCGGGGCGGTTAGAGCGCGGGAGGCGCGGTCAAAGGTCATAGCACAAATATCGACTCTGAAAGGGATTGTCACCGTATCAATTCGAACTGTGCAGTATTCTTAGTATAAAACTCCCTACTGCAACGCACACTAATCGGTATCGTAACGAAATCGCCTCTCCTCAGGACCCTCACGAACCTTGGTGCGGTTTGTGTTCAACTTGCAGTACCCGCGCTCACGACTCGTCGTCCCCGTGCATACGGTTCCTCGTCCCCGCGCTTACGGTTCGTCGTCCCCGCCCTTACGGTTCGTCGTCCCCGCGCTTACGGCTCGTCGTCTGATCTGGTGCCAGCCCGGTCAACTAGCGGTCGGCGAACCGCAAGCGCAGCGACGCGTACCCGTAGCCCGAGTCGAAGTACCGGAGCTGCAGATCCGCATTGGTTTACGTACTTACGTAAGGTTGACGCCTGTTTGAAGGCGAGGCGCAAGGCGATACGGTTACGAGCCCTTTCCGAGTTGATAAGTGTGCTGTGACCCAGTGGCGAAGCTCTATAGGGGCCCGGTTTCAAATTTTTTTGGGGGCCCTTTCTACCGAAATGCAGAAGACTAAAATCGTTAATGTTTCTCTTTCAAAATAAATATAATTGGAGACTGAATTCTTTACTTCTATAACGTAACGTACGAGCTTAAAAACGGGCAATTCTGACTGGGATCGGATTAGTTTTCATGCTTCAGTTTACTAAATTGGAGTATATGGATGCTATGAAGGCATATGATAGATAACGGTGTCATCATAATAAATAAAGTTTTTAACTAAAATAAAAAAATCGAACCCGTTATCAAAAATAATTTGAGACTGTGATCTTGATTTGATGAACTTTTGAATATGTTCGTCGGGGCCCCTGTAGCTTGGGGACCCTGTATCATTGATACCACTGATACGGCGGTAGCTACGCCTCTGCTGTGACCTCAATTCTCATCTTTCGTGGCACGCACTATACCTATGTGTGGTTTAAAAGAAGTTAGCCGAGATTCAGAAATGACATCGAAAGTCGAGGACAGCAAATTTGTTTTAAGTATACTATTTGGAGATACGTACCCATACTTTAATGAATGGGTTATGGTTGACCGGCCTGAACGTAATCGTAAACGTTACGTTGGTGTGGGCGGCTATTGTGCCGAACTGCGGGCTTATTGTGAACTCTTCCGATATCAGTGGTTGCCACCAAAACCTGGACACAAGTTATACATAAAAAATTATAAAAGGTAGCTAAACTGGGCATTCATGGTCATGGCGAAGTATAGCTTATTAATTTTTTGATTAGATAGTAACTAATAACGAAAGTGTCACAGTGACATGATCAGATTTAACTTTATATTATCTATGCTTGAAGAAAACGATTTGGAAAATAATCGGCGAAATTTGGCAACCATCTTTGAAAAATGTAGATTTAATTTGAGTTGAGTTATGGAACTCAAATGGTGTTGGGCAAGACTTATCAGTCTTGGCAGTATCCTGCCAAGGGGCGCGATGTGACCGAGTAACGTGCAAGCTCTAGAAAAAGAAGTGGTGGTCGTCTTTCGGTGAGATTGGTACAAGACATTCTTATTATCGTGGGTAAAAATAGTGGGGCCTAGGTTCAAGCAAAGAGAGGTCCTGTGCCCAGTTGCCAAGCAGTGTATGTAGGTGAAGTTAGGCTGCGTATGAACCTAACTCAGATCAAATAAAAAGTCAAGATGGAACGTTGCAAACGACAAAGTGACGCCGGTTCAAACTATGCCTTGCCGTACAAATACACAATTACAAGCACTCACGTACAATGAAATTACGCCTTATCTTGTCATTTGAGACCACAAATCAATTAATAAAGCTCAACTGACAAGCTAAGGGCTAGTTTCGATGTACGTGTGCGCGTGTAATTGTGTATTTATACGGCAAGGCATAGTTTGAACCGGCTTCACTTTGTTGTTTGCAACGTTCCATCTTGACTTTTTATTGGATCTGAGGAACCTAAGTAGAAAGAGTAATATAACTAACTTGCTAACTATCTACGAATAATAATGAGATATTATTTACCTTGCCCCGAAATCACCTTTATTCAAAAGCATTACTTTGAGTTTCTTGCATCCACGTTTGCGCACGCGGCCAAACTGCAGCGAGTTTTGACTGAAGACCAGATGCATGCCCGTGGCACAACCGCTCAGGCTGACTAGCGGCCGCTCAAAGTTCAACACTTTCATGTTTAACTACAATTGAACGGACGATATTTAACAAACCCCTACTTAAGTAGTTACAAGTCAAACAATTTATGTTTTCTTCGCCAGCTCCTTAATATCTTTTCCTAGTTAAAATAAGCAAATTTAAATTAGTAAGTTCGCGCAACTCTCACCGCGGGTCCTCGATGTCGAAGCGCTGTGTTCCTACTAGTTAACTGACAATATAAATTAAGTTAAATCAAAACTTAAAAAAAGTCAACGTAACACAGTAAAATTTCAAGATTTAAAAAAAACCCCGACACATTTTTTTTCATGCTACATAATTTATCTAGTACATAGTAGATACGCTTCGATCGGCAATCTATTGAACACGTTATTATGTTATGACAAGATATCTTGTGAAAACACCCCGATTCAAACAGTAAAACGACCATAACTTTTGAACGGCTTAACCGATTTTATTCAAACATAGCTCAGAACACCCTCGATTAAGTCACCTTTTAAACAAAAAAAACTGAAACAGAATCAGTTCACCCGTTTGGACGCTATGATGCCACAGACAGACACACAGATACACAGCAACACACGTGAAACTTATAACACCCCTCTTTTTCCGGCGGGGGTTAAAAACAAAAACTTGTAGAAGACATCATGCAAATCGTGCAAACATCCTCAATTGAAAAACCAAGTACAACCAATTAGATATTTTTACAGAGAAAATGAGTTAATAAAACATGGAAGTGAGTGTATACCTGAACGTTGAGCGTGCTTATCAAGCCGACCGGCTTGAATTGTATCTTCACTGGTACTTTCCCGTACGGTTGTATCATGCTTCTATTCGGTATTACCTTCAGCGAGGATAAAGCGTTTTGTATATCCATCGCGATTTGATTCCGAATTTTATCATTTTTGTATGTTTGCAACATTTGTACTCTGAGAAGTCACAGACATCAAAACGGCATATTATATTTCAACTTACAGCACAAGCTAGTACATTATATACAGCAATTTATTAAAATTGCTGTATATAATGTACTAGCTTCTTCGCCCACGTGTATTATATATAAAACCTTTCTCTTGAATCACTCTATTTATTAAAAAAAACCGCATCAAAATCCGTTGCGTAATTTTAAAGATCTAAGCATACATAGGGACAGAAAGACAGTGGGAAGCGACTTTGTGTTATACTATGTAAGGATGCCTCTGAGACGTGGTCGCTTACAATGGGCCTTATCAGAAAGCTTACAGTCACTCAAAGGGCGATGGAGAGGGCTATGCTCGGAGTTTCCTTGCATGATCGAATCAGAAATGTAGAGATCCGCAAGAGAACCAGGGTTACCGACATAGCCCGACGAATTGCCAAACTTAAGTGGCAGTGGGCAGGGCACATTGCTCGCAGAACGGATAGCCGATGGGGCAGAAAGGTTCTGGAATGGTGACCGCGAACCGGAAGACGTTGCGTTGGAAGGTCTCCCATCAGGTGGACCGATGACCTGGTGAAGGTTGCGAGAATCCGCTGGTTACGAGATGCACGGGACCAGTCAATGTGGAGACGCTTGAGGGAGGCCTATGTCCAGCAGTGGAAGTCTTTCGGCTGATATGATGATGATGATGAAGGATGCGTCCTCTTAGTATCTATTGATTTCAGGATCAAATAATTGAAACCGCAGCATTTACCTCGAAGGTCCCACATCGGACTGCTGAATAGTCCCCGCAGCTGCTACGGGACTAAGACACACGCTGGTAGTGTCAGACTTGGTCGTATCTTCTACAACAGGGTACATTTCTTTGAAAATGTATTGCGCTTGAATTGGTATTTTACTATGATTCATCACTTCTATTGTGCGAATATACTTTTCGCCAACCCTCACGTGGCCTAAGTCAAAGCTTTTTTGACAACCTTCGTAAAGATCAAACAGGAGAGGAATTCCTGGAAAGCAAGCAACAAAAATGATGATACAAGAAAAGTATCAAAATTTAAAAAACCCCCGACACATTTTTATTTCATGCTACATAATTTATCTAGTACATAGTAGATAGAGATACGCTTCGATCGGCAATCTATTTTACACGTAATTATGATACGATATCTTGCGAAAACACCCCGATTCAAACAGTAGAACGCCCATAACTTTTAAACGGCTAAACCGATTTTATTCAAACATAGCTAAGAACACTCTCGATTAAGACACCTTTTAAACAAAACAAACTAAATCAAAAAATAGGTTTATCCGTTTAGTTGCTAAGATTATACCCGTTTGGACGCTATGATGCCACAGATAGACACACAGATACATATATATGCACAGATACACACAGCAACACACGTGAAACTTATAGCACGCCTCTTTTTCCGGCGGGGTTTAAAAATGACCAATTAATTGTAAATACGCTTAATGAACAAGACGGACCTTCTCCTTTAATGATAACATTTTCTTCACAGAGCGAGTTCACCCAAAACTGTAAGGTGAATTCATATTTTTTTACTTGCTTCGGTCGGAAGTAGATCGATATTTTCAAACGCTTGCCAGGTTTTATTTGCGTTTCTTTATCGTAATTTACAAACAGCTCCGGTATACTTGGGAAGTTTAAGTCGATACTGTAATTATAAACAAAATATAAATTGTAAGGTACTTATCTAAAATTATTATCCAACACACTTACTCGAAAACTGATTCCTACCCCACCACTAGGCATGATGAAGTATACGGTGATAGCCAACCCCCATCTATTCAATCACATCACATCATCAGCCTATTAATATTCCCACTGCTGGGACACAGGCCTCCTCTATGTGAGAGGGAATGGGTCACATGTCTTCTAATTTTTGGTTCTAGGACATGCCGGTTTCCTCACGATGTTTTCCTTCACCGTTTTGAGAGCAGTGGTGAAGAAATAATTTACACAAAGTAAAGCGCCTGCCTGGGCTCGAACCCACGACCTACAACTTGTAAGTCGCATCTATTCAATGTTTGGCTTTAATCTTTAAAAGTAGGTACTTTTTTTGGCCACAGATAACTATAAACTAAGTCCAATGTGGTCCAATTCGTATGGTCAGAAACAAACTTTCTTTTTTAAATCTCAGCAACGAGGCGCATGCCTTTTTAGCCTAATAGGTGTGTGATTATTTAAACTGGGATAATAAATTGAATATACAATGTGTCTCCGGGCTTGTAGTAATTATAAGTTTAAGGCCGCTACATACACTTAATTGAGACCTAGGTAAAATGTAATAGATGTAGTTACAGTTATTAGTTACTTTGTGTTAAGTTGCTTATAGTACATTACAGCAGAATCCAGTAAGTAAGCCTTCCTGGCCGAGTATGAGTTAACCGGACCGAACCGCAGGTGAGGTCCGGTTATATACGAGGCCAGGATGGCTTTCTTACTGGTTGAGGTTTGTATAATGCTTTTCTCAAAAATGAAAGAAAGTTTAACAACAAATTCGTTTAATTAATATTGAAGGTTACATTCATATTAGGGCAATTACTGATAGATATTGTGATCGATTTACCGGGGGCATTTATATTTGTTTGTTGTACATCTTGATTAACGGACTCTTTAATCCAACATGATTTATAAACTGAAATGACTAAATACAAACATAAAATCCCACACTATACTTCTACAACATTACTAAGTACAAAACGCAACGTGCATACTTTTTCTGCGTCGCGTTATGTGTCACAGACCCATAAAAAAAAAAAAAAAAAAAGTGTCACAGACAATAAAATGGATGTTTAAGGCTCCAAAATATATTATGTATCTCATAAAATGTCATACCAAAAAGAGATAGATATATATTTGGAGCCTCCCTCTAACCATGTTATAATGGCTAAACTCTAATCTGTGTCTGGTACTATGTTTTTTTTTTCTAAGCAGATCTAAAGAGGATGACCTAAACCGTGCGAAGCCATAAAAAAAAAAAGGGATGAAGGATGACCAAGTGTCCAGTAAGTAAATTACATACTTACTTACTGGACAGTAGGAGATTCCAAATTTAAAATCTCGCTTCTTACCGGACAGTTGTGAATAGTCTCCGGTAGAGTTCACTTTCTGGATACTTTTTAGAGATGTTATGTCAACATTACATACCATTTTTGAGAAAAAATTGATTGCACCCCTTATTTTTACAATAATTTGTTTACGAATATTATTTATACGAAATGTAATTTATTTGTTCGATCTTAAGTGTGATGAAAAACGTTATTTAATATACGTGGGCATTTGTCATTACAGGTTCTCGGCTCCTTATCGACCTCGTCTTCGGCTCGGCGTCTATTCCGTCTCGGATGCAATGAAAAAGCTTGCAAACTTGTGTTAAAATGAACGATTGCCGTAAAGCATAATAAAATAATAAACAACTTCCTTACATCAAAGGTTTTTTGTCTTCGTTGATAAATGCCAGGTTTCTCTTGTAGGTTTGATCCGGTGCATTGATAAAACACCTCGAAAAATCAAACTCCATGAACGAAAAATGATACAAAGGCTTTTCAATTTCAGAGTGAATAAAAATACTGTATTCCGGTCCATCTGAAATCTGAATAGGGAAAATAGCCACCAGTCAAATTGCACATAGCTCCTATTGACCGGTTTGTGAATTGAAAATCCGAAGCTATGAGGAATAGCGAAAAACACTCAAATGAGTTTCGGGGCCGATTTTGATGAAAGCTAAAACTGCAGCATTGGATTTTTGAATCAATAGTCCTAGCTAGGAATCGAACACATTTTGAAAAATAACACATTCTGTATTATTGTACCATTCGATAGTGTACTAATACTGTACGGTACTAATAAGGATCAAATTCTAGACAACCACCAATCACACCAGAAAGCACGCGCCTGACGGTTTGGTGTGGATTTTCGTTTCTAAAACCGGGAGTTACAATATCGTGACTGGCTATAGTGGAATTATGATTTATAGTGCTTCTACATGGCTTAAGTAACATATAAAAAGTTACATGCGCATTATACTTGAATCGCGGCAAGGAAGGCGAAGCTACGTCAAAAATTCAATTTACAAATAATTAATTAAATTCAATTTTTTTCAAGTACCGTGAACTTATGTACTTAGCTCGCGCATGTAGCTTGCACAAGTGATATGAAAAAAATATTTTTTAAATCTGTCTTTTTCGTATTCTTCTTTGCATTTCATAGCATATCATGGCAGTGCACAAAAAATAACTAGTCCGCCATCTTGGGCCGTCCGCCATATTGGATTTAGAATGACGTCACTTACCTAACCATGCATTGTCATCCAAACTAAACGTGTATCCAAAATTTCATCTTAATCGGTGGATGATAACTGCTTTAAAATTCAGTTACAAGATTTGACCCGAATACACTTACATACATACCTACATACATCAAAAGTTAAATAAAAGCTTGTTAGAAATTAAACTGTCTCTAGAAGCACCAGTAGCAAGTAAGGGTAGTATATAAGGGTTGGATTGCGATTGAACCTACAAGGTACGTACCGACAAGGTGACCGGGAACGCTTGGACCGGCACTTGCTTGACAGTGAAGTACAGGGTACACTCCACTTCGTTACCGGGCGTGACGTGCCCGCTCTTAGGCTCTACTTTCAGCTGCATGTACTTCTTGACGTGAGAGGTGTTGTAACTCCAGTCGAAGAAAAACGTTGCGGAACCATTGTTTTTTATTATAAACGGTATTGTTCTTTCATAAGTCGAAGCAGTCTAAAATATAAATATATAGTTGGATAAATTAATTGTAATCGAAAGATTTCCATCACTATTAATATTAAAGGAAAAGTCCTGACTCTCATAGTACCACGAGTCCTTGTATCATACTAATAGACCAAGAGCCCACGACGGCCAGACCTACGTTATTTTATAAAAGCTGAAAGTTATTCTGTGCATGTACCCTATACAGGTATTATGTATTTCTGCGGGATAGCTGATGTTACATGCATGATATACTATCTTCGTATCTGTAGGAAGCAGATACGTATGCTGGGCATGACAATATTAAGTCTTCATCAACCCTAGAGACAACTTTCTTGGAATTATCAACAGTGGAAGAATGTCATTTTTAGAAATTGATGTATATTGTTTTGTTGCCAATAAATGGCAGCACTTCATCAGTAGCCCAATGTAAAATAAAAATGTAAACCAGAAGTTATGTTTCGGCGGTCGGGGATTTGGTTAAAAAAAATATTTATTTATTACACAATTACTTTAATTATAAAAATACAGGATATTTAGCTGGTGGCTGATGCAAGACTGAATATAATACAAAGAAAAATAATTAACTCTAATTTCCAGTAAATGCATAGTTGCAATACGGCGCATGTTGACGGTGACTGCTAACTCAGCGTAAAAGTCTGTTACGATGAGTTAACTCCTCCCTCCATAAGATGGAAGCAACTCTTGCTTCTGGCGGCGTCCACGCTGCCCTTGGTGTCCTCCGGGATGTTCTTTGTTTTCCATTGATACAGCTTCCAGGATGCTGCTGCGACCAGTAGGATATATAGGATGATTGTGCTCCAGCTAGGTGTAGCTGCTACGATTGACCAATTATCTTCTTCTGGCACGGATATGTCGCCTGTTCTGTTGATAAGTTCGTGGATGCTGTCTAGTGAGATGTCTTCTAATTGGAGTTCATATTGTATTGATTGTTCTGAGACTTGATGCTGCTCCGGTAATGGTATGACCTCGTTGATGACGACCGAATCAGTGTGAGACCGCAGTGTCTTGTTCATGATGTTCATCTGGCAGTCTTCGGTTAGTGTAACGAGATGAATGCCAGACAGCTTCTTGTAATCTGTCTTGGTGTTGCATAGTGTTTTGGTGACTTCTTCTTCTCTGAGGACAAGTAGCCAGTTGTTGTCTCCGATCTTCTGAACTTTTCCTCTTCTTAAGTTCATCTTAGCGTGGGTGCAATTTGCTGGGCGATGCTGGATGAGTGATAGTATGCAGTCATCTGTGTCTTCAATTCTTCTGGTGTCGAGGAGCTTGCAGAGCTGGGTGTTGTCGGTCAGTGGCTGACAATCTTCTTCCAGGTAAGCGTACTCATCGTTACCAAGTGCCAGGTATTTGGAATTTGGGATGATAGTAAGGTTACTTTTATTTGGGATAGAATAGAGATGGATAAGGTCGTAGGTTTTTGAGGTTATTGAGGGGATTTCGAGAATAAAATTAACAGAGTGTTCTGTACTGTAAGCTTTAACTTTAATTGACTTCTCTATCCTGTATATGTTGGTCACACAGGTCGTTGGAATTATTTGTAATATTTTGTAATAAACTAGCCAAATGTTTCTGATTATTATTTAATTTTGTTAACTGTTTACTGAACTCATCGATTGTATTATGTGCTAATACTAAAGATTTCCTTTGTGAATCCTGAATATTTCTAACTCTGTTTTTAATGTTTAAAATTTCTTCTGCAAACTTAACTGCGTCTTTATGGTCGAGATTACCTGTGATAGACTTAACGACAGTACCTAATCCATCTATAAGACCGCGTCGCTTTCTAACTTGCGGCGTTAAAAACTTAATCTTCTTACCAATAATATTAAGGCTATATTCTATTTGATTCCTATACGTTTTATGAAACTCTCCAGATGCTGTACTCTCAGCGTTTTTTGTGCTTGCATATAGGGGCATCAATTGGATAGATGTAAAGTGCAGATTGCTAATGTTGTAAACGCAAGCAAGGCTAAAGTAGTTGTCTTGTTTAAGGAGTTGACCTTGTTTAAGGAGGAGGATACCATTGTCGTTACCTACTTGGGTAATGGTTACGGTTGCTGTTGTGTTGAGCACGACGGCTCCTGCGATGAAGGTCCTGCAACAAGATGAGGCCTCCGTAGTAGTTTGAAGTGAACCCTAATGGACTTAGAATTTGGATGGTTACCTATTATTTCAGCCACGTTATTTGGGTGAAGGTGTATGATCTTGTATGGTCCTTTGAAGACTGGCTTCGTTTTGTCACTGCGTGCTGACTTTGCTACCTGTTTATAGACAGTTTCACCTACCTTGAATTTAATTTCTTCTGCTTCTTGGTTACGTTTAGCAATAACCTGCTCCTTGTTTTTAGACATGTGTGCAGCGATGCACTCTTGAACTGCCTCAGCATTGGCACGATGCTTAATGACATAGTCCTGGTAAAATTCTTTTGGATAGAACAACTCTAGTGGATTTCTGGATGCTGTGTGTCCGAATAATAACTCATGAGGTGTATAATCTGTTGCCGAATGTATAGCGTTATTGTAAGCTATTATAGAGTACTTCATGATTAGCTGTATAGGGTCATCTTTGTTAGTCATTCTTTGTATCCTAATTATTTCGGCTATGGTAGAGTGTAAACGTTCGATAGGGGAATTAGAGTTAGGGTTATAGGGTGTAGTGAAGTGTATGTGGATGTTATGTAGTGCACAAATTTCTTTAATAACATCGTTGTCAAATTTAGTGTCTGAATCTGTGGTTATCTTATTCGGTAAACCTAACACTGAGAAAAGGTGTAGCAATGCTTCGGCTATATGGACACTACTGCATGCTGTTAGTTGGACTGCCTGGGCGTATTTAGAGAAATTATCAATGACTGTAAGGAATGTTGCGCCTCCGGTTGAGTATAGGTCCATAAATATATGTTCCATCGGTTTACGAGGGGTATCGGTTATAGCTAAAGGTGGTTTAAGAGGGTTTCGTTCGTATTTAGATTTCAAACAGGTGTCGCATTGATTAACGAATCTTTGATTGGTAAGAAGCATGTTTGGCCAATAGTAATTTCTGTGCAACTGCTTATACGTCTCCTGAATACCACGATGAACAGTCTTACCTTCGTGATATTTCTTAATCAACTCTTGTTGTTCCGGTTTGTTTTCTACTAGAGTTACGCGTGTTGTGCATTTAAGTAGCTTAGGACCTCTGTCGTTAAATATTGTTGTGTAAACTCTAGAAAAGACATGGTATAATTCTTCATTATGAAAGTAACAATGGAATATACGATCAGCGATGGTGTGCTCTTTAAGGAATCTAATTATCTCAGACTCTGTATTATTTACTGGAATAAAGACATCTTTTATAACTACTTTTGAGTTAGTAGATCTGTTATCTACTCTATACACAGAACCGGGTGTTGACCTAATGTGGAACTGTTTTAACTGCCTATCAATAGCGTCTGCTATGATGGGTATGCCTTTATTTTCGTTGTCAGGCTGTGTATGTCTTGTAGACACTAGTTCAGGTTCAGCTGACACTACACTCATGCTATCTGTACCTATATTAGATTCGGGAATACTTGGGGTTTCTATTTGTATATTTTCATTGGGTGCTACTGTGTCTGTTTGATTTTCGGCTTCCCTACGTGCGTTTTCGAATATTCTATTAATGATCTCATCGTCTTCGTTATCGTCTAAGTTAACAGCTAAAGAGTCTATGCTGCCGTGGAAGATTTTAATACGCGATAGAGCGTCTGCGTTAGTATTTTGGCGGCCTTTCTTATATACAACTTTGTAATCATATTCTGAGAGTTTTAAACGCCATCTTGTTAATTTTGAATTAGGGTCTTTTAATGACATCAGCCAGGTGAGAGGCCTGTGGTCCGTGTAGATGATGAATTTTCTACCATAAAGATAGGGCCTAAAGTATTTGATTGACCATACTATGGCGAGTAGTTCCTTTTCTATTGTAGAGTAGCGCGATTCGGTATCTGATAATGTCCGGGATGCAAATGCTACCGGTTTGTCGGATCCTACTATTCCTTGGGATAATACCGCACCTAATGCTACGTCTGAAGCATCAGTGGTGAGGATGAAGGGCTCATCAAAGTTAGGGTACTGTAATATTGGTGTGTTAGTTAAAATTTGTTTGCACTTATTAAAAGCTTCTAAGAAATCCGGGGAGTGTATGACTTTACTATTTTTCTTGAGGCAAAGGGTCATTGGTTTAGTAAGCTTGGCGAAATCTTTTACGAATTTTCTGTAATATCCGACTAAACCTAAGAAGGCTTTTATTTCCTTCTGGGTCTTGGGTATGGGGAAGTTAAGTACGGCTTTTATCTTGTCTTTGTTTGGTTTTAAACCTTCATCTGTTAGTTCATGTCCTAAGAAGTTAACCTGTTTTTGTAGGAACTGTGATTTATCTAACTGGATCCTCAGATTATGTGTTTTGAATCGATCGAATACTTGTTTTCATTTTTCTATGTGTTGTTGCAGTGACGTAGAAATTATTATAACGTCATCTAAGTATGTGTAAACATTATCTATGCCTCTTAATATATGATCCATTAGTCTTTGAAATGTACTTGGAGCATTTTTAAGTCCAAAGGGCATTCTAAGGAACTCATAGTGCCCTCGTTCAGTGGTGAATGCGGTTTTTTCAGTATCGTTAGGGTGCATTTCCACTTGGTGAAAACCACTAGCAAGGTCTAGGGTTGTGAAGTATTGCGCTCGTCCTAATCTATCTAAGATGTCGTGTATATTTGGTAAAGGGTATTTATCTTAAATGATACGGTCATTGAGTCGTCTGTAATCGATTACGAGTCTCCATTTGACGTTGCCTGAAGAATCGGGCTTTTTGGGTACGATATGCACAGGACATGACCAAGGATATTATCGCTTAATCTGAGCTCGTGTTTTACAGCGTGTGTAAACGTGAGTGGTATATCTTCTGCATGGAACAAGTCTCTATACTGATAACATAACCGGGTTATTTCGCGCTTTTCTTCTTCGTTCATGTGATCTGTGCGGATTTTCTGAAGGTTTTCGGTTAATATACGGTCAATGTTATTTTCTACCTGTATGGTATTAATATCGTGACTATCATTTTTATTGGCATTGGAAAATGTCTCTAATTCAACTGACGGGTTAAGCGGGATACACTTCTCTTGATAGCTATGATTAATTAGCGATGTTTTAAAAGAACCGTTTGTAACATTAACTATAGCTGCTGGGGACATTAAATCATCTGACCAGATTAAATCGTCGTGAAGGTATTGTTCATCTAAGTAGTTGGTTTTAACTTTGACTATCTTTTCGCATCTAGGTTCTATACGTATCTTTTGGGGTGGAGAACTAAAGTGTATTGGTATTTCTGCCGTAGACGTGCGTAATACATTGTTATTTAAATCAATGTTACTCTTTAATTTCTGCAGAAGGTCCATTCCGATAAGACCTTTATATTTAGGGTCAAAATCAAATATTAGAAACTTATGTGTTGTATCACTATTAAACGCGGGAGGTAAGGGAAGGTACACTACCTTGTCGTGAACTGATGAACTATGTGCCGTATTAATTTGAAAGGGTTCTGTTTCTACACAGTACTCAAATATGGTACCTGCAACTACGTCAGTTGCTATAGTTGAATGACTGGCCCCTGTGTCTAATAGAAACATACCGTCAAACTCTGGTAGTATTATGTACGGTAAATATTTCTTGGCTTGAAAATTGATTGAAACTAAGTCTGGTTGTCTCGGTTGGTGTCCAGGGTAAAATCCTGGTCACAACTTACCTCTTGTTCGTCCATGGTTACATTCGGCTCAAGTGCTATGCCGTTGCCGTCTGTGAGGGTGTTATAGAGCTCCATGTCACTGGATCCTGGTTCTTGAGTGGCCATTTGAATTGGAATATAGAACAACTGCTGTGCGAACTGTGGGTTTTCTGGCTTACCTGCCGTACGCATTGTTACGTCCGATGATACTGGCGTGGGAACCGGTGGTTTTGGAATGTTTGGTTGGTTCCTAAAGTTATGTGAAGCATTTAGTCTAGAGTTACCTGATGCTGGTTTGGTCTTCCAGGGCAATACAGATTGTACCCATTGTTGACGCTGTTCGGGGGTCCTATAATTTTGTTGAGGTGTAAAGTTTTGTGAAGGAATAATAAAGCCAGGTGGAAACGGGCTTACTGTATTACGGATGGGATTATTATTGCTTGGTTGTTTAGAAAACTCCTTTGGCTTTGCTTGTGACGTTGAAGGATTTTTGCTGTAATTCGCTCTATTATATGAAAGCCTAGCTTCTTCTTGTCTAGCCGCTATGATGGCTGCTTCGAAGGTATCCGGTTTGGCGATTCGAACGCCCAACGAGACGTGGAAGTCTAGCTGGTTAATATACTGTTCAATAACCATCTTTTCGTAATACGATTTGTTACCATGTTCTCCTACGGAATACAGAGTATCTAACAGCTCGCGGAGGCGTTTGCCGAAGCTTTCAGCGTCTTCTGTCTTAGACCTACGCACTCGCGTTAACTCCTGCATTACCTGTATTTCGTTTCGTGGTTCGCCAAGGCGCCTAATTAACGCGTTCTTAATTGTTAGCCATGAGTCTAAGTGACCTTCGTACGCTATTGCGTCTATGGCTAGACCACTGAGCCTACTTTTAATTAAGCAGATGAATGCTGGGTGCGAACGATCTGCCTCGGAAGTTAACATTAATAAGTTTTCTACTTCTCTAATATAACAATTAAGTAATTTAGGATTGCCATCATATCTTGGCATTAAATCTGCAATAAGTTTGTAAGGTTTATAGTTGGCATCATAATCCCTGAGCGACATTGTTTTTCTTTAGCTTATCTACCTAGTGGCGCTCGACGCGAAACAATAGAGGTGTCAAATTAAACACTTCGAATTTACGCGTGGGATAGTTATCGCTACTTATTATAATTTTGTGGCTGACTACCGCGATTTTAGCTTAGAGACAGACACACACAGATTAACATAAAATACACAAATTAAAATAAGGCAGGAAATAGAGCAAGGACACTTGGTAAAACAAGAGCACTTACCAAAGCAGCCACTGTATCTCCTGTCGAGTCGAGTCTCCTCCAACGCAGCTTCCTCCAATTCTCCGGAGAATTATCCCGATGACCGTAGAGGTGTCCGACCGCGCGATAGGTTCTTTGTAGATCACGAAGGAACGATTTGAGAACCGTCGTTCTTAAGATGAAGAGTTGGATTCGATCTTAGAACGTCGCGGTCCTACCGACTGCGCCAGTTATGTTTCGGCGGTCGGGGATTTGGTTAAAAAAAATATTTATTTATTACACAATTACTTTAATTATAAAAATACAGGATATTTAGCTGGTGGCTGATGCAAGACTGAATATAATACAAAGAAAAATAATTAACTCTAATTTCCAGTAAATGCATAGTTGCAATACGGCGCATGTTGACGGTGACTGCTAACTCAGCGTAAAAGTCTGTTACGATGAGTTAACTCAGACCTTTCATATTTTTTTTTACCTCTGCGAAATTACATGATCGAATTTGTTCAGGCCCAGTTATAGAGTACTCCAATTGTGTGGATTCTAACTGTTGGGAATGCTCGTGATCTTAGATCGATGGAGTAAAGTATTGATACTTTCAATGTGTCTGGCAAGATGTAAAAACCATTAAAACTGTCCGGCTATTGAGGTAACATTTTTTATAGGTCCCCAAGTAACATATATAAAATTTAGCTTTTATACTATAACGAAAGTCATCATCTGCCTAGCGTTTTCCCAATTGTTGTTGGGGTCGGCTTCCAGTCTTACCGGATTCAGCTGAGTACCAGTGTTTTACATGAAGCGACTGCCTATCTGACCTCCACAACCCAGTAACTGAGTAACCCGGTCCCTTGGCAAGACTGGTGTCAGATCTCAAGGTTCTGACTACTCGTAACGACTGTCAAAGGTCTTCAAATGCCAGCCGGGACCAACGGCTTAACGTGCTTTCCGAGGCACGGAGGAAACTCGGTATGTTGAAAATGGTCACCCATCCACGGACCGACCTCGGCAAGCGATGCTTAACCTTGAAGATCGACCCGTGCGGCTGTTATTATTTATTAAAGTTTTACGAAAGTATAATTTATTAAAGTTTAGGGGTGTCTGGCAGGGGGTAGCAACTGTCATAAGTGTCCGGCAATGGATGACGAGATTTCTAAAGTTATCCCGAAAAAAAAAAAAAAAAAGTTTGCTTTATACTTTAACGAATTTAAGGTACTATTAGATACATCTTTACTACCTTTTACCTGCCCAAGTAACCACAAGCCAAACTCTATAGTCGCTGCTTGTTTTTACCTGTTTAAGGGACATGCACAGAAAAACTTTCAGCTGTTATAAAATAACGAAGGTCTGGCTGTCGTGGGCTCTTGCTCTATAATATAGGACGGACGAAGTCGCTTCCAAAGAGCTATTGGATACCGATACAGTTTTTCAAATCCTTTCTGGTTTCATCTTTAATTTGTAGGAATGATCAAAACGAACCTGATCCAAATGTATGTTGGTTACAGCTTCACTGTTAAGTATGTGTTCATGGCC